>JAFBJS010002071.1:243269-330769 GCA_016785265.1 Paraplagusia blochii | reverse complement strand
GCGCGCGCCTGTTACCTTGAAATGGGGAGAGATCAACGTCAGCCCAGTTGTAGCTCGTAGCGATGCGACAGCTCTCCTTCAGCCAGTCCAGGTTTGGATACCAGTCAGAAGAAATGCCTGAAAAACATCACGTAGAAGCACGTTGTATTGTTAAATTAAATGTGCTTATATTTTGATAAGAAAAAAGTAAGGGTTTTTTTTTTAACTATGACTGTTACTAAATCCCATATTTATGCTTGGATTGGTGATATTATAAACATTATTGTTGTATTGTATTGTTTTGGATTGTATTGTAACGTATACTATAAAATAAATAATTTTTTTTTTTTCTAACTGGATGAATCAATTAAGCATATTGACCAAATATGCAATTATTGCAAACGATATATTGAGCCAAAATTTAATATGCCTGACAATCCGTTTATAGCAGAAAATCAGTATCAACAAAAAGATAAACTAAGTAAAAATAAAAAAAATCTTAACTTGGTATGTCCCATTTCTGTGATTTTCTCAAAATGTTTTTTTTTCTGATTCCAGAAACTAAATACTAAATTATGTATCTGTACAAACCACTGTATGCGTGTGCGATTGATTAAATGAGCTGCAATGCTGCCATCTAGTGACGACCATTTTGATATACAGCTGTTTATCCCCACACTTTTATTTTTGTATTTGGTGAAACCCAGGCATTGTCGGGGGGAAAAAAAACTGAATTGTCTCACAGATATTAGATAATAGGCTAATATTAGCCAAAAATAATGTTCAGCCAATATAACTGCACATTCCTTATTGTAACATATCTTAAAATTAACAAACCATAGAAAGTACCTTCTTAAACATTTTTCCAAAATATAATTAGAAGGACAAAAAATGTGAACCATGTCTGTACGATGGGGGTGTGGATAAAAGCGAGTCACCTCACCTGTGCTGTGGCAGTTGGCTGCAGAGTGGGTGAGACCCGGGTGCTGCTGTGGATGTGCGGGGTGCTGTTGGTGCTGCCCATGTGCCTGGTGCTGGCTGTGGGTGGAGAGGGGTGAGAGGTGCTGCTGAGCAGGGTGGGAGTGGTGCGAGCCTTGACCGTGGTTGTGTTGGTTGATGTGGTGCCCACTAGTGTTGACAGCACCAGGTGAGTGCTGGTAGGAGCAGGCGGTCCTGGTCTGCTGGCCGGAGTCCCCAGGTAAACCCATCAAACCTGTGAAATGAAACAAACAAAAAAGAATTAGCATTTATGATAAAGCCAGAAGCTCTACATCTGGCTTAGCTAATCCTCCCAGATTGTTATCAGATATGGCCAGTAGAGGGAGCAATGTCTATCCATTAGACATTGCAGTTTTTGGTGTCGAGTCCTCGGATCATTTGCTGTTTCATGACATCACTGAAGGGACGGAAGTCAAATGATAATGAGCTGCAGTTATACTAATAGTGTTTTATTTGAATTTTCCTAAATAGATTTAGTTTGTGATAAGACGGCATTTACATAATTACATAAGACTAGCTTTACTTATGCAACGTGAATTATTAACCCTAAAATAACCGGGACAAGAGTTGAGGTAACAGCAAATAAACGTAGAAAAACGTACAAAAAAAACAAATCAGGTACAAAAAACCACAACAACTTTGACAAAAATTCTTGTGATTTCACTGCACTGCAACATTTCAAATGAGCAAGTCTTAAATTTACTCAGAACTGATATCAAAGACGTGGCCTGGGGGCTGTATCTGGTACACGCAAGCGTGACCACAGCGGATTCAACAACGTTGGCGCTAAAACTAGGACATAATTAATAATTTACATAGGATTATAGTATCTCCATGGTATACTAAGGAACATGTGGGATCCATGCATATTCAGATGTACATTAATATGATTGGTGGGGTGTTACAGATGCAACGTACTGGTAAAATTCTAATAATTTAGAATTTTTCATTTAATGAAATCTAACTGGTGTCAGCATAGAGTACGACATCATTATAATTTAAGGCAATTTTTTTCTTTTTTAAATTTTTTTTTATACATTTTGTGACTGTTTTTTTCCAATAAATATAAAAGTAAATATTTACATCAAATTTATGGAAATATGAACTTTGAATGAATTTTCATTTTATTGTATATAAAATATGTCCATTATTTAATAGATGTTATTGCCTTAAAAAGAAAAGAGTTGCTGGAAAATATAATTCGACATCGACATGAACTGAACATAGACTTAGACATGCAAATATTTATATATATAAATAAATAAAAATATACATCAATATAGATTCAGATTCAAATTTATACTTTATTTATATTTAAATAATACATATACACATACATTTAAAAATATATATTTATATGTATATTTAAATGTACTTTTTTACTTTTTATAATATTTTTATATTATTATATTTAAATGCACTTTTGTGCTTTTTTATAATATTTTTTATATTATTTTAACTGATGATTTAAAAATATAATAAAAAATATATATATTTAAATGATCAGGGTTGTTGTGGGTGTTGACTGCGGATTTAAGATCCAGATGAATACATTTTGCTATTTTCGGCCACTTTTGTTACTTGTTATTCATGAGACCACGACAGAATCTGGATATGGCAGAAAGTGGCAGCAGCGCCCCCACACCTGAGTCATTTTCAGTTCGGTGTGTGGCAGTAGACACGCCACAGGTTTTTCAGAGGAGACAAAGAGCTCGGCGCTCTGCCTGTGTGACTCACAAACCCTCAAATACAATGAGGGCTGACAGCGCTTCCTGTTGAGCGTCACATTTGCAGGGCCGTTACTAGTATCTGCAAGATCCATTATCTTCCTTCATTTTCTTTTTTTAAGCTCTCCTCGTTGTACGACTTTTTTCTGTCTCTTTCCCTCCCCCACCCACCCCTCGATTTGCATTTAGCCGCGTGCACCTCTGACCACACGGTGAAGGACCTCAGAGAGCTCCACTGAGCGTGTCAATCTATTTTTCTTCCATGTGTACAGAGGAGGAAGGAAAAAAAAAAGGGAAAAGAGAACAGTCAGAAAGAGAAGGTGAGTGGAGGAGGAGGATGGTGATGGTGGTGGTGGTGGTGTCCATGTGGGAGGAGGCCTGCTGACCTAAAAGCTTGGAGAAGCAATTAGTGAGATGATTCACAAAGTTTAGAACCAATCTAATTAGCTGTTATCAAAGCAGCAGAACCCTTTGCTCTGCTCGACTGCAGTTGTGTTTGAGTTTTTCTTTTTTTTTTCTCCTTTCTTCCTTCTGTTGAATTCCTGCTCTTAATTGCCTTGACTCATTTGACTGAGCCAGTTGTAAAATGCAGATATGCGGAACAACAGATTGTTTGTTTATTAATATACAATAGAGAGGGAGAAGCGTGAGGTGGAGGTTAATACTGGAGTGACTCCACTGCCGTCGAAGCCATGTTAATTTTTAGTTTCTTAAGCTTGACAGTTAATTAAGTGAAGTGAAATTCATTTATGTTTTTTTTTTTTTCTTTGTTTCTTTCTCTTCATCGCTGGTTTACATGGGTCGGTTCTGCACACCAGCGAGGAGAGTTTACACCCACCTTGTTGGGAGAACGACTGCTCAAAGACGCACTTGTACAGGCTGCGGAAAGAAGCGCTGAGGTCCTCGAAGTCGGAGAAGCACAGCTGCTTGTCCCTGGACTCTTGGACGGACAGACCGTACTGGGGCTGCGGTGGGGGAGGGGGCAGTGGTGGAGGCTGGGTGGGCTGCTGGAGGCTCAAGGACTGGGATGAAGGTTCCGAGTGGTTGCTCACCTTCAAGAGAGGGGAATCAAAGGAAGAACCAGTGAGGGATTAAAGTCAGGTGACGACTGGAGGAAGCAAACAATGAATAGAATTAGCACTTTTTTGGCAGCCATCTTTTCTGGTTTTGCCAGGAAAAAGTGGCAAAAAACTCTGAGTCATGTGATTTGTTGAAGTTTGGCTACTATATGAAAAATAAATTCATCCAAAAATAGTCAATAAAAAGATAATGTAGTAAAGAAGAAAAAAAAAAAGCTGGAAAATAATAAATGTATATCCACATGTCAACAAACATACATAAAACACCATGTGTATATTTATACAGTTTATATGTGTGCAAAATATTTAGTGAGAACAAGGAAATGTATACAAACTTTTTGACATAGATATAAATACACACACACACATACTGTATACATTTAAAAAAAATATATATATATAGATGATTATATATATATATTTACTGTATATTCATTGTTGTCCACTAACAGGTCGCATAGGCAGCAGTCTCTACAACTGCCACCCAAATAACATTGTACCACAAGACACCTCCCAGTGGGTGGTGAGACCACTGGAAGCCAATCACCCTGACCGGGATTCGAACTTGCCCAGGAGGTAAACCCTTGAGTTGCACACCAATGGATGAAAAATTGCCTCTGGGCCCAGTATATGTATTAGTATGTTGATTTGGTCTCTTCATCCACTTATCCGGTATTGGGGCACAGAGCAGTAGTCTCCACCACAGCCACCCAAATCACACTGCTCCATACTGTCAGCCTTCAGTACCTGAAGTCTTGTGGCCCCAAGTCGGCTTCATTAACATGGATGTAAATATGTATTTACATGGATGTAAATTGGATTTATATATTTATTTGTATATTCATAAACATACATATACAGACACACACACATTTGCACTTTTGGCTGCAACATCTGTCTGGTTTTGACAAATATGTAATTTGTCAAAATTCGAAGGCTCAAGGTTTGTTTATGTCATTTTATCTAAATTCAACCAGTTTATTTGTTGTTCTTTGATATAAAGGTGGAGCAGTTACGATTTCAGAAATAAATAAACACATCAATGGTTTACTATTTTTCAATAAAAATTTACAAAAAAAGCCAAAAGTAGTAAACGGTTAAAATATGCTGAAAAACCTATATGCATATTTACATATGTAAATATATAAGAAACACTATATAACGTTTAAAATATATAGCGAGCACAAACATATGTACATAAACTGTTTCAATATACTGTATATTCATATATACTATAAATGCTAAACATAAAAATGTATATTTTATTTATATATATATTAATTTATATATATATATTTGTATGTATATATATTCTTAAACATACACACATATCCACAGTATTTATAGCATTATTTATAGAAAAAACAAAACAACTTTCAAAATCAATTAAAAACGTAATTATTTCAGATAAAAACCACAGCGTGTTTTCAACAGAAGAAAAAAAAAAGTCAAATTAAACATGAACAATTAATGCTTAATGAATAAACGCTCCACTGAGCACATGCATCAGTGTCAATATGTGACCAGAACATGAATGAAGGCTGCAGGTTTTCTACACTGCAGTAATTATGTCAGCTACGTGAGTCCATTCAAAGATAAAAGAGAAGGAGAGAAAAAAGAAAACCCACTGACAGCAGAGATGGCAAGTTCCTAAATATAATTCCTTCCTTTATGGCAGGATAATAAACATAGCAACAGCTTCAGATTTTTAAGAAGGTTCTGGTTTGGTTGTTAAGGTAAAAGGTGACTAGTGGTATTTCCAAGGTTAAAAGACAAAAAGGTTCATCTAGAAACATGGACCTGAGACTTAGATTAGTGTTGGTTGCAGGTGTCCTTGTTGCAAAACATCTGAACCTTCTGATATACAGTACCAAAACACTTCAAAACATTTGGTCAGCATGTGGTTCAGTGGTTAATGGGTCAGATCTGTAAAAACAGTGCTATGGAATATTATGTTCCTGTTGCCCTTTCTTTTACCTAGTCTTCTATGCAGACGATACTATGTTTAAAGACCATTGTTTATACAAAAACAGACAGATAGACAGATAGATAGAACGTTAGATAGAACAATAGAACGATAGATGGATAAAGCAATAGAGAGAACGATAGAACGATAGAGCGATAGATCGATAGATAGATAGATAGATACATAGATAGAAAAAAATATATAAAAAAAATTCTAGCAAGTTTAAGTTGCACAGCTCTAGTGGTTGTTAGTGTGAAAATAATGAATATGTAAGTAGAAAAGGAGTAGCAGATACTGGAACACAGACAGCCTAGAGTGCCCTCTAGCGACTGTCAGTGTGAAAATAAAGATAAAAATGTGACACTATATATTCTTATCTAAGATTGTATCAATTTTTGTTTTGATGTATGGAAATAGATTTATTATCTCACGTTTACAAAATAGGGAATAAAACATTTGTTTGAAACTCACCATTTACCAAAAAATGATTTTTAAAGTGCATTTTCCTAAGAGTCACATTTCAACACTTGCGTGCAGGGTTCAACCCTGTCTAATGTTTCTTTGGTCTTTAAGACCACACAGCAGCAGTGACACCACAGATACTGAGGACTTGTGAGGAGAACGCAGCTCACAATTTCCCCCAGCTGCTTGAAAAACAAAAACCCCTTTCATATGGAGATGCTGCTAAATTACAGCGAGGAAGGCGCCTCGTTACAGCACTTCTACTGCAGCAAGAACAACAACAACAACAACAACATCAGCACGTGTCCTGCCGTTCCTCACTTTTACGCAGATGCGGACTTGTTTTAGCATTAAGGTGAAACAGCGACTGCACACAGCGTATTATAAAAAAAAAAGAAATAAAATAAAACACAGGACCTGACAGAAATGAAGATCAGCTTTTTAGCTCCATTTGCAACTCAAATCACATCTGATTTGTATATTAGCAATAACATTTTTTTATTTACCCAGTAACAGCCACTACAGGCCTTTGTAAGCTAATGTACCAGTATCTGCTAATCCTGGACCAGTGAAAATGTATATGTATAAGATCTGGTGCAACTTATACTCCAGAACGACAAAAATACAGTTAATATATTTATATACATTTGTATGTTTAATTACTTTTATCCTCGCTCTAAATCCCAGGGGCAGAGGCCAATTTCCCAATGACTCACCACTGGAGGGCATTCTATACTTGTGCAGCAGTATGTGTTACTCTTGTAGCAATGAAATTTTACAAGTTTAATCGCACTGCCACTAGAGGACACTGGTCCAACATTAACTCTGGAATGACAAAAAATATTTTTTTCTCCTACATCATGCACTTTTAGGAAGATGTGACTTATACTGAAGAACTGACGGCCACTAGAGGGCACTCTAAGCGTACTCGCCATTCCTGTACTATTGGAAATGTACATTTTTTTAATATTTTTGTTCTACCACTAGAGAGTCCTGGTGCAAATTATACTTCAGAATGATTATATGTATATTTTCTCTTTTTTTATTATGTACTTTTTGGCTAGTAGAACTGCCAAGCACTAGAGGGCACCTGTAACTTGTGTTCCAGTATTGGCTACTTACGGCCAATAGAGGGCACTCCAGCTAGCAGCTGCAAGTGGTAGACTGGAGCAATTTATAGTCTGCAAAAATACATTATTTTTCTAGTTAGTACTGACAGAAGATTAAAAAAAAGTTCTGGACAACATAGAAGTACTTTTGTCAAGATCAATTTCAAATGGATAAAATTAAGTTTACATTTCTGATATAACATATATGTATGTAAGAAAAAGAAAACAGTTAAAATCCAACCTCAAGTGATTTGATTTTTCTCTCCTGGTGTAAACAGACCACATATTGCTTGTAATTCTACTCTCATATCACGAAGGCAGCCATCACTTCTCCAACATCCATCATCTCATCCCAGCTGTCAGCGTCTCCACCATCCACCAACTGTGATCAGGCTGCCTCCTCAAATATGAGCCCCTTTGCACCACACCTTCCCTGCACATCTACTCCACCCCCTCCCCTCTCCTCCACCCCTTTCCACAAACAGTGACAATGCCTTGGAGAACTCTGCCAGTGATGTCACCAATAATCACCATCAGTCAGGATGATATCGTCACCTGAGCCAGGTAATGAGCCAGAACAACCCCGATCCCACCGGAGCAGGCCACAGGTGAAACATGAGACGATAGAGGAGACCGGGGCGGGGGGTGACGAGGGGCCGAGGAGGAGAACAAAAGATGGTCCTTCAGAAATTAGAGGTTAACAAGATGAGATTGCACCAACCTTTGCTAATGCCGGTCAGGAATGTATGAGGGAAAACTGATTGATGGTTAAAAAAAGGTGAGCAGCTGGGACAAGGAAAACAATAAGGATGAAGCCTCATTTGTTTTGGCTCACTGAACATTTACAGCCGCTGTAGTTTTCATTGTTTTTACCCATAATACATAGGAAGGGATAATGATACGTCTATCCCTGCTCCAAAGGGGTTAAGGAACCGGACTTGGGTCTATAGGGTTTCAGGTTCGAATCCCCCAGCTGCCAGGTCATTACTGAGGACAACTGAAAAAAATTATATCTGGTGATCTGTTCCTTTAAATTCCTTGGTTTAGAGCAGGCATTGGCAAATTAAGGCCCGGGGGCCAGATGCGGCCCGTTAAGCTTCTTAATGCGGACCTTATCCAGATTAAATTTATTGTTATACTTCTGCCTACTCCCCGCAATGCGTGTGTCCATTAGACATTTTTAGGTTTTATATGTGACTTTGACAAACCATTTATCCTAGTTCAAACAAATGCAAACAAATGGATACATTTTTCTGCTCTTGACCCGGCCCCCTGGGCCCAATTTTAAGAGCAATTTATAGCCCGCCGTTCAAAAAGTTTGCCCACGTCTGGTTTAGAGTCTGAACAAAAAAAAAATTAAGCTGTTCATGATACCAAATCTTAAGATGTAATGGCCGTTTGCTTTGGATCCATGTTGTCCTTAAACATAATTAAAATGAATGAAGATGGAAAAGTCTCATTACTTTCTACATTTCCCTCAAACCAGTAATTAAAATACAGCCCCAATCCATTACAGAGCCAGCTTCATATTAGGCTGAAACATTACCTGAACAAAAATGTGCACTACTGTATAAAGATGTGTGGTAATTTTATTTTTTAAATAAAAACACTGTCTTAAACTTGTCAAAAATACATTTGCATCCATTGGTTATGTGGTAAATGACTATTCCAGCTGCAGATGTCTGGTCTTTGGTGCGATATCTACATAGTGTATCGAGGCCCATTTCCACCAATTATAACTCCAGTGTTCTAATGGTACAATGTGTTTGCTCATTGTGTCAGAAGGATAATGGCTGATTTCAAAGACTCTTGTGCAGTCATGTTAGCTGTGCAGCACTTGCTGCAATTGGAGGATTATTCGACTGGAAGTAAAGTTTGAAGGAAGAAAAAACATTATTTCAAATACAAAACATTATTTCCAACCTTGTCAATGTCTGGACTATATTTCCTATTCATTTTGCAACTCATGGTGGTAAATAAAAGAGTGGAAAAACACACACTTTTCTGGGTGACTCAAAACTCTTAAACAGTAGTGTATTTTTTACCATAATTCCCTTTTGGATACTAGTGATCATTCCAGATACCAGAGGTTTTTTCATTAAGTTATTGCTCTATTCCAATAGACCTCATTCATCCTGTGGCACAGCCTGATTCAAATTTATTTTTGATTTCTTATAAAGGTGACTCATGAGGTACCGTTCATTAGATTCAGTTTATAAAACCAGCCACTTGATTTGCAATCAACCCTTATAATTCAATTCAGTTGGATATAAATCTCTCACTGTTCGGCTCATTCAGTTGACCTAGATGACTTAACGTACAATGGTACACAGCAAAATGCTTCTTTTGTACTGGTGAAACGAACAACTCACGGGCGTAGTCAGAAGAAAATAATTCTGTAGCCATGTTCCTCAACATATCCATCAGTAGGGAACAGGAAAAAAAATCTTAAAATCTTTCCATATAGAGGTCATACACATAGAATGCACATATGAAGAAGTTCTGTTGAAATAAAGTGTTGGTTTTCATCATGACACATTCTCAAACCATCGCTCTCTGCAGCCACATGATGCATTTCAAATGTCAGCGAGGTTGCAGCACTGCCCGGAAAAAAATAAATTTTTCTACTCCCGACTCCATGTTTGCAGTTATGCAACTGTCTGGAGCAGAGACGAAAGAGAATCGTCTAATAATTCAATCAAGACCGAAGTTTGAGGAGGAGAACTTTGCTATTTTTCAGTCTCTCAGATTTTTTTTTCCCCCCTCCTGACCAGTGATGATGAGAATTATTCATCCAAAATCCACAGCCAGTGGTGTATACTACAAATAAATGTTTTCTATATTGACTAACAACGGCAAATACGACTAATATTAAAGAAAACAGAAAAGTCGAAACACATCAGGAGGAGGAAAGTTCAAATATAACAAAGACAAAACAGAGCAAATAAATGCGAGCGGACGTCTTTAATATCATCTGCGCTGGGATTCTACTGCTGCCAACGCGAGTTAACAACACAATCCTAATGTCACTTTTTAAATTGGGAGATCAGTTGCTGTTTTTATGAGTTTCCACAGCTGCGCTGCGCTGGGAGTTTATTTCTTGCTGGCGATGAGCCCGATCCCTTTAAGCAGTTTCCTTGTAGATAAAACAAAGCCCATCGACTGCTTGACATCAGGTTACACTGCATAGTCCGACTCACTGAACTGCAACCCGGCGTGTATACTTTAAGATCGATTTATTTTTCTACAGCAAAACTACTGCCACTACACACACACACACACACACACACACACACACACACACACACACACACATACATACACACATACATACACACACACATACACACACACGAATGAGGTCTAAGCTCTTGATATTATTTTAGATTTTTGTATTAATGTGGGTTTGGACACTGGTTGGGTTTGAGTTGATTTATCGAGTCTATTGTACAGACAGAGACGGTGGACGTATCTCATATTTCTACGTATGGCCACAGTTATTGCTTTATACAGTATATGTACAAGACGAGCAGATATTGATCCAAATCAATAATATAAAATATTAACAAATAAAAAGAGAATTCCTCCTGTTCTCCTCCATCTCTCCCCTGTCCACCTCCTGTATCTTCAACTCCTCAATGTCCTCCCTCACTGCTTCTATCAATCTTACCTGGTAGCTCCATCTCTAGGATCATTCTTCTACCAATGTATCCACTGTTCCTCCTCTGAACATGTCCAAACCATCTGAATCTGTCCTCTCTAACTTTTTCTCCATACCGTCCTGTCTGTGTTGTCCCTCTAATCACCTCATTCCTGATCCTGTCCATCCTTGTCTCTCCTAAAGAGAATCTCAGCATCTTTAACTCCTCCACCTCCAGCTCTGTCTCCTGTCTTCTACCTATTTCTAGTGTCTCTAATCCATCCATCATGGCTGGTCTCACAACTGTCCTGTCCTTAGCTGACTCTCGTCTATCACAGATCACTCCTGACTCTCCAGTTGTTCCATCCTGACTCCACTCTATTCTTCTTCTTCTCTCTTTCACAGTCTCCACTGCTCTGAACAGTTGTTCTTAAGTGTATAAACTCCTCCACCTTCTCCACCTCTGCTCCTTGTAACCTCACCGCCCCATTGTTCTCCCTTTTATTCACACACACGTTATCGGTCTTGCAACAACTGACCTTCATTCCTCTTCTCTCCAGTGCAAACCTGCACCTCTCCAGGTTCTCTTTTAGCAGCAGCCTACTTTCACTACAGATCACAATGTCATCTGCAAACATCACCGTCCATGGAGACTCCTGTCTGACCTCATCTGTCAATCATTACCAAAGCCAACAAGAGGAGGCCCTTGATGCAGTCCCACCTCCTCCTTAATGTCTTCTGTCCCTTCAACAGCACACCTCACCTCTGTTGGACAATTCTCATATATGTCCTGCACCAACCTATTATACTTTTCTGCCACTCCTGACCACAATTTCTCCAGTGGCAACCTGTCATGGGCCTTTTATCTTAAGCTAATAATATTAATCAAACAATATTTACTACATATTCTAAATTTTGGAATTACATATTCTCAGACCAAAAGAAGCCCCTACAGCACTTCATCGCAAACTTCCTAGTCTCTGCGTTCTAATACAACCGATTTATTTTTTACATTAATTGAAATTGCACGTACTCTCCTTCGTTTCAAATTAATACCGATGTGGTCAGGCGTCATGAATATGCAGCAGTGGTGGTCGCGTTGACACAAAAGGATGACTGTGATGTTTCCCGCTGTTTTATTTTTGCAGCAGAGAAACACTTTATCAAAGTGTTTCTGCGGTTCCCGCAGACCCAGAGGCTGCAAAACAACACTTAATATAGAAAGCTACATCATAACTGCATATCAATGCAGCGTTCAGCAGCAGCAGAAGCCCATCTGCAATTCTACTGCTGTATTTGGAATGATCGATGAGCAAATAAATAAATAAAAAAACAGAATTGGACGATTTGATTTACTTAAAGAATGTGAACACCTCCTCCGCCCTGAGAACGTTGGCCTTTTCACTGTGAGCTTGTCCATTTTTTTTGACGGGACAAAAAGAGCAAATGCGATTGGATTTTTATTTGTTACCTTAGAGAACGCAAAGAAACAGAATTTTTTTTTTTTTCGTTCCCGTGTTTTTTTTCACTCCTAAAGCGAAGACAAATGCACAGTGTCGCGTGACACTGTGCTGCGGTGTAATGATGATGCAGCACACAGGTGGTTTGCTGCTCTCCACCTACTCCGTCTGGGTTCAGCCGACACGCTGTCTTTAGACACTTAATGAATATTCCATCTCATGACAGCATCAAGTGGACTTATGTCCAAAGACATGGACCGTCTGAGACCTGATACTGATGAGGGTCCTGAGGGACTGTGTCAAAGGAGAACTGCCGGGGTGAACCACTGACCGCCAGACCTCACATCTGCAGGGTGCTGAGTGCAAATATATATTGACGAGCAAAAACTGGTTTCAATAAGTGGACTCCACAGACATGTGCCCTGTCAATGTGTTTGTGAGTCAATGTGAGCGAGACTGTGGGTGGATTACTGATGGAGGGGGAGGAGAAAATTCTGAAAAAACATGAAAAATACATAATACATGTAACACTGCAGTTAAAAGTGGCCCCTGTATGACTTTAAGCCACTTCATATGTTAGTGACAACAAAACAAATCAGATTTTTTAGAAACCAATCCAGGTCACTTTCACAATTCAGCAGGTTTTTAAGAAATATCCAATGATTTTCAGCGAGATTTCAGTCTGAACGATCTGGTTGCATTTCCTCAAACTTTTATCATTGAAGTGAGAAACACGTCACAATAACCAACCAAGGCACATCTTCCACATAATATCTCCGTAAAAGTGCCTTTTAGTGGCAGTACTGTAGTATTAGTGCCACTAATACTACACAATGACGTATGTATTTTCTTACTTAAAATCCAGAATTACTTATCACCAAATATATTTTGGAGGTCTAGTGGTTAAGAAGGGGAATAGGGTCTGAAAGGCTGCAGGTTCATATATATAAATATATATATATAAATATATACATATGTGTGTGTGTACATATATATATGAAGTATTTATATATTTGTTTTTGGTCCTAAATACCAAGGACTTTAGCAAATATTATTTCAAATATTTGTTATTTTCACACAATCTAACACTAGAGGGCACTCTAAGTTAGTGTAGAAGTATCTTCTACTTCTGTACCATTGAAATTTAACACGTTTGGAGTATCCAAATGGTCACTAGGGGGCACTGATGCAACTTATAGTCCAGAGTGGATAATATATATTTTCTTATTCACTACGCACTTTTGGCAGAATAACTCATAATCCCAAATATAGGGTCATTGTAGTTGTGTATATGTGTGTTTACAGTATTTATATATTCTTTCTGGTTTTAAATACCAAGGACATTAGCAAATATAAATATATATTTCAAATGTTTGTTGATGCAACTGATGCAACTGGGACACTTTAATGAGTAGTATGTATTGTGTTATTCAATTAGCACTTTTTTGAAGGTTTGATTACATATAGCTCAAGCATATGGTAAACATACATACATATATATACACACACACAAGCACACACACAGTGATGACATAGACACTTGAAAATGGAAATGATTATTTTCACACCACCAGCCACCAGGGGGCGACTTCAAATGTTAGACATTTTGTTTTTTGTACTTATGCTTTTCTTAATAAAAAGTATATATACATATACTATACTATATATACTTGTTCCGGAATGAGTTATATATAAGTAATTCTTTCTGGCAGGTGTGACTAATAATTTAGAATGACATATAATCCCAATAATATGGTAATTATATCAATATATGTGTGTATATTTTCTATTTATATATTTTTTTCAGTTTTCAAATATCTAGGATAGTAGCAAAATATTTTCAAATATTTGCTATCTACTGCAACTTACACTCCAGAATGACACTCCTGATTTTTTTTTGGCTCTTTACCTCAAGAACACTAATTTACTAATTTAGGGAGATAGAAATGCACTCCATCTGCATGCAGCACAAACACTGCTGCATATAAATGATTGAAGTCACTGTCCTCCCTTATCTCTGGTCTGAATCTCAGGATTGAATCTGGGCATTTCAAGATTCTCCCCAAAGGAAAGGTGGCAGAAAGCACAGGCTCCATTCAAGTCTCTTTAAAGCACACAAAACATCTGAGGCCGCCTCAGGTCATCATTCCCCCTGTGCACACACACTCAGACTAGCAGCAATCATGAGACTGTCAAGCAACAATGAGGATGTTTTTACCGGTGTGTAGCTGTGGACGTTGCTGCCACTGCTGACGGCAGTGTTCAGGTTGTTGAGGTTGACGGACGCCAAACTCTGCTCTGACAGACTGTTGCTCAGGCTGCCACCCAGACTCCCCGGACTCTCACTGCCTTCTGCTTCAGGGCTGTACAGCGTTACCTGCATCACACACACATTGACCAAAAATGACAGGGTTGAATATTCATGGCTTTACATTTATACCCTGAATCATAACTCGTTTTAATTAATACGTTTTTACTGATCAGGAAATGAGGAGACGGACGTCAGCGATGCCCTTTCCCGTAAACTGGGTGATGTGGCTGAAGTGTTCCGACCTGAAGCTCCCTCAGACGCTCAGAGGACCTTATTACCGCCGCTGATGACACTGAGTTTCACTTCAGACTACTGTCTGGTGGCCACGAAAGAAACAGCCTTTAAAAGCATCGCCTCAGGTCTGTGTTAAATCACTTTTCGCTTGTTTTGTTTGACTGTCAGAACTTGTGCAGCACAGCGCCGCCGCCACTTCCTCCAGGCTACATTTAACTGTATAGACATATTTGAAAAATATAGCCTGGAGTGAGAGACGTCAGGGAAATCTCACCGGGACAGTTTTTGAGCCTGTAGAACATCATGTCTTTTTTAATGTTAATTCCTACCATTTCATTGAGTGTTTGATCTTTGGTGAGTGAAAGTGGCAGTGCCAACCCCCGCCCCCGATCCTCCACCCCTGCTGTGCCACTTCACTAACAAGAACACTGTAAAAGAATATTTAATTCATATTTGCTTCTAAGTTTAAGAAAAAAAAAATCTACTAGAATAATAATAAAAGCCAAGTTTTAATGACAATACATTAAGGCTGTCAAACTAAGGGCCAGGGACCAAATATGGCCGGCGGTGTGATTATATTTGGCTTGCAAGATCATGTCAAATGCTACCACCAGCATATCGCCCCATATATATTGATGGTATTTGTAGTATTAGTATTATAGTATGTGCTACATTATAGTAAGGCTTGCAAATTATGTAAGCCATGGTAATTAAAAAAATTATTTATGCACTCCTCCATCACCTGAAAAGATGATTGGTTGGAGACCCAGAGAACAAGACTATAGACACCACAATGGTGATCCTGAAGACTATATAAAGTCAAGTATTTTTTTATATTATGGGATGATACACACACACACACACACACACACACACACACACACACACACAGACACACACACACACACATATATACATATGTGTATATATACATATATACATATATACACATACATATGTATATACATATATACATATATATATATATATATATACAGGGAAAATCGCAAAGTATTGTAATTATTTTATGTGTATTTTATGTTTCCTCTTTATGAACAGTGTTCATAAACCCACCTTGGCCATTTTAGCCTTTCCAACACAATTACACTCACACACACAACAGTAGAGTTTAACTTTTGCACCTCTGTATTAACTAAAAGTTGCCTAGCAACGCACTAAACTATTCTGCTACAACGTTATATTCTTCAAACTGCAGCGTAAACCTAATGTTTGCCTGAGCAATGTCATCATCAAGGCCGCTAACTGCTCGCATTCTTGTTTGACGAACACCGTCTTCCCCGAGGATGTTAAAATGCTGAATTCTGTCCATTTTCAATAAGACACTGTTCTATTTATCCATCTATTATACATGATATCTGAGTCCTTTAAAATGTTATTTCTCACTATTTCATGTTCAGCATGTTTGTCTGGAATCTTTCATTAATGCATTAGAAGAGTTAAACCAAACTTCATGCTGAGGTTTTGTTAAATTCTGAACATGCAAACTGGTTATAACCAACCAGCTCGACCTTTTTGCATTTGCCATTCTTCCAAATGTAGAACCATGGTCATAGTCATGGAGACTACTAGTTATTTCAATATATTTTTGTGTATTTGTAAACTTAAATGGTGCAACACAGACTTCCAAATCCCACTTTATAAACATAACATCTGACTGCGGTGATAAATCTGGAAACGTGCAGACCTTCTAATGACATCCAGACCAAACACTGTGAGTTATGAGAGCTCCTGTGGGACAAACTTTCTCTTTGGTCTGGGTCAGACGTGTAGGTCATGTACCACACATCATCTCAGGGACATCACAGGTCCCGGCAGCTGCTTGATCTCTGGCTTTCATGCAGGGAGTGACACTGACGCTGACCTTCTGGAGGTTTCTAAACGCCTCTGTCTGCGATGGTCTCACTGTATCAGGTGATGTTTGGGAGTTAGAGAGATGGAGCAAAGAGGCTTTCCATGGAAGTGTCACCTCTGTATTTAAGTCATCACCGAAGTGAACAGTGGGCAGCTTTGAGTGCCTGGGGAGCAGTGAGTAGGGACGGCGCCATGTTCAATGGACCTTAGTAGCAACTTAGCAGTTGAGTTTTGAACCTGGAACCCTTCGGATCTTTGTCTGGTTCCTTACCCACAAGGCCACCACTGCCCATGTGTGTATTTACATGCCACCAATGAACAATTGTATATGTAACCATTACTTAATGTTTTATGATTTGTGATAGAAGAGAGTCAGCTAAGGTGAAGGGAAAGGTCTACAGGACAGTTGTGAGACCAGCCATGATGGACGGAGTAGAGACACTAGGAATAGACAGAAGACAGGAGACAAAGCCGGAGGTGCAAGGGGTTAAAGATGCTGAGACAGGATCAGGAATGAGGTGATTAGAGGGACAACACAGACAGTCCATAGCCTTGTAACCTCCCGCCTTGATTACTGCAATTCTCTCCTGTTTGCCCTCCCTCAAAAAACCTTACACAAACTCCAATTGGTTCAGAATGCAGCTGCTCGCATCATCACACAGACCCCAACCCACTATCACATCACCCCTGTCCTTCACCACCTTCACTGGCTCCCCATACAGTATCGCATCCAATACAAACTTATCCTTTTTACTTACATGGCCATTCACCACCTCACCCCCCCTACTTATCTGAGCTCCTGCACGTCACCATCCCTTCTCGGCCCCTTAGATCCTCCTCCTCCATCCACCTCTCTGTGCCTCCTGCCCGCCTCAGCACCATGGGGGCCAGAGCTTTCAGTCGCTCTGCTCCGCAGCTCTGGAACACCCTCCCACCTGCCCTCCGTAACATTGACTCTCTCCCCACTTTCAAATCCCATCTCAAAACTCACCTCTTTCGCACTGCCTATCCACCTTAACCTCTTTCCTCGACCTGTGTCTATGTTGTGTTATTTTCTGACTTTCTGTTTATTCTAATTGCATCATTGTACATATTGATTTTCTGTTTGTTTTAATTTGTACCTTGTAAAGTGTCCTTGAGTGTCCTGAAAGGCGCTTTTAAATAAAATCTATTATTATTATTATTATTATTATTAGGAAGCTTTGGAGAAAAAGCTAGAGAAGACAGATTGAGATGGTTTGGACATGTTCAGAGGAAGGACAGTGGATACATTGGTAGGAGAATGATCTTAGAGATGGAGCTACCAGGTGGGAGACAAAGAGGGAGATTGATGGATGCAGTGAGGGAGGACATGGAGGTAGTTGGAGTCAGAGTAGAAGATACAGGGGACAGGGGAAGATGGAAATTGTTGACTTGTTGTGGCAACCCTTAAAAAAGAGACAAGCCGAAAAGAAAAGAAGAAGAAGTGACCTTCTTCTTCTTCTTGTTGTACCTTGTTGGTGACAGCATTGATGGCCAGAGTGGGAGATGCTCCTCCAGACATGATGCAGTCCATTCTCAGAGACTCAGACTCTAGGTTGTATGGAGTAGAAGCCTAGAACAGGAAGTAAACACTTTAACTGCCTTCAGTTTATTATTAAAACTTACATTATTTGTCACAACAACACATTCTGACTGTCATAACAGCAAATAAGTTGTTTTACTTTTGACAGATGCTTTTTTAGAGAAGAAATAATGAATGACAGTTTAATCTTTAAAAACTAATAAACACTCTGAGCTAAAGAGAGGGGGTTAAATATACTAATGTGACAGCGTAAATAATTGAACTTTTCCATTTAAATTCTAAATGAATAAATCCTTCGAATTTTTCAACCTTGTGTCACTCACTTTAAAAAAAAATTTATAATGTTGGGTGTTTTTTTTTCCCTTTTGGTTCAACTGTAGACGTCTTTATGGAGTAGTCATTTAGAGAGTGTCCTAGATTGAGATGGTTTGGACATGTTCAGAGGAGGGACAGTCAATACATTGGTAGAAGAATAATCCTAGAGATGGAGATACCAGGTGGGAGACAAAGAGGAGATTGATGGACGCAGTGAGGGACAGTAGGAGATACAGATTGTTGACTCACTGTGGCAACCCCTGAAAAAGGGACAAGCCGAAAGAAGAAAAGGAAGATGTGGAGAGTGACCTCTGGTGGCCATAAACGAAATGGAATAGATTTTGACATATAAGTCGCTTTGGATGATGAAGAAACTAAACTTTTTATCCTGCCATTGTGATAAATCTTGGCTTAAAACAGATCCATTCTGAAATAATGATGGTTGAATTCAATTTTTCTGCTTCTGTTTCATATTAGCTCCCTGTCACACAGTGTCAGACATCCAGACACACTTGGACAGAACAGTGCCACTGTGGACGTCCAGTATCCAGCCGGAGTGTTTTTATTACACCTTCAAGTCGTCTGCTTATACTCTACGTCGCCCGAGCGTAAAATTTCATTATTTTTTTTCCCACGCTGCCAAGTTGACATAAATCTATAGGATGTTTCTACTGAGGGGATAATACCAGGACGCATCAATGATTTGATAAAAGAAAAGAAATCCCTTCATTATTCTGAAAATCATTTGTGAGGACGTTTAAGGAGGGAAAAAGTTTTCGCCATCGCCGCACACGCAGGTATTAACCCGAGCTCATTTGAATGCACCGCTGAGGAGTTGCTGTGATGTCACGGAAAAGCGCGTCCTCATTAACATGCAAATGTATGCAGATGGAGGCTGTGATGTGTAATCAGACCATCGACACTGTACCAGGTTCCTGCAGTGCAAAAACAAATAAAAAATTAATTGCTGCGCCGAAAAAGAGGGTGTGATTGTGTACGGAGTGTAGTGCTTTTTTAATAATAACTGAACACTGATCAAATTTGATGAATTGTGGGAAAACAGTGGCCAAGAGGTTAGGGAAGCAGACCTCGGTCCACAAGGTTTCGGGTTTGAATCCTCCAGTTGCCAGGTTGCCACTGAGGGCTCACCACTCACAGGAAGGAAGGCTAGTATCCCCTTGTTCTCTCCATCTTCTACACTGACTCCAGCTACCTCCATGTCCTGCATCCATCAATCTCCTCTTTGTCTCCTACCTGGTAGCTCCATCTCTAGGATCATTCTTCTACCAATGTCCCCACTGTCCCTCCTCTGAACATGTCCAAACCATCTCACTCTGTCTTCTAACCATCTCAATCTGTCTTCTCTAGCTTTTTCTCCAAACCTTCCTGTCTGTGTTGTCCCTCTATTGACCTCATTCCTGATCCTGTCCATCCTTGTTTCTCCTAAAGAGAATCTCAGCATCTTTAACTCCTCCACCTCCAGCTCTGTCTTCTGCCTATTCCTAGTCTCTCTAATCTAATCTAGTGTCACAACTGTCCTGTAAACCTGTCCCTTCACCTTAGCTAAGCAAAACTAATGAAATATTTTTTGTGGGTTAGATGTAGGAAGTGGTGGCCTGGTGGTTAAGGAAGTGACTTGGGACTGCAAGGTTTCAGGTTCTATTACATCAGCTGTCAGGTTACCACGGAGGTGCTCTGACCATAGCACCATCCTGACTCCCATAACTTCCAGTGGGCTCTCCACCCACAGGAAGGCTGACAGTATGGGGCAGTGTGATTTGGTTTGTGTTGACTGCCCAAGTGACCCGGTAACAGATAGACAGTTGAAAATGAATGAATGAATGACGGTTTCAAAAGATGGATTTATTTTGGTCCCAAACCACAGCTTGAGAACAGTTTGATTGGCCTCCTTAATGGAGCTGTAATTCCAAATCTATTGTGCGTTCTATTTTACAGTTCTTAGTTAATCAGGATCAGTGCACTACCATCCCGGGCGTTAGGATTAGAACTGAGGACAATAATGACAATCACCAAGAAGTGGCCCTTAATCACCGGATGTGGGATTTAATGGACACACGGAGTTTTATTGAATTTTATTTCTGCAGCAGTAAAATCAGAATGGGGCATAAATAGGATTTAACGGGAGCCGTTAAGTGGCTGCTATTAATTAATATGCAAATGTATTTCAAATGCATCCCGCGTTGACTGAATGTGCAGTAAAAAGGAGGAAGGCAATGAAATATGACATATGTTGGGAGAGGTTTCTTTTTTTTTTTTTTTTTTCCACCCCTGCACACTGCAAGTTCATGATTCCACCCTGAGCCTCGGGGCTGCGTCCCAGTGAAACAGTGGAGCTTGTGCTTCATTTCAATAGCTGGACACTTAAACAGCCTTGAACGTGGACACATCGCTTGCTCTTGATAAGATAAATCAAGCCGTCCTCATGCATTATTCACATATCTAGAACGAATGCACACATAGTGTTGCTGAAGTAGAGGATAGAAGTGGAGAGGGGGATAAGAGGGAACTATTCAAAGATTGATGAGAGGCTAAATTGACGCTCAGGATAGAGGGGGAGAAAAAAAAAAAAAAAAAAAAAGGGAAAATGAGGACAATATTTCTTTCTCCCCGCCCGTCTGACTCCTCCAGGGTTAAAGACAGCCTCCCAAACTGCTTACAGTTAAGAGGATTGGTTGGCAGCAATGCAATCTTTAATTTATGATAAACTCCTAACGGGCGAAACGGGTTGTCTGTTCCCCGGTGGAGGCTCTTAAAAAAGGAGGCGACGGAGAGGTGAAGAGAGGAGCGGGGAAAGGCTTTTGTGAGACGGAGGAAGAAAAGGCAGAATCTGCGGTGGGATAATTGAGTGGTGACAGACGGACAAACAAGACAAGGAGAGATGAATACAAGAAATGAAAGGGAGTGATTACGGCAGCGGCGGAGGAGAAACTGGTATTAGGAAGAAGTGTACTCTGCCTGTCGACACATTTACACAATGCACTTATGCAGAGACTGTTGGAGCCTCACTGTCGACCTCTAATATTTCCATTTGCACGCACGCTGTCATCAGGAGACTTCGAACTTTGACTGTGCATCTTAAGTGCAACAAAACCCAGATGAAAACAGCACAGCGTCTAAGCAACAAACGCTGATCATCCCGGCGCTCAAACCCTCCCTGTTTCTCCTTAGTTCCTCTGTGACAGCCCACGGTGTGTCTGCCAGCAGTGCAAGTGAGGCATAAAAAAAGGGGTCGAAGGGCTCATCCACGTAAGAAGAGATGACAAGCCTCTGAATTAATTAATGTTTGTAATAAAAAAAAGCAAGTCGTCGGTGAAGAAAATATGTCTAATGGCAGCCGCGGGGCCTTCAGTGGTAATTAAATGGAACACAAGCCTTAGAATACACTCCCTCCTCCTCCTCATCAGCCTCCTCCTCCTCATCTTACTTTTTCTCTTCCCCCGTTGCAGCCTGACTCTACGCTCTCTACCTTGATGTCTTTTTTTTTTACCCCCATGCATCCAATATTTTACCCCACCTCACCCTCCCTCACGCTCTTCTTCCTCTCGGTTTTGCTTCAATTTTTCCTCCAATGAGCAACTGTGATTGTGCACTTTGCCACTCCATGCTTCCCTGCTTCCCTGCCTGCCTGCCTGCGTTCCCAGGAGAGGAGAAGGCTACACAGCGGCGGCGGTGCAGGCAGAGGCAGAGGAAAGAGCCGCAGACAAACACACACAAACAGCAAGATAATGATCAGGATGCACAAGCAGACAGCGACAGGAACACAGTGTGGGAAAAAAAAACACACACACACAGGAGGAAGATGAAGACAGAGAGTGTGTGCTGCACCGTGATGAAGATCTCCTGATTTTGCTGATAATCAGCCCACTGCACCAGATGATTTTTTGCTAATTGGTTTCTTAACCTTGACTGAAGGAAGTGTTGTCATTCTGCCCCCAAGTCTGAGGAAAAACCGTGTTAGATAACCCTGTTCCTCAGACCTTTCCGAGACCTTTGCCGAAGAATTTGCATCACATTCTCTTCAGCGTTGACATTGTCAATCTTTGTTTTTTTTTCTGGTCGACAGACAGACAGCGAATTACCAAGGAAATGATGATAATGTGTTTCATCAACCTTCTCATACCATCTCCTGCCTGTGCTTGGCTGCCTGTGTCTGACAACATTTCACATTTTCAGCAGGTTCTGCAATGTCAGGATTTGTTCTTTTAATTGTTTCCTGGATCCTGCAGAATCAACCTCATTTCTACTGCTCTTAACTGCTAATTGGTTGTTGGCTGTGCTGCATGTTTTTTTAATCGGTCTCCAGCCACAACAAAAGCCTTTGCAATGAGTCACATTATTTTTTTGAATGTTTATTTTATAAATAATATTTTATTGCATCAAATAAAATAGATTCCCTGTCATTTATGGCTTTTATAATTGCAGATAAAATTAAAGAAGAATTTTAATAAGCTGTGTTTTGCACACTTTTTATTTAAGGCTTCCTGATACCGATAAGAGTTAAGGAAGCCGACCTGGGTCTACAAGGCTCCAGGTTCGAAAAACCGTCAGCACCGTACTGACCCACATATCTTCCAGGGGGCTCACCATCCACAGGAATGCTCACCGTATGGTGCAGTGTGACTTGGGTGGCAGCCGTGGAAACTGTTCCCACAAATAAGGGTAGGAAGATGAATGAATAAACACAAAAAAATGTGTAACGATGTGACTGATATTGAGTTACATAAAAATTGATCGGAAATAACTTTGGTTTTATTAGCTCCACCTTGTAGAAGAGATTTAACTCATGATGTGTGATATTAACAATTGCCAATGTCCAATTTTGACAATGTTGTCCAAACATTTCATCGTTGATTCCAGTATAAACTGAGATTCTCTCTAGGAGAGATAAGGATGGACAGGATCAGGAATGAGGTGATTAGAGGGACAACACAGACAGGAAGGTTTGGAGAAAAACCTGGAGAAGATAGATTGACATGTCTATAACCCAGGCATTGTGTTATTGGATTTTCATTATCGGAGGAAAAATCTATATCGATCTTATCGACATTACATCTTCTTCAATACATGACGATCTTAATATCCTCATGCATTATCGGACATTTTCAGTCTTCATTGGCAGGAAAGCTACAGTGTGATTTTTTCCTAGTCCCGCCCGCAAAGCTCTCTAGTTGGTTGTATATCTCTCAGTCAAAAATTCTCATGTCATCCAGGACATAGACAGGGTCAAAGAGTTAGGGTTAGGCAACAGGACAGGAATTTTGTCAAGAAAACGTTTCTAAAGTGTAGGTACAGCTGAAGAAGCCTCTTAGATCAGAGGTGGGGAGTTTTCCAGGGAAAATTCATGTCCTGTTGCCGAATTTGACCCTATTCAAATTGACTCTGATTGGTTGGGATGAATAATCAGTCCCAACCCAGTATGGATCAAAGTAGGAGAAAACTTTGCAGGGTCTACTCACTCTTTCTCCAGACCGCGGCCTCTTCTTCGGCCTGCTGGGCGTGGCGTCTTCTTTAGGATTGGTATCTATGGCCCAGTAGGAACCCTGTGGAGTGACCCAACAAATGCATAAAGTAATATTTGTAAAAAAAACTGCGTGTACGTGTAGTAAGATTTCGTTCGTCCAATACATTTGGACTTTGGACTTGGACAAAACTGGCACAATTCCTTTATTAATAAGAATTAATAAATATGTTGGTAAAGCTGAGAGTTCAGTTTACAGGAAGCAGCAGATCATAATATTAATTTATGTTTTCAATCATCACTGTCACAGTTGCATTGAAAAAGAGTTATATCTGTTTCTCAAACACGTTCTTCAAATGAGAAGAAACAAAAATCAATTTGTCCTCCTATTGTGGTTGGTATTAGGCCTCCTGTCTTGTCTTCAGGGGAAGGAGGATGTCTCCCTCCTCCTCCTCATAGAACAATGTCATTGAAGGGAAAAAAAAAAAGTGCAGTTGATGGATCTCCCTGTTTTCCGACAGAACCAACGGATCCGTTGTTAGTCCTGCTCTGTAGCAAATCAGTTTGCTGTGGGTTCAGACGTACTGTGATGCGGACGGCTGCTTCTTTTCCCGAGAAAATCCACTGAATCCTTTTGTAGCACAATGTTAAAATGCAGCTGCCTCCAAAATGAAAACACACAGGGCAGCAGAGGAGGAAATCAATTGCTTTTAGGTCCTTGATTTCCTCCTGGTCTGATTTTTTTTTCTCTCTCTCTCTCCCTCTCTCTTCTTTTCATTTTTCCCCTCCAAAGCTTCAGACTGAATTCAGGAGTTTCATTTAGGCCACACCGCCTCCTCCCCTACTGCCTCCCCCTCTGCTCCCCCCCATCTCTCAGTCCCACATCACTGAGCAGTACACAGCCAATTAACGTGAGCACATGCATGATTTAGCTCCGCTTCTCCCTGCTCCTCTCTATGGCATCAAATAGAGTATGAACATCAACCATCATCTCACACACACAAACACGCGCAACTGAGATATTGACCGCTTCGATCCACGGTCTGACTTAAGGTGCTGGTCAGGTCCAAGTCAGTCTAATCAGGGTGTAGCCCGCACTCCTCTTTTTTTGTCTTTTCAGACCATGGGCCTGGACTCAGAGCCAAAGATTTTCTGATGAATTATTTAAACTTTCTGACCCTAATCCATTTTTCAAAAGCTCCAAAGCTCTTCAGAGCAGGGAGGATCCAGAGCAGAAGGAGCCGATGATGAGCTTGAATATAGACGTTGATGCTTTCATTAAAGAAATCATGTAAGGACAGTTTTTTTTTTTCCTTTCTTTTATGATCCGCTCTAATTATACACCTTCCCTGTGGGAGCGTTTCAGTTGATTCTGCACAAACAAGGACCTGACAAATGGCCGTTACCAGACTTTCAGCATTGGACCGGCTCCTCCAACCACAGAAGTTAATTTTGTGACACGTGTCGGAACTTTCTGTGTGGCAGCACAGCAGGTTTTTTTCTTTGCAGAACATATTATTCCTCACTGCCTACTGACCAAATCAATACCACAGATGTGTCAGAAAAGACAAGAAGCATCATAATGCATAGAGCAGAGCCAGTAATACAGGCAGAGTGCAGGCCCTTGTGCATGTGTGCGCATTAATGCACAGATGTGTTCACGCATTTGGCGAGAAACGTATAAGAGGAGCTGCAGCAAATACCTCGGCGATTCAAGTTGAGCTTTAACACATTGTTGGGGATATATTTACCTTCCCAGGGTCATCCTTGGAGCGAGGCACTTTGAGAAAGCACTTGTTCAAGGACAGGTTGTGTCGTATAGAATTCTGCACAGAAAGAGAGACAGAGAGAGAGGGGAAGATAGTGGGGGGAGATGGATGGACAGAAGACAGACAGACAGTGAAAGGATGAAAAGGAGAGAAAAGAGGAAACAAGTCAAAAATCTTAAAAGTACATCCATTAATTCACAAATTGGTTGATTACGTTAACGCTCACTTTGCTTGAGCCAGTCTGGCCGTGCACCAGAGTGTTAAGTGGACAACGCATTTTATTTTGCCCTTTTTACCAAGGACATTCTGTCTTTGGAAAAAGGAGGAAAATATTTTAGATTAGCAGCATTGATTGACCATGTTTATGGACGTGGATGTGTGAATTAGGACGTCCAGATGGAAATAAAAAAGTATGGCACTGTTCCTGTGAGGGTTTTTTGTTATTGTACCTCAACATTGCTATAACAATAATAATACCGTATTATCACAACTATAAGGCACACACAAAAGATTTTCTTCAAAATGTGTGGCGCGCCCTATAGTGCAGCGTAAGGCGGATGTAGTAGAGGACACCATGAGAACCTTAAAGGGGGAAGTGTGGGTGTGGATTATGTGCATCTTATGTGTGTGTTAAATATATTAATGGCACACATAACCGAGACTGTGCCTTTTAGTACCATGCACCTTATGGTTGTGAAAATACGATAATAATAGTTTACGGTAATAAAAGTTTTTTGGGGAAATTTTTCCACTGCATTTAACCCTTCAACCTAGTGATGGCGACACCAAGCTCAGGGCACCTAAGTGGTTACTTGGCAGTAGGGGGATTCAAACAGGCGACCTTGCAGACCCAAGTCTGTTTCCTTAACCACTAGGCCACCAAAGGCTATAATAATAATAATAATAATAATAATAATAATAATAATAATAGCCGACAGTGGTGGCCAGGTGCTTAATGAAGCAGATTTGGGTCAGGAAGGCTTCAGGTTAGAATCCTCCAGCCGCCTGGTTGCCAACAGCGGAGGTGCTCTGATCTTAGCTCTGTTCTGACCCACATAACTTGTTGTGGGTTCACCACCCACCAGGTAGGCTCACAATATGGTGCAATGTGATTTGGGTGGCACCAGCTAGCCCTTGCAACCCGGCAACGGACAAGAAGAAGATGAATGAATAATAATAATAATAATAATAATAATAATAATAATAATAATAATAATAATAATATTTGAATCAAAACTCATTAAGAAATAAATAGTATGCCCCACTAACAACGTGCACTCGCCCATTCACCCACTTCTCCGTAACGGCCTTTAAACGCAACCAGCTGTGCTCAGGTCAGTCAGCTTGGTGTGTTTTTCTGCTGCAGTTCAGTGTTAGAACTGCCCTCATGGGTAGATTATTAAAGTAGATCAGCAACGTCAGCGGTTCAGAGGTATTTTAACACCAGGGACAAAGACAGGAGCGAGACTTCCTGGAAGAATTGTCCCGATACAATATGAGCAATTTAATAAAAGACCTGGAGATGCTCCTCGGCACTAACAACACGGTGCAGTATTTACTTCATAATGCCTTCTTTTTTTTGTTGAAAGTATGTTGACATATTTGTGTCAACACACTAATACTGTTTCAGTAAACCTTTATATACTGGACAGCAGGGGGCGATGTCATTAATTGAAATGTGCTACCTGTTAAAGCTCACTTTCCGTCTATGCAGGAAGATTAATTATCTCTATTCTTTAGTATATTTTCATCCTAAATCGAAATGTTCAACAATATCAATGGTCTAATTTTTGCATTCCTAACAGTTGATATATGTTTTTGTCTTTTCCTGCAATATTGGAATGCAATGTCTGTGTTTTTCCAAAAAAAATTCAATAGTTTATTAAAATGTTTAACTCAGCCACATATATCAAAATCGGTTGATATCAGAAATTAGAAAGTAAGTGTTTGGAATATATCAGCATATTGAAACATTTCGTCTTAACTGGTGATGGTGTCACTGTGAAGACATCTGCTCGAACAGAAATCTTTCCTTTTTTTTAGCTTAAAATAACATTAAGTTATTAAAGAAAGAGAAAAAATCATGATGTTACTTTTTGGTGCAATGAAAATCCACCAAGTCCATAACAATGTAGTTTATACATTAAGCAGGGATGTCCAACCCGTGGCTCGGGAGCCACGTGCGGCTCTTTGCATGGTTTGTGGCAGCCCTTACCTTCATGTCAAATTTTATGCTTATGTTTTTATGGTAACAATGTAAAGTATAGTAATTGTGGCTCTTAGCCTCCGTCTGATTGGCCATCGCTGCCATAAAGGGTTTGTTAACACTGTCATGTCATTGATCGGAGGTTTCTGAACCCTCATCATCCTTCCATAAAGTTTGCTTGGATGAAACATATGCAGTATCCTGGTTCTCCCTGCTGCCTCTGCTGCAGCTGGTCCAACTCCTCTAACTACTGCAGCTCTGGACTGGTGTGTCCACCATCGGTGAAACTTCCTACATCAATTTTTGCTGAAAATGAATAAATATCTATTAAAAGGGGGCAAACGTAGTTGGTGGTGAGAGCGGTGGCGGTTGATTGTCCCCACCCTCTCTGATTGTGAGTCAACTTTTCAAATGAATACAAAAATATATATAATAATTGAATAGAAAGTAAACTTGAAACTTGGGGGATACACTGGGATTTATTAATGCTTCGGTATTTCTTCGAAACTCCATAACAAATTCAGTTCTGGCCATAATGAGGGCAAGCTGACATTTCCACGACTTATATCACCTCCTGTAGTTGCAGTTTGCGAGAGAGAGAGTTAGAGAGAGAGTGAGAGAGAGGGGAGAAAAGTGAGAGAGAAACAGAGATAGAGAGAGCATCACATTGGCTAACCTGACATGAACCTGTTATCCTTCAGGCTCCCGGTCTCTGCTCATCTGCTGCTGTTAATTAATACCACTGGGGAGGACGAGGAGGAGGAAGAAGAAGAGGAGGACGAAGAGGAGGCGGAGAAAAAAAAAAAAAAAAGACTGAGTGCTGGTTGAAAATTCTCCAGCCCTTCTCCTGGGTTCTCACTGTTTCTCCTACAACAAGCAACCTCCTGTCCCTCTCTCTGTCTCTGCGTCTCCGTGTCTCTCACAAACCCGAACAGCCTGCTGCACCTCTGTCTCACCCTGCTCCTCCTGAAGAGGAGCGGTGGCAGTCTGCTGCTGCTCCACTTACCGGGTCACTGGCTGTTTGGGGCCGTCTATCAAAGTAACGTATGACAGCGCTGTGATGAAAAAGCCAAGGAGGACTGCCACAAGCTTGGCACACTAAGGCAACCATCTGTTCCAAAAAACTTTCCTGTGGGAGGTGACGGAGGATCATTAACACCGACTCTGTCTGACTTAGAACCTCACTTGACAGTTTGTTTATTTACATGCTATTGTTTTATTAAACAAGGCACTTGCTATTTATGTTATTGGCATCAACTCACAAACATTTCTGCTTCTGCGTAGAGTCTCAAACGGTCAACTTCCAGTCACGCTCCTTCCCTGCCATGCCCTTGAACATCGAGTACTGAAGTATTTCTTTAACGGTTGTTGTTTCCTTTGCTGCAGTGGACGATTCCGACAATGTCCCTCTAGTGTATATATGCGGAATAACGTATTATTTCTAGTATTATTTTTTCCTACCCAGGGACCTGGAGTAAGTCTCTTTAATTTGATAAACTATGGCCTTAAACTTTCTGCGAATACATACTTGCTTATGAGGCAGAACGTACAAAAATAGTACAAAATTACATAACGTGTAATAAGTGGCTCACAGGCCTAACACAGATGTATATAATGCTGATCTCGTTTTTTTCCCCACGTGCTTGTTGTTTATGCGTACTTTGTTTTCTTCCGTTGTACTTTGCGATTCTTTCGTGGCGATGATTAATTTTACTCAAGCGCTAGTAAAGATACCAAAAGTCCACGCGAAACTGGGCTTGGACAACAATTTAACATCCTGATGGATGTGGCAGCGCCACGGCCTGGAATATTTTAGTTTTAATGAAAAGGTTAGAAAATGTGACATTAATTATGCAAATAAGCAACAAACTTGATGTTATATTTATCTTAACTCACAAATATAAAAAAAAACCCTTTGACAAAGGCCTAGATCAATGCGCAAAAAGACCAGAAAAGATTTGAGTCAAATCATTTGACAAAGTCATCAAAATATCCTTAACAGATGTAATTTATTTTCTTACATCTGCTTGTCTGTTGCCGGGTCACAGAGGCAGGTGGCACCACCCAAATCGCATTGCACCACAATGTGGGCCTTCCTGTGGGTGGTGAACCCACAAGAAGTTATGTGGGTCGGGACGGTGGATTAGAACCTGAAGCCCTGCAGACCCAAGTCCACTTCCTTAACCACCAGGTCACCACTGCCGTCTCAAGCTGAATATCAATATAAATATATGTCTGTATAAATATACAGTTTATTCCATCAATCAAACTAATGCTACAGAGGTTTGTTGTTTTCATTGGCTTTTAACTGAGAAAAGCCTTGGTTGGAACATGAATTACTGACCAACTGCTCCAACTGTTCCATCCATCCATCCACCTATCAAGACCTCCATGCATCCCTTATCCATCCATCCATCCATCGATGTGATGGATCCACATCCATTAATAGATCCAGCCCCTCATCTCTTCAACCATCTATCCATGCATCCATCCACCCACCCAATCTAAACATTGTCCACCCATCCAGCCATTTGTCCATTCATCCACCCATCAATTATCCATCCATCCACCCATCCTAACCCTAACCCAAACCCTTCATCCATCAACCCATTGGCGCCTCAACCCACCCATCACTTCATACATCAACCCCCTCATCCCTTTAACCATCCATCCATCCATCCATCCATCCATTCTTCCCTCTATCCCTCCACCCATCCATCCTTTCATACATCCACCCTGTCACTCCTTCAACCATCCATCCATCCATCCATCCATCCATCCATCCACACATCCAAACATTATCAACCTATCATCCCTCCATTCCTTCATCCATCCACCCATCCATCCCTTCATCCACCCATCAATTATCTATACATCCATCCATCCAACATTTCTAAACCACCACTGCAGCCATTAAGAAAAAAAAAACCAGATTGTTATTTTGACATATACAGTTTCAAATCAAGGAAGAAGTATTGAATAATACTTTTACCTACTAGAACATCGCAAGGACACATGTCCCGCGTTCTATACTTAAATGTGTGTTTGTATAAGGGGGAGACTCAGAGAGGGAGACACAGAGAGGGAGAGAGACAGAGGGAGTCTTTGTGTGAACAGATTCTAACTGAGCAGCAGGCCATCATTCACCTAGACAGCACATATTGTTCAGACAGACACAAAGGTGCACATGCTCTCCTCTCCTTCATGTTATGGAAACAGTAATCTCCTCTTACTGAATGAGAATGGTCATCATCAATAAATGTACTGATTAGCAGCGTTGTGAAGTGGGATAATGAGATTCACTGCTCTGTCCTCCTTCCACCCACTCCTCTCCCTGTCTGATTAATGAGCTTATCGGGCCGAGTGGGGGCCATGCCACTCCTGCCCAGCAGCTAATAGATCACACAGTCACACACACACACGATACGCAAGGTGTGTTTCTGTCTGATTTTGTGAATGTAGTGCAGATGTTTTAAAAAAAAGGTGCAAAAATAAAAACTAGGACCGAGTCTTTGACATTTTCATTTTCAATTTATTAATTGCACGGGAAATAAAGTGTTTAATATGTGACGCAAATATAACGCCTATTTTAGGTTCCTAATTCCTGGCAGACTGTTGCGCGGTAGACGCCCAGGATGCATTCAGAGACGCCAGTGATGGAAGACGAGAGTGCGTTTCTAACTTCCTGCTGGCAGCTGGGACAAGAACACATCAGTGTGCAAATTAGGAGTTTTCTTTTTCACTCCAGCTTTTCGGGACACAAATTTCACCCGCGTGCATTGTTAGTTACAGTACGACTGCCCCATGACAGGCTAACGGCACATGGTTGCACCTTTAGCCTGTCGCTGCGTGCTCTATCACGCCTGCTCTAGGATGATGAAGATAGGATATAGAGCAGGCATGGGCAAACTAAGGCCCAGGGGCCGGATGTGGTCCGTTCAGCTTCACAATACGGCCGTCAAACTTGCCTTAATTATATAATCGGTCTTTATTGTAATTAAACCTCTGTCCTTTTACTTTCATACAGAAGGTTAAGAGATTTTTTTAGTAAGAGATTTTAGCTTAAACATGACTTTTACGCCTAACTTGGCCCATGTCTCAAATTTTAGGATCAAAGTGTGGCCATAAAAAGGTCAAAAGGTTTTTCCATGTCTGATTTAGATTGAAAAAAGACAGTAACAAAAGTGGATGAAAAAATTACATTTGTTCTTAAATTCACCTTCATCCCCTGATCAGTTACCTGGTCTTAAGGGCAGCAGTTTCCACAACTGTCACATAATCACCCTGCATCGTACTGGCAACATTCCTGTGGGTCGTGATCCTACTGGAAATTATGTGGGTCGCGCCTCAGTGGCAACCTGTCAGCTGGTGATTAGATCCTGGACCAACCACTAGGCCACCACTGCTGCAGAGACATTTATGTTGTTTAAATTAAGTTTTGCTTCTATTTATTGATTCATTTGTCTACAAAATTAATTAGAAAACCCTAATGGGACATTTGTCAAAAATGTGATTCACTGGAATAAACTAATTATAAAGTTTTAATGAATCCAAGCTGTTTTTTTCATTTTACTCTTAAAAGCATCAAAGTTTTTCCTCTTTTTCAGACTACTGTAAAATTCTCCAGCTCATAAAAGCTGAATTGCAGCACACAGGCACGTTTTAGAAACGAGGTTAAAAAAGGACCTGGCACTGAAAGGAAAACCTAACTAACATAAGGGGTTTAGAAGATTTGTGTCAAATATTTGAGTCAAATAAAAAGAGGCACAGAGAAAAGGCATTTCCCTTAGAGCCGAGCAAAGGCCAGGTGCCGTTAGAGGAGAGAGAAAGTCTTTTCGGGTGACTGAATTTCCAGATGTAACAGTCTTACTGAAAATAATTTATATCTGTAGTACTCCAGCAATTTCTTCGAGATGAATCACCCTGTGAAAAACTGTCAGGAAATACTTGGGCAAAAGCTGATACGCAAAAAAAAAGGAGAAAAGACAGAAAGGTATCTTTAGCTTTAAAGTATCTTCATCTGTTATAAAAAGTTGGGTAAAAATCACAATTGTAGCTGCTGTGATCTGCTTGGCAACCCAACAGCAAAGTCAGCCTCCTCTGCCTCACATTTCCACCCATTCACCCCTGGCCCCAGTGGTTCGGGGGGAATTATCTCTTTTGCCTTCGAGGCTCGGGCTTCATTAACAGCAGCTTAACTTAATTGTCAAGTACGATATAAAGCAATCAAGGAAAATTAGTCTGTCGGTGAGTCTAATGTGTTTATGATAGGAATTAAACATGTTCCTTTACCTTGACGACCGTTTTAAAATGATGACTTTTAGGATTTTATCTTCCAATTTAAACACTGGGATTATGAGCCCGAAAAGGCGTCTCTAGGAATCTGTAAGAACCCAGGCGTAACGTCAGATAGAAAATTCAGGGGTTGTGTAAATCCAGCTGCAGCCCCGGCTCAGCTGTGCATTCACAGGAAGTCACACAGCTAAGGGTTTGTCAAACTGGAACATCGTCCGCATGTAAAAATAGACGTCTTCTGGTTCTCATTCCTAAAGCCACCTGGAAATGCAGTTCTGGATGCACTACAGTTGGACCAGATGTCTACTGAAAGTTTTACCTGGAAAAAAAACATGCTTGGGAAGTACATTATTAACTGCTGTACAATCATTGATCCATGGGAGAGTTGGGGAAAAACCACAGAGGTTGATGAACTTGTTCAACTTCTAGTATCAAGCTTGATACTGGATGCTAGATTCTAGATCTGGATGCAAAAGGGAGGTAGCTTTGGTCGGCTGACCTATCTAAAGAAAAATATGCCTAATAATTGATTTGAGAAGAAGTCTTAGATTCCTTGCCCACAAACCACTTGCAGCCCATAGACCAGGAGTTTAGGATTGACGCATGTGACTGAAGAACGTAAAGGAAGAAAGGAAGGAAAGCAATCTCCTTGTCATTCTGACATTGTGATCCACACCACTGCACACAACGAAAAGTGACCTCTGCATTTAACCCATCACAAAAGTGAGCAGTGGGCAGCCTTGAGCAGAGAGTGGGGATGTTGCCATGCTCAGTGGACCTAGTGGAAGGTTGGCGGCTGGTGGATTCGAACCTGGAACCCTCCAAGTCCGGTTTCTTAACCACTACGCCACCAGTGCCCCAGAAGAAGAAACAAGTCAAACATATGTAACATATGTGTTTCGTTGTGCGTTGTGGTGTGAATTACAATGTAACAATGACAAAAAAAAAAAGGAATTAAATCTAATCTTGATCTTTACAACACCAGGAACAACTATTGTCCAGCTGCATTGTTTTTTGTTTGCAAATTCATCAAGCATGGCGTCACATTTAGGCAAAAGAAGTACAGATTGTACACATTGTTACTACCACAATTTTACTTGACAAAGTCCGAATCCACCAAGGTCAAACAAGAGAACACTGAACATAGAGCAGCAGCACCAACTACCAGTTCCGAAACCATGGCATAATATCTGAGGTCCCAACATTAACCAGAGCATAATTTGCAGCAAGTCTCCTTGTTTACCATCTTGTTTGTTTTTTGCTAAGGAAGTGTACAAAGTTGTTTTGCCTCATGAAGCATGTGCAATTAAAAAGTGCACTCTGCTGTGCCAAAACTCTACGGTGCTTGCATAAGGTCCACGACCTTAGCAGACCTCTGCGGACATCCCTGGTCTTCCGATCGAGTACGTACTCACGTACTCAACTAACATGTTGAGTCTGACGCTGCCGCACAAAAACACACCCACGCCACAGGAATCTGGAGATTCCAGCAAGTCTTTGGGGTTGAACGGTGTCAGGGAGGTAGGTCCTTGTGTGCGGATAAACAGTACAAATTCTACAGAAAAGAAACTTTGGGCTGAACCCACACAGTGCATCAAGAGGTTAAAATGTGGCAAAGTTTGAAGGTAAGGTAGAGGAGAAGAACCTGCCGAGGAGCACAAAGACACAAAGCACCGCAGTCAGCTGGTAGAGTTTGGAGGTACGTGCGCGTACGGACAGGTGTCTCAGATGTGAAAGTCCCCTGGGCTCCAGGCATCATTGAGACGCCTCATTATATCCTTACGGTGAAGGAGTGACAGCCGCTCGGTGAGAATGCGAGGTTGAATACAAGTCACTACTTCAATCTCCATCTAATACATATTCATTGCATTTGATGGACCCTTCCCCCGCCCTCCTTCCTCCCTTACTGAAATACTTCACACGAATCAACTATAAGACGAATGGTGTGTGTGTGTGAGACGGAGCGAGAGAGGGAGAGAGAAACAGAGTCGGAGGGAGTGAGGGAGAGAGAGAGAGACCCCAGAGGAGGCAGTATGTAGTCTATACTGGAATAACTGTCTGTCTGTTTTTCTTATCTGTGCATATGCATCAGTGTATGTTGACTGTGTGTTAACAGAATCTGTGAGTACACACTGTAACAGAATGTGCTCATACATGGATGTACAGAACTCAGGTCTGCAATGAAAAAAAAAAACACAAACAAACGAGTTCCAGAGATGACTCCACAAAAATGACCTAGTTTTTAGTTTCTCTCCTTATTAGCATCGATCCTGTTACCAAAGTTAGACACCGAGTGTCTTACAGTATGTGAGTACGTCCCTAAAACAAGATATTTTTAGTGTATATTGTTTTTTTAATAACGAGGCGAAAACAAGTGAGTGTGTTTCTGAGTGCATTTACCATATTAATCAGACTATAAGACGCATCAGACTATCATATCAATCACCAGGTTAATTTTCATACATATGGAAGGATGGATTATAAGGCGCATTGAGGGAAACAAAGGTCAGATTTCTACAACTTATTCACAAAATCTGTTTGAGATCAGTAAGCACAACCAGAGTTAGTAGATATGGTTCATTCATCTTCATCCTCTTATCCACTACCGGGTCAAAAGTCTCCACAACTGCCACCCAAATACCACTCTGAATGCCCTTCCTTTGAGTGTTGAAATAAGGATCTTGTTCTAACAAGACATGAGTTCTGAACCAGTTACAGACACAAAAACCTGAAAAGCTGAAAAAATTTAAATTTTCTTTTACTTATTTAAAATTTCAGTAGTAATCTGGTAACTGGTGGATTCGAACCTGAAGCCTTGTAGGTCTGGTCCCTGAACCACTGGGCCACCCCTGCCGATACACAAGGTGCATTGGATTATAATGTTTTTTTGAGCCTTTTTTTTGGACTACAATGTACAATATCTATGACTTTGTTTATTTTCATGTGGTGCAACAAATTATAAGGCACATGACCAATCTACTGTACGTACTGAACTACTGGAAAAAAAAAAAAACATGAATTTTATTTTGTTTTTTTTCTTCATTTTAAACCCCCACGGCTATAAAACCAATAATATTCACAGCTCCAGATACAAAATAACAAATGGACTCAAAATACAAAAATAATTGTTGGATTTAATTAAATAAGAACCCTAGGGCAGAACTTCTGCAGAATTTCAGGAGAGATGGCAGAAGATCAACTTTCTAGAATGAGAGATGTTCAATATCCCGACATATTCCCTCAGTGATAGAGCAGGTATTGAGTCTGCTTTGCTGCAACTTTTGACAGTTTCTTTTCCTATTCATTCTTTCTGGATGGAATGAAAAAAGAAATATTTTCGAGTTCCTGGGCCACAGAGAGGTTTGTTGGTTTCAAAATATATGTTCCTTGAAATGACTTACTAAAAAGTAGTTGTTGGGTACAGTTTGTTTTTTATTATTATTATTTTTAAGTATTGATTTGCATTTGAGTTTTGGCTTAGAGGCATTTGGGTTTTTGAGTTTTGGCTTAGATTACAGATTTATCTAGTCTACTTTGATTGTACATGGAAAAAATGTCATACAAATGTAGTAGTTAGGTGAAGGTTTTTTTTTTTTCATTGATTATTAAGTATTGATTTTACCTTTGACAATTATAGTTCTTGCTTAGTATTAAAACTACGCCTTAAGTAACTTCCACTTTGTACATGGAAAAAATTTCATAAAACATTGAAAGATAAAAGAAACTGATTTAATAGCAACATGTTGCTCTTTATTGTTTGACCTCAAAAATTAATTTCATAAATATCTTGCACACAGCCAAAGGTGACCCCTGTGTGTAAATTTGAAGTTGGTGGATTCGAACCTAGGACCCTCTGGACACCACAAGGCTACAATTGCCTCAGAGGCTAAAGGGTCCTAGCATAGCATAAGCATCTCTAAAGATGGCATTACCAACAATTCTATCAGTGGAGCCTGGGTTAATTTAATTGCCCTGAATTTGATTGAAAAACCTAAAAAAGAAACGTTAAATGATGTGTGAGTTCTGAGATCTACTGGTGGAACGCCATTGAATTTCCGTTCAATTTGTCTCCAGTACGTGTCAACCTCCAAAAGATGACAGAGACACAGAGAGCGATGAGAGACGTCCACAGTGTGAGGAAACAACTTGTGCTTTCAGATTAAAGTGGATAAAAAGGAGAAAAGACACCAATCCACTGTGCAATGATATAAATAGTCGACCGCCAACATCTGAAGAGTCTCTTGTACTCCTACCGGCTTTATCTACTGCATCAAAGTTTGTTCGGTTTGTCCGTCGTCTTTCTACTGATTTTTGAGGAGCTCTCGACTGATCCTCGCGAACAAAATCTGCTTTGATTCAGACTTTTTCATGTTCAAATCAGCAGAAGATGCAGCTGTATGTTCTCAGCATAACATCAAACTTTTCCAAGCCCGAGAAGAAAAAAAGAAACATCTACAGATTCCTTTCATGTTCCTTTGAAACACACTGATGTTATTTGGGGTCTCACAAAAGACAGGCCGCTGTCTCTTCACAGCATAGAAACCTGGGGACGAGCGGATAAGCTCATTCTATGGTATAATTATTGCATTCCAGAGAGCAAGGGAAACAAGCCTTAAGCCTATTATTAGCCATATGGAGAAGGGCTACAGGCCTGACTGGTTAAAGAGAGAAATGCGCTACTGGATGGCTGCCAAATCCTCAAGGAGATAGCAAGAGAAATCCCTCGCTTTTAATTAAGAATTTAATACCAAGACTGCTATTAGTGATTAGTATGTAATTAAAAGCTATGGCAGTGTTTCGCATACAAGTTTAATTAGATTTAATTAGAAAACTTTCAAAAACAGAATATGTCCTAGGAACATTCGACAGCGGCAATAACTGATCTTGTATTTCGTGTGTGAGAGCATCAGTACAAAAGAATAATGAAGGGGAAGAAAACGTCTAACTTGTAATTTCTATTTTCTATTTTTTTTTTTTTATTGTCCCACATCATTACAAAAAGATGCTTTCATAAGAAGAACGCTGATCTGTAAAGCTTTCATGAATAAACTTTCATTATCAACCCAATCTATACAACTGCTAGGCAGCTACGCCCCGCAAGGATCTCGGCAATTAGCACATTTATTTTATCTCGCAGACACTCACTAATGAACCCTAAATCTACTCTCTTCTTTAATATTTGATTGAGTAATTACATATATTATAGAAATTGTCAAACTGTACCTTTGATGAAACAGGGGGTTTAAAAGACAGATTAGCACCACCTACAGGCCAAAAAAAAGAGCATTTTCTCACTGGAAACATGCATTGATGCATGCATTGATACATGCATGCATTGATACATGCATGCACGTATCAATAGAATATATCTAAATATGTGTACCTATATTAGGGGTGCAATGATACGCACAAGTTACATATTGGTACGTACCTGGAATGCAATACTAAAAACCTATTATACTAAGTTAAACAATGAAATGTAAAACAGATGCATTATGGGGGTTATGATACCATTCATTTATTTTGCTCGTGATCAGAGATGTTTTAATATCGCGCCCTGTACAAACGTAAATGACGTTATTCTTAAGTATGACCTTGATAACTGCCATCTGTGTCACTGTTCAGTCCTTTATTTTGTAAAGGTGACCTTTGTTGTGGTTGTTTTGTTTGTTTGTTCATATTTTTACACGAGTGTATGTACACTGTTCTTATTTGTCATTTTTGATATTTTAAAAAACACGATACTTGCTTTGTATAATTGCCATTTATGTGTTGAAAATTCCATAAACAAAGTTTGAAAAAAAAGTATTAATTTTGATCATAAATAGAAAAGGAAAATTGAAAGAAAAATAAGCTATTTTTGGTCAAGATAAACTGAAGTAGTCTGGTGGCATCATAAATCATGAAGACAAACTCACATTTGTGACTAACAATGTTGTATCACATACAATTCATCTTCATTCACTTTGCCGTTACCGGGTGAGTCTCCACAACTGCCACCCGAAATCACACTGCACCACACTGTGAGCCTCGTTGTGGGTGGTGACCCCACTGGCTGTTATGCGGGTCGGGTCGGTGCTATATAAACAGTGAACATCAGTTGTGAGTTCATCAGCTGGTGCAGCACACAATCAGGTTCATGCTGCACCACTGCTCGTGCACATTTGCAAATGGCTGCGCTAACATCAAGAGGCTGCTTATAAATAGAGGGAATAATTTGCTGCATGCCTGTTTGTTTTTTCTTTCAGCCAGTGACAAAAATAACAGATCCATGCCATCTTTTGTTCATTAGAATAATCGACCTGAACCCAGGGACGAACCACACGTCTGCAAAACATCATGACTTCTGTCATGTATATTAACCTGCAGTGGGCATCTATAGCGGTAGAATATAAACACAGAAAATTTGATCAAACTGACTTGAGTGCAGCACAGTACCGACCCGAATTTTTGATGGAGCAAATGCAGAAAGATCAATCCTGTCTGAATTCTAAAACAGCTGAATGACCCTTTAACCCTCAAAACATACACACATTGATTAACATCAAATATGAAAAACACCTCAGTGTATGCGGATAATTTTGATTATTTTATAAAAACAAACGGCTGTGGTATTCTCTAAATCACTACTATAAAACTCGAGAACGAAAACATATTGTGTTCCGGAACAGAAATGCATATGTAAAAATAAGGGTAACCGGTTTATACCGGTTTTATTTCTTTCTGTAAACATCCTGTCTAGCCTACATGTCGTTCGTCTTCTAAAAAGTCTGTGGTTGCCAGAGCACTGAACCAGAATTTTTGGTCAATCAGTTCGGAACAGTTATGCTATTTTTACGTTTTTGGCTTTAGGTTCCACCATAAATGTGACGTTCCTGTTCGGGTGAGAACAAAAAATATATAATTTTGGAGCTTCTTAGGAGACAAATGACTTGTCATTGGGTTCACCTTCTGAGCAAGTTCGAATCCCAGTTGGGGCGTTTCAATGGGCTGACCACCCACAGGAAGGTACTTTGTGGTGCAATGTGATTAGGGTGGCAGTCGTGGAGACTGCTGCCCCTGCTACCCAGTGGGTGAAAACACAGGATTTTTAAAGAACCAAAAATATAACCAGTATTAACAAGTTACCATTATTTTTTGATGAGGGTTTTTGTTCTGCAACAAAAAAAATATGTTTCTGGTTTCGCATAATGCCAAAAGTCTCTGGTTTCCGTTCTTTGAACCGGTTTAAAGCCTTGCTCAGAAACACCTACGATGTTACACACAGTACCACTCATCAATCATCACAGTACAAATAATCATCATGTAACCAGAATCCCATACTGTATATTTGCAGGATTTCTCTGCCTTTATCTGTATCTGCAACCAAAGGAGCAACCAGGGAAATTTCACCACAGACGCTTGAGCTCGAGAGCTTCATTTGCCAAAACATAAAAAAAATAAAAAGCTGCTGATAACAGCCATCCTTCACATATGCTGCGTATTCTCCATACTGCCCACCAGGCTGCAGACCTCCCGCAAATCCAACAGGACAGGAACAGAATCAGAACTAAAGCTCTGGCATAATTTCACATCAGGTGATCGTCCGTGACGTGGCGTTTGGCCAAAGGCCAAGGGCCTCCTCCATTGTACTGCCCTTAACAACGTCACATTAGGACTTGCTAATTCGCAGGCAATTACCCCAGCTGCACGGGCGCCAGCCGGAGGCGAAGGAGGTCGCAGAGGATCAGGTTAGTCAGCAGCAAGCACTGCATTTAGTCAGGATTCTGGTCTCTGCAACATTCCCTCAGCATTAAAACAGGGCGGGATTTTCCTCACCACCACATGCCATTATTTTATTCAGAATAAACCAAATAATATGCGCATACAATTTATTTAATAGCTGACTATTTGAAAATAAATGATAACAGCTTTCACAAAATCGCTCATTTTGTCAAAACAGAAATCCAACCCTAAATATATGCGGTGCACGATGGCATGACACTGACAGATAATGAGGTATGATGTTGGAAGAGATAGAGATCGGCCCTTACTCAAGACTTTTGCTTAATGAAAAAACTTGGGGAAATTAATCCAAAAAATATATTACTCTCCCACCTAGCTATTGATGATTGTTAGGATAATGTTAAAGAAATATGGAAATTGGACAAGAGCTGATGACTTAAAAATTAATTTTAGAAAGTTTTACCATAACAAGTAATATTGAGCAGGGCTTTGAGCCAGTACAAGAACAAAAAAGAAAAACAGGAAGCTTTTGATATTTTGCTTGGAACAGAAACAGAACCAAAAATATTATATATTTTTTTGTTCCAGAACAGAAACCTGCATCTCAAAATATTTTATACAATATCAGGTTTAATTTTTGATCTTTAAAATTCTGTGTTGCACAAATTAAAGTTTGTGAATGAAGAGGTTCACTTCCTGTGAGTGGGTGGACCATCAGACTATATGGGGAGGACTGACTACCAACTACTGTCACATTGCAAAGGCAACAATAAGAGGTGAATATTGTAATATTGTCTAGTTAGACTGCAGTAAATATATGGTAAAGCGCAAATAAAACTAATTCTATATATTTCCCACTTCCAGGGACATATCTAACAAAGACAATCGGTTACTTAAAAAAAATAAAGAACGTTATATAATAATGTAATATAAATAATATAAATATATATATAAATATAATATATTTTTATTCTAACCAATTTTTCTGGTTAGACCAAAACCAAAAACGTAAAAAAAAAAAAAAAAGAGACAAATAAAAGCACATTATCACAGTAAGTTATTTCAGCTGTTGGTCTTCCCCCTGTCATTTGGTTGCGTCCGCATTCAGTCGAAGACAGTGGTGTCAAAGTCATTTACTATACCATTGGGACACACAATTATCTTAAAGGGCCGGTTGTCAATTATTATAAATGTAACAACCCCATAATAATATTAATATATGTTACTGCAGTTCATTATTAATCATTTATCTTACTAATACTGTAATATTAGTCATAAAACAATGTTTCTCACGCGGGCCCTACAAAATGACTTTGTGGGCCACATTTGGCCCGCGGGCCTTGAGTTTGACACACGTGGTCTAAGACATACAGCATCATTGGGAGGATGGGTAAATTATTTGTGATTGTTGTCACTGCTATCAAGTGAGTAACATCTACTGGTAGAACGTTGCAGTAAAATAATATGTCTAATATAAACCACTGACCTTGATTAACAGATCAACAGAACCACCAGCCTTTTAACATTACACCATTAGTTATAGTGATGTAAATACTCTCACATCCGGGTCATGGTTAAGGTTAAAGAGTTATATTAGGCAACTGGACATTAAGTTGAGTTACAACTGGACTTTAAAGTTCCTTAATGTCCAGTTGACAAACTAAATTCTTTAACCTTCACAATTACTTATCTACTGCAGTTATCTGCATCTAAAATACTCACTATAAGTCTAGGGAAAGGAAAGGATTTCACGGATGTATTTCACATATATGCTTGTGGCCTCCTGCCTCCTCTTCCTCATTGTTTTCCTTTCACTCTTTTCCGACACAAACAGCTGAAAAATTCAGCAAAAGATTTCATCCAGTGGCAAAGTATGTTTTTTTCCCTCTGTTGCATTGACCTTCTCTGCTTTTATAGAATAATTCTGAAACACAGTATGCTCTCCGTAGTCTTGTTAATATAAATTCAATATTATATTGACTCTAATGTTAATTCCTCTACTGTATTTCCTTCTTCAGCAGTTCTCGGGGAGATTTTTCTGACTTCCACATTTAAACTGTTGACTCGATTTTGATGAATACGTTTTGTGTTTTTGGACTAAATAAAAACCAATAGACAGCACTCATTGGAAGATAGTGAGTAAACCAAATAAAGGACTATTCTCATTTATTCATCTTCATCGTCGTATTCGTTACTACAAACCTGGGGCCTCTGGGTCTTTTTAGTCTGGCCCACCAATGTAGTCTAAATGAAACTATAAATTTATATTATCCTTATTCTGCCTTTTTCCTGCATTGCCAGTGTTGTGGTATAGAAAAGGCTAAAAGCACTTTAGAATCCCAGCCTTTATCATGACTTTTACATGTCATTAAACTCAGTTCAAACAAATACTCCCTTTTTTCTGTGTCCCAATATGGTACTAGAGTCAAATTATTTTCCCCACAAAATAAAAAATCGGACTATAAGACGCACCAGATTATTAGACATAATCACCAGGTTTCATACATATGGTGGGACGGATTATAGGGCGCATTAAGTTAAACCAGTGTTTCTCAAATAGTGGGGCGGGCCGCCCTGGGGGGCGCAGTGCGGTGCTGAGGGGGGGACGAGTGTGATCCTTTTTTTCCGCCGTATTACAATAGTGTACTTGCGCATCCTTGTAAGTTGAACTATATCTCTTTCTTTTTGTTTTCTTTATGTTAACAAGGATACAATGTTAGGCAGTGGTGTACCTATAACTATTTTAGACGCAAATTGTTTTCTTCCTGCGGGGGGAGCGTGACAGAAAATAATTGAGAAGCACCGAGTTCAGCAATGGACGAATTTCGTCAACTTATTCACAAAATTTGTTTAAGGGCAGTAAAGCACAACAAGAGTTAATAGTTCATTCTAACCCTAATTCATCTGTTACTGGGCCAAAAATCTCCAAAACTGCCACACAAATCACACTGTGAATGCCCTTCCTGTGATTGCTGGTGGTAGCCCACTGGAAATTATGTGGGTTGGGACGACGCTAAGCTCAGAGGACCTCAGTGGTAACTTGTCATTGGACTTGAACCTTAAAGCCTTTCAGACACAACTATGCCAATACTGAAAGTGTGAAAAATATAATACAGAGTCAGATATGTGTTTTATAAAGAAATTATTACCCTCCAGGAGCAGTAGGTCAGCTTGACAATACAGTATAGACGAGCTGCGACTATTCCAGTAAAGTTACTCGGTATAAATTGTGTAAAAAAAAAAAAGTGGATGCTAGAGTGAATAGAACATGTAGGTGTGAAAGGCCTGTGAGGTAGTTGGAGAGGCAGTGGGGAGTGAAGTGCTTCATGATGTAGGATGCAGACAGGAAAAGGGAAAGTTTGGAGAAGATAACCTCGGAGAGATATCACAGCACCAGTGCACAGAGTGACGCAGCCTGATGTAACGCAGTTATGCATTCCACTCCACTTCAGAGCTTTTCTTTAGAAACGCTACGCATGCATATTATGGAAGATGAATTTAGACACGTCAACAAACTCTGTAAACAAATAGCTTCTGCCTGCGTGTGCTGTTTAATTTTGTGGCTTTTTGTTACAGATTATAAACCAGCTTCGCCGCTCCTGGATCCTGCTCATCATCACTTCACAGATGAAAAAAAAAAAAAAGGAGCTGTTGATATTCGATTCACACAAGAGCAGAAGAAAAATTATATCATGAATGTGAGAATATGCATGATCACAGACACAAGTGGAACTGCTGGTGAAAGGCGTTTTAAACGTGTCCGTGCATACGTGCGCCTGAATTCAGTTCAGCAGTGGATGAAGGGAGTTCGTCAGTGCCATTTAGCAGTCGTATGTAACATGACAGCATGTGCATGTGTGCATCCTCGCAGCGTGTGCGTATGAATGTGCTGCCCTGGTTTCAACTCTGCCGTTCCTGCACTCTCGCATTATCATACAGAGCAGACAGAGTGCGTGTGCTGGGTTGTAAAACTCCCTTCTCCCCTCTGACGGCGCTCCCTCTCCCCCACCCCCACCACCTCCTCTCCTGCTGAGCTCCCCCTGTGCAATCTGTAGAGTGCACACGTACACCGTCTAACCTGAGTGGGAGTCTCTGTGTATGCATGTGTGCCAGAGGCTCAAAGACACGCTGCTGCAGAGCATGTATGAAATTATTTCTGAATGTGTTTGACTTGAATTTTTATTTTATTAAAACAAAGTTTGATTCCGCTCCATTTTTGTGTGTGTGTGTGTGTGTGTGTGTGTATGTGTGTGTGTGTGTGTGTAAGGAGGAGTCTGTCATTCCAGAGAGTCGTCACGTCAACTGGAATTAACAAAACATGTAAAATGGCGTTCATGGCTGCACCCTGACTATGGTGGAGGGTGGAGTCCCTGTTGATACAAAACACCCCTTAATTCTATTTAAAAAAAAAACTCGCATCTAGAAAAGTTTCATTCATATAAAAACAAAACATAGCCGTTCATTTTCACCCGCTTATCCAATGCCAGGTGGCGGGAACAGTAGGAAAAAAAAAGGGATTGTGGAAGGAAAGCAAACTCCCTTTCATTGTGACATTGGGATCCACACCACTGCACACAATGAAATGTGACCTCTATCTAGTGGGCAGCTTTGAGCGCCCTGGGAGCAATGGGATGATGCCATGCTGAGTGCAGCTTTGTGGTAATGTGGCTGCTGGTGGATTTGAACCTTAAACCCTGTGGAACAAGTTCAGTTCCTTAACCACCGGGTCACCACTTTCCCGCCAAATATGTCTCAAAGATTAGAGATCTAGATCTCATTGCACCGTACCATACCTTCCTGCAGATGGTTAGTCTACTGGATGCCCAGAATTGTACAATTGCTACTCTGTTTTGGGAACCACTAAGTCACAATGTAAAACATTAATACATTAACAATAATGTAAAACATCAATTTACAGGGGCAGTGGCCTAGTGGTCAAGGAAGCGGAGTAGGGTCTGCAAGGTTCCCGGTTTGAATCCCACTACCACCAAGTTACCACTGAGATGCCCTGAGCATGAGGGGGTGCTCGTTAGCTGCCCACTGTTCACTTTGATTATGGGTTAAATGCAGAGGCCAAATTTCGTTGTACGATGTGGTGTGAATCACAACTTCACAATGACGAAAAAAGAAATTTCTTTCTTTCTTTCTTTCTTTCTTTCTTTCTTTCTTAATAGCCTGTAGCATCTAAGCCTTATCTCGATATAACAACAATGAAGGTTTGAAGGTTTCACTGGTTCTTCATAAAGGATGGCTTAGATATAAATGATGAGGCTTAGATGATCTGTTCTGTACAGATATCACTAGTAATTTGGGATACAATGTAAATGCTATATCAGTTGTTGAATGTACAGTATATGTGTCTGGCATGTTACCAACCCAAGCAACAAAATATGAGGTACAAATACAGAAATAAACAATAAAAGCCTAGTGATTAAGGAAGCCGATTCCACCAGCTGCCAGTATGCCTTACAGTCTAGTGCTGGGTGATTTGGGTGGCAGTCGTGGAGACTGCTGCACCTGCGAGCTGAATTGAGAAATGAATGACCTATTTTCTCAGTGGCTCTTCTAAAGGCTTGACTTCATTAGTCATAGAATTGACTAATATACTTTGTTTAGCTGTTAGAAAGAAAAAAATAGAAAATTTTCCAATTTAAATCTGAAACCTAGTGTCCTAAAAAGCAAAATATGGTATTTATTTATATTTACCTATTAGCTAGCTACCAATGCCACTAATTAAAAAACTTAATTAATAATAATAATTAAATAATAATTAAAAACATAGCTTTTTTTAGTTGTAATATGATAATAAAGGGATGAGACTTTTATAATTAGAGTAGTTTATATTTTTTTCAAAAATGCTAAACTGACTCAATAAAAAAGTGTTATCAACGAATGCAGTCATGCACACGTCCATCACTTGTCAAGTTAATGTCACGGTTCTAATTAATCAACGAAGCTTGATTTTAAATATATTAGTTAAATGTCACAGCTCTGTTAAAAACTGTGCTATAATATAAGGGAAATGAAATGAATTCTCTCCTCTGACGTCACAATCACACAAACTCACCCTGACAGGCAGCGACAGAGAGACAGAGAGACAGAGAGAGAGAGGTAGGAAGACACCTATGAATTTCTGAATTCATTCCCGGGACGAACCTGAACTAAGTGGAAGGAACGACAACTTCAGGCTGTGCCTCTTGCATAAACCTCCTGCATCGATATCAAGTGTGAATGAGTGAGAAAAAAAAAAAAAAACACAATGCCATCAGTGAAGGGCTCTAATGATGCTGCTACGATGCAGCGACACAGATAAAAATCGTTGAATTTAAACATGCTATTTTGAGATGCTGATACACTCTGGCATACAAACAGACAGAACCAGAGAGAAGAGACAGTCATGGGGGAAGAGGCTGAACAGTCTGGATAAAAAAAACAAAAAAATAAAAAAAAAATCCAACTCCACTCCCAGAAAACTAATTGATCGTAGCAGGTGAGAAGCTCTGCCAACCCAACCTGGTTCGTCACCTTTGTCTCTACCCCTAGTTTCAATCTCCGATCGGAGAATGGTTTGTTGGAAATTATAGACAGGGAACAAACATAGGTTCCCGCCAAGGAAAAGAGGGGAAAAAAAGGCTAAAGAGAGTGACTAAGTGAGTGGAGGGAGACAAAAAATCAGGGGGGTGGAATACAAGTGCTTGGGAGATGAAGATGGATATTGAAAGAGTGAGAAATAATGAGAGAAGAAGAAAAATGTTCCTGCTCTCAGAAAGATGAATAGGGTGATAGTTTGCAGACAGCCTTTCAATGTGTCAGTGGAAGTTCTGTATCCATCTCCCTCTTCACTAATAAGGCACAGAATCCCCAAGACACATCCACCAGAATCTATTCATTTGTCTCCAATAAGACAGCAACCTTTCTGGTCATATTAACCAGGATTTGCATAGCTACATTTACATAAGGATTTAATAATGTCGTCAGGATGAGACAAAACACACCTGTCAATCATTCCAGGTTCACTAAAAGGTTTCTGTGCTCTTTGAGGAAACGCAGTCTCCTAGTTTTACCTCTGGATCTCCAGCAACCGAGTCACGGTTTGGTAAAATTTAATCAAGCACAGATCTGGTTGCTGTTAATCAAGTCTGGTTTTATGATTTTTTTTTTTTACTGTACCAGAACTAATTAGATTCTCCAAACTTTGCTGTGGTCTAATCAGTAAAAAACAATTACACACTGCTGTAGTGCCATCCTACTTACACTAAACTAGATTAAGTTTTGAAAAAGGATCAATATATGGTTTTCTATAGAGTTACAAACAAAAGTGCTGTTTAGAATCAGAACTAAAGAAGCCTCTTGGATGAGAAGTGAAACGTCTTTAACCTGTTATGTCCAGTTGCTCTCAAAGTAGTAATTTTGCACTGTTTTGAATCCATTTCCCTCATGTTGCCAGACTGCTGCCATCACTACATTGGTCAAAGCATGATCACGTGTCAATCCGTGCCGTCACTCTCGGCGCAAAACCCTATTACACCTTCAAGAATCTACTTCAACATAAAATGCTTAAAGAATGGTCAGGATTTTTTTTACTCTTTTTAATTCATTTAAAATAATGTATTTCAGAGGTGGAATGATAATAGGGTTCACCTTAAAGCCTATTCTGCATAAACATGGGCGCAGCCTCCTTCCTCAGGACATACCATAACTGGAACTCTTGAATTATTCACATTTATTTTAGGGTAAAAAAAATTGAGAAAATCTTAAGAGACATTTGCATCAAAACCACCTTATAAAAAAGGGATAAGTCTAAGCCAGGACACTGAGGCTGCACTGACGCAATCTACTTCATAACATTCTCAGAAAAGCCACCTTCATATATAATGAAGTCTGAAGGTTCTTTAAATTCTTACAACAGATTTTACTAATTTTATCTATTTGTTGGATTTTAACATGTAAAAGAATCTTATTTCAGTCCAGGAACAGATAAATAAGCCAACAACAATAATGAATAGACTTTCTGATGGAAACATCCTCAACAAAACTGTTAAGTCTTACCTTCCATCCACTACCTGCCTCCCGGTAGTAGGGGAAGTTGTCACAGATCCACTGGTAGATCTCACTCAGCGTCATCCTTTTGCGCGGAGAGCCATTGATAGCAAAGGTGATGAGACTGGCGTAGCTGTACGGCGGTTTTCCGTCGCGGTGCTGTGCCGCCTCCTCGTGGTCCAGGGTTGAGGCCGGATCTAGGTGGACAGTATTCTTTCCAAGGCCTTGTCCGTGATGGTGGCCGGGGAGGTGGTTGTGGTGTCCATGGTGGTGGCTGTGGTGGTGTCCCGTGCCTGTTTTCTGGATAGCCGCCCTCATACTCAGCTGGGGCAGCCAGTCCATGGATGTCAGGCTGCTCTCCAGCTCAGAGGTCATGCTGATGGCGAGTCGAGAGATCGGAAGGGAAGCGGAGGAGGCTCGGCGACGTGGCGTACACGGGATCTCCTGTTGGCTCACTGGATGGGTGCTGTGCAGAAGCCTTGGCTCAAGTCTACAAGAGGAGGAGGTTTGTTTACTATGTGTACTCATTCTCATTTAGCAGGAGCAGAAAGCACACTTGGCAGAGACACAAGGATGATAACTTCCACATTATTTTCCACACACTGTGCAATGTTGTATAATGGAAAGCTAAATATTTTGGCATGTTCCATCCCCTGGTCTTTGACTCGGCGTATGATCTGATTAAAAGTATGAGCAGTGAATAAGCAAGAAAATACCATCAAACTGCTTTATTCCATTCATTTCACAGTGGGGGGAACAAGGTGTTGTGCACTAGGTATGAGTTCAGTTTCTTACTTTTCCCATTCTTTTCCATCTCTCTTTGGGCCAGAGCATCTGGACAAGTCAAGGAAGTGAAACGCAGAGTCCTTCCCTCACGCATGTTCACAAGTTCTTCATTTAGCCACTGCAATGGCTGCTGCTGCAAACACACAAACACAAAAACCACACAAGACGGTGAGCTCGCCACGCCAGACTGCCTTCATAAGATATTAATATCGCACAACTGCTCAACTAGCCTCGGCATCTGTCCAAACCGATTAAAACTCTCCTCTTTTTCTCTCTCTGTGTTCTGTCTATCTGGATTGCCTCTCACTCTCTTTCCCTCCAAAGTGGAAATGGCAATTGGATCTGCAGAGTGACTAAAAGCTGGGGAATTGTTTTCACAAGTGCCTGCCAAATGGGGGGAACAGCTCGGGAGGAATTCCAACCCTCTGGAGGAGCTGAAAGACTCGTCTCCTTCCTCTCCCCGTGCAACTCCCCTCACACCGTGTTCTCATTCTCCCAACTCTCGACGTGCCTCACTCTCCTGTCAAGTCCTTGCCCACCGTCATGCACTGCACCTCCCCCAGCCTTTTCAGAAAGATCCTCCTCGCACAGACACAAACGATGACAACAACAAAAAAAAGCATTTAAACTCTGCAGCTATTTTTAGCTCAGCACTGAACTTCAAAACTGTGTCCTGAGCTCTGAGTGGAGGAACTCCTTTTCGGGGCTGCTGCTAACTTTCCCATAGCTTTCACATGATTCACAGCAAAATAAAGACAAATGGACTCTCTGTATTACATCTGGGCATATTTAAAGGTCATGTGACATCACATCAAGATTACCAAGGGGTAGCGTTGTGACCAAGAGAAGGATTTATGATATTAAGCATGTGCTTTAAGAAAAAACAAAAATCAACCATATGCAAGGCATTAACACTTTTTCCGGAAAAAGGAAAAACACATTTCTTCTTTTACATTAAGCTTGTCCCCTTTTCAAGGGTTCCCACAGAAAATCAACGTCTTCCATCCCAGCTTGTTCTCCATCTTCTACTCTAACTCCAACTACCTCCATGTCCTCCCTCACTGCCTCCATCAATCTCCTCTTTGTCTCCTACCTGGTAGCTCCATCTCTAGAATCATTCCTTGACCAATCCTTCCTCTGAACATGCCCAAACCATCCCCATCTGGTTGAGTATATATATATATAACACAAATAAAAGAATATTTTGCCTGGTTTTGATTTCCTTTTTTTTTTAATGCTGCTCAAATTTAAAAATTCAGGAAAAAAGGTTTAAGGCAGAAATTCTGGGTTTTTTTTTCTGACAACTCCACCTTCTGCAGGGTCACTGCAATGGCCTGGGTTGAAATCACTGTTATGAAACTTTTTCTATATATATTTATATTTTGAACTGGGTCAAAACTTTCTACTGAAAAACAGCACAACTCATACTAGACATAAACACAGTTACTCAGAACAGAAATGTTTGAGCCAGTGATTGACCAGTGTCATAAGGCAGCATAGCACAGAGCCCCAACTATTCATTGAGCTGTAGATCTTCACCTCGATGACAAAGCATTCAAATGAGATTCTGCTTAAGTCACAATATATATAAAGAAAATCTCCTTCACTGATTGCCACTTAATGTAAGCACTGTAAAACCTAAAAATGTTTCATTATAACTGGCAAAATGTCATGTCAAAGCCATGTTAAAAGAAAAAAAACCATAGAGCTCAAGATTGTAAGGAATAAATGATTGAAATAATAAGCAAAACACGATTTTTTTTTACCAGCCTCTAAACATTTTGTGAAATTGTCGAGGCTAGTGCAAAATGTCCTGCCTTGATTTTATCCTTCCCATAGAAATCTAAATTGTGAGCTTCATCTGTCAGTAACCTTCAGATGTCCTTCAACAACACAAAGCCTATTGGCCCACGCATTTCCATTCATGCTGTCCGTACAGAAGCAAAGTGGGAGAACATCAATGAGTCCGCTTGCCGGGAGAAATAGTGAATTCCCCTGAGGAGTCCAATGTACCAGCATAAAAAAACAAAATATGGAAATATTCAGGAACAGCTATGCGTTAGTTTAATTACAAATCGGGACAAAAAACACCCCCCGCATTTTCACTGCTACTAAAGACAAGAAGTACAACTGCAGGATGGAAACAGCTACACTGAGTGTGCTTGGTGATGCTTTATTCACCTCATCTCCATCGCCTCCTCTAGGCCTGTATGCCAGAGCAACTCCCACCCTCCGGATCCCTGTAAGCCAGCTTAATTAGCACACCTCAATTTTACAAAAGGGAAGGTAGCATTGCTAGTTGTAGTGGTTGTTGGTGATGGGGGTGGCGACACACCAGGCACAAAACAACAAGTGCTTATTTTCCCTCATTAAAATGAAGGCACAGGCTGCAAATCAGTCTGCCACAAGCCTCGACCTGCTGTGCTGCCGCCGCGGCTGCGGTTGTGAAGAAGTTTTGGAGCGTGGGCTTGCTGCATGGCGCTCTGTTGTAGCTTTGCACCACTAGCCTGGTGAGCCGCTGGGATGATGAGTAATATAAGAGAGCAGGAAAAAAAGAAGGAGGGGGCTTGACATTGCTTCTAGAGAAAAGGGGCCCCACCGGGTGGGTAGATGCAACCAATTACCTAGTGGAGTCAGTCAACTGGTCCCACAGTGACTGAGCTAACCCCAGCAACGTGTCTCCGCCGCCTTTCACACCAGTCTCAAATGTATTTGTAGTGGTAGGGGGTTGACTGTAGAGACAAAAGCTCAGTTTCTCCTTCAGTTTTGTCTCTTTCATCCCTTTTCCTTCATAAACACACAGCACTGTTTGTTCAAATGTTGAAACGCCACTTTGGCTTTCAAGTCAATTTTATTAGGATCTGAGCAAACGGAAAAAGGCCAAATGTTCAATGTGTTTGAGAATAAAAGTCATTTGGAATTTCCTTCACTTCCTGGAAAAATGCTTAGACATCTGTGCAAACCTGGGTTGGAAACTTCAACAAGAGCCTGTTAAGCTACAAAGCCCGGTTTAGACATAAATTTCCTAAATTTACTATATAAAGGGCATTAGCTTTGTGTGACGCTCCCTTTTACAGCAACGCCCTTCAAGCTACACATGCCGTACATATCAAAATGACATTTTATTCAATTCCTGTCCACACTGACATCCCTCATAACAGACCTTACATGACAACAAACAAGTCCCGCACCTTGGACTGAAAGCATGGTAATTTTCTGTTCTGGAAATCTTACAATAACTGCCCCGTGTCACACATGAGTGGAGCGAAGAATCACCCCAATTAGCTGGAACAGTCACCTCTGCCTGAAAGGTTTTGCGGTGATGCTGTGACAAGACTATGACGTATTATTGACATACGCGTAAGATCCACTCCGGAGGTTCTGCCATTGTTGCTAAGCTTTTATTCTTCCGACCCGTGACCTGAGGCTCGTTTGTGTGCAATGCTAAGTACCCAAATAGCAAACGAAGCCTTTCATCCATCCCGTGCATTCATTTCCTGCGTAAACACCACAGCTATACACAAAAGTCTGACTTTAACCCTTTCCTTACCCCAATCATGAAAAATTCTACCATTTTAACGACGATAGCCTTTGGGTCAAAGACATTGTAGCTCCAAATATCAGTGCTTGAATGTGGTTTTAACAAAATGGATAAAATGTGGTTGTCTTACTTGTTTTTTTATTATAAAGCATTGGGATTGAATTAGGCACCACTATCCGTGCATTTTATTCTTCATATTAATGCCCTTTTATACTTTTTTTATAACTTCATCACTCGAAAATATAGAGAAACACATCATGATCTAAAGAAACCTCATTAGCTGAACCAAAATCAGCTTGATTTTTTTTTCATTTTTGCAAAACTTTAAAAGGCTTCACTTGATTTTCACAAAAAAAAAGACCTTCAAATTGAACAACACTCAGGAGATAACCGAAATTAAGTGACACTTCAGAAAACTGTCCTTGACAAAGGATTTCTTAGTAACAGGATTAGGTAAGTGATTGTGATGCAGAGGATGGTGGCGCAGGCATAAAAGAAACAGAGTTTCTGAAAAAACTGAATTATCTCACGATCACTGATCAGAAAAAGAAAAAAACATCACAGACAGGAACTAAAGGTGGAGTTTTAGATTTTTACTGATAGTAGACAAGACAGGTAAGAAGTGTTTGGCTTTATTGTTCAAGAGATCAACGTTTGCATTTGTTGGGGATTGATAAAAAATGAATTGATATTCATCCTTACTTATTTGTTTTATTGTTTATTCTGTATATTAAAAGACAGAAAAGAATATATTGTATCATAATGAATTGTATACCAATGCTTAGGCCCAGAAGCAATATCTAAGTTTGAATCCAGGTTTGGGCAGTAGGCTTGAAACTGCTTGTGAAAACTGCTGCGTCCACAACCTGGCAATGGATAAGCAGATGAAAATGGATGGATGGACAACATTATTAAATGCTTTCTTTTCCTTATATTGCACTAAATAGTCATTGATTGATTTTCATCTGCTTGTCCGTTGCCGGGCCACAGGGGCAGTTGGCACCACCCAAATCAAGTTGCACCATATTGTGAGCCTTCCTGGTAGGTCGTGAGCCCACTGTAAGTTATGTGGGTCAGAACGGGGGTATGCTCGGATCTTTGAGAGTTTTCAATATTTCAATAAATAAACAGTTGGGTTCAAAGATGCAGACAGATATAAAATGTACGGTGCCTTAATATGACCATAATTTTTTACATTCACGCAGCCTTTTTGCGTTAATAAAACCTGATTTTTACATGATTTTATTTCATTACACTGCACCGTGGACGCAGCTCAGATTGCTGGAAGTGTGTCTTCATCAAGAGTGGTGACAGTGTAGGTTTGATCAAATGCATTCTACCGACAGAGCCTGTCACCATGATGCACACTCAGCTGTGTGCCTCACTACCAACCAACAGTGCCCCTGCTGCTAGAAGGCTTTCAGAGCGAGGGGGGCGGAGGGGGCAATGCAGTTCTGCATTTTAATAAAGAAGTTTAAATGGAAAGATGGGGATGGGGAAGCGGGGTGACTGGGAGAGAGCGGTGGAGCGGGTGAGGGTTGTGCGTCAAAGGAAAGAAGCATCAAAATATTTTCAGGGGGAAAATGAAGTAATGACAAAATACCCACCCAGAGTGCACTGGGTGAGGGTGGATGTGGGCTCTGTGGGGCGGGGGGGGGGGGGGGGGGGGGGGGGGGGGGGGGGGGGGGGGGGTTATATGTGAAAAGAAAGTCTGTTGGCACTGAGTGCTCACGTCTCAAAGTGTAAGCCATTGAAAGGAAGGAGGAAAAAGGTCCAAAAGATGCATTGAATGTTTTAATTACTTTCTGCTTCCGCTGACAAAAAACATCCTCCTGAAAATGTTCAATTTTGAAGCATCAAGGCAAAATCAGCTGCCCTTATGGGGGGGCTGCTGCTCATCACCAATGAAGCTGGGTTAAGCAATTATCATTTGATACCATCTTCTTACTGGAAAATAAACTACTTCGACTCTAATGTACTATTTCTGCTCCTTACACGTAAATCAAGTGGTCAGACAGACGTGAGAGACGGGAAAGACCAGACTATAGATTATCCAACACAATGTTTTTCCAGTGAATCTCGAAAACTGCCTGTTTGTCACTCAAGTCAGTGCGGTGACTTCTCAACTGAAACAGAATGTTCCTTAGGTCTGACAGAAAATCTCATTGAAAGAAGTTGAGAAAAAAAAAAATACAAAACCAGAAAGTTCCCCTGATTCTCTGAGGGCCCAAAATAAAATATTAACTCACTACAAGCCCACACAGAATATAGCATTTGAAAAAAAAGACTCAGCCAAGGAAGAGGGAGTTAGCGACCCAGAAGACTTAGCACTGCTGACAAAGAAAAAAATAAACTATCAGAATTCCAGATTCTGACAACGGCAAAGTTAAAAAGGCATATTTTGTCATAAATAAAACATAGGAGTGCAGCAATTCGGCAAAACTCCCCCAACGAAAGGTCCCGGGAGAGGCCTGGGATGCTGTTTGTGAACTCACACTTCGCACAATAAAGGCGACTATAGCACTGCGGCGCCACCATTCGAACTACATCCCCACATCCCCTCACTATTCAGCAAGGACAAGTTTCTCTTTAAAAATTCATTAATTTCCAGCAAAAAATAGATTAAAGCACCCAACTGCACCAACCTAAAAAGTTTGGCTGGTGAATAACATTAATAATAGAAGTGAATATTCATTCCTAGAGGCTGTGGTTTGAAGGCATGGCCCAGGATTTGTTGCGCTTTGTAATAGAGAGTCATTTACATTTTTTAGAAGCATCACAGCTTTTGATGCTTGTTTATAATTGCATTGTTTTACATGCAAATTGACTAACAATTGGTGCTCATTAAAAAATAACCAGGCGACTGCAGCAACACCCTGTGCTTGTGTAGGACATAGGCTTTTCTGCATCAGGCTTTTGCACTGAACTCTTGTTGCTTGCAGCCCCGCCGCTAAGTTCAATCCAAATGATGGCCTTTAAAAGTGATCACTACCTACAGTATCTTCTCTGGCTCCTTTTTTTTTTTCCCCTGTTTTCAAACCAAAGCCGTGCTTTTGTTACTGAATCAAAGGGGATTCTGACAAGATAAAAGGATTTGCTGCATTCTGTTTTAAATTAGATGTACTTTCCAGCCAATGAGACACAAATCACACCGACTCGGGGCACTCAGGGACTGTAAGGTTACGTGAAACAGTGGAAACATGCACTGAAGTGATACATCTGATAATGGGGAGTCTGAGAATTAAGATTTTCACTTGCACTCACCTTTGGGTGTTGAGAAATCCCATTTGCTATCGCTTTTTTCAACAAATCAGTTTCCATCTGTTGTCATGTGATTCAAGATGACTATTATTAATATTAGGTAGTTGATATTATTGGTGCTAATGCTATTGTGAATCCCATTTTTCTTATTGCATATACAGTGGTAACAACTGCTATGATGCATGGTTTAAAGCAGAGGTCATTTACATGCCGCCACGTACTCAAGGATACATGGTAGCCACCACTAACTATGGTGCCCATAGAGCATTGTTCCCAAAAGACTGGATTGCGGCCCTCACATGGGCCGCAAAAGACTTTCGGACGGTCCTCTCACATCATGTTTCAAAATGGTTTACATTTATTTTGCTGGTTCAATTACTGTTTTTTATTGTTACTTAGATAAAACTAATTACTCAAGTATCATTCAGTCAACTATAAGAATTCCTATTCTATTGACTTAGGTCACAATGCTTTGAGACTGGTGCTTGATGCAGGGTGCCGAGAAAAAGGGAAAGACTGCTACGGAGTATGTTCTAAAACTCAAACTAGTAAAGGAGGGTAATTGTAACATATAGCAAGATTCTCTTGCTCTTTTAAATCAGGTAAAATTGCAATGGTGTTCAAGTTGGTGCAGTGACAATGATAAGAACCATGTTTTCATGGTGTACGTCCCAAAACTGAAGGAAATACATCATTTGGAGCGTATGTATCAAACAACCATCTCTTTACCCTTAAAAATATCACTGTTTTACAAATGTTGGTGAGCCATCAAGGCAAGGTTAGAGGATGCAGGGATGGAGATACTGAGATTGACCAGGAAAGGCTGTATCAGGAATGAGCAGACCAAAGGGACAGATAAGGACCAGTTTGGAAACAAAGTAACTGTAACTGTTCAAGCAATTTTGCAGATGCCGTTGCCAGGTAGCATATGCCCAGAGTCAATATCTGGACACTCCAGGGGTTCAACTCCTGGGAAATATCAAATTCCAGTAAGGGTGATTGGCTCCTTCCAGGGGACTCACCCTATGCAACAGAGGTTGGTTGGATGCAATGTGTTTTGTGGGGCAGGTAAGGACGGATAAGTAGATATAAATGGATGGATTGATTGATGGATGGGTGGAAAAAAAGAGAAATGGGTAGATCTTAGAGGAGATTTATGAATATCTTCAAATAGATAGTGGGTGAGATAGTGGGATAGCTGTCAAAGCAGAGGAGGAAGGTGTAAGGATAAGATGGAGGGAGATGATCCACTGATGGGAACAGCCGAAAGACGAAGTTTATGTGGTTATTGATACGACACGAAGTAATTAAAATGACCCCAAGACCTAGTAATGTAGCAGAGGGCTGATAATTACAGAGGCAAATTAGAGATAACCACCCCCACCCACCCCATCTCCCCCACCCCTGCCTCATGCTTCTTATTTCAATGCCCACCATCAAGCAGTGCTTCAGCAAGCATTTTAATGACAGGTGCCATAGTGAGAGTACTCACTGTAGCTGCAAATGAATGAGACTTTTTTTCTGTTTGACATTAAGGGCACGGCCGTTGAGGATGGCTGTGCACATCCTCCTCATTACTACGTTTCATTGTGTTCAATATCGCAAAGGTTACATGTTCTAAATAATAGCAGGGGCTGAAAAGTGTGAGCCTTCTCTCCACCTGCTGACTTCAGTGGCATTTTTGAGAAAAACAAGCATCTACTGATCAGCTCTATGTATGGGTTAGCATTAATTCTTCTTTGTTTCCCTGTAGATCTTGGACTCCATGAATCCATGCTCTCCACAAGGTACATTTTTAACTTTTCCCAAATGGAACAATCTAGTTCCTTTTAATTTTTCTTCAGTTTTGGGAGAGGAAAAAAAAAAACAGATGGAGATACATTAATAACAACCAAAGGGTTGTCAGCATTGTTTGTCTTTGTGCTGCTTTGTTGCTCTAAATTTCCAGAGCAACACCGAACTGAAAAATGTATATTAATGCCTCTATGCCTGTCCACTCACTTAAGAAGGGACGGCCATATCACATTTTCCATTGACTTTTTTTAGGAAAAAAAACTCCAAGCCTTGATACCAACATGAAAAAATTCCACACGGTACATTTTTCTGCAACATTATGTGAAAAGATCAGCATCTTCACTCCAGTATCATATTTTTTAATTGCGTGGCAAATCAGCCATGACAGAAACAGGACAAGGACTTGCTCCTAATATCCCGTAGAAAGTCGGTCGGAGAATATATTATAGTCATAATAAATATGCGGGAACACCAAATAAATCCTTGTCGGCCATGACTGATTTATATACCTGCACGAAGAGTTCATCTTTATCAAAGAGGCTACAGCACATGAAGTGTTTCTTTAAATAGCCCTTAATTCAACTTTCCAAAGTCATTGCAACACTAGTTTCCAGCCCATGCATTTGCTGACATTGGCATTAATTACAGCGACCTTTCCGATGATAAAACACAAATCAGTAAAACATTATGAGAGTTCCTTCTCTCCACGTTTTAAGCAGTTCTGCATAACGATTTAATGAGGCATTTAGGGGTCTATGAGTGATCTACTGAGAAAGTCTACAATGGCAATCAGCAGCAAGTGTGGCAGCTGTTCGGCAATTAAAAAGCCAAATTACCCTCAATCAACACCATTTACCACCGCAAGTAAATCTCGGTGCAAATAATGATGAGAGAAATCTGTTCAGACAGCTCTCTTCTTGATAGGAATTAGAGGTGCATCCAAATCAGGAGCAGGGTACTCACTCAACGCATTTTTTTTTCCCAGCCTGTCATACACAAACACATGCTAACGCCTTCCCTTATCTGTGCGCTTCTTGAGAGAGCAAACAGTGTGAATGTGTGCTGCGGTATAATAAAAGATAAGGACTCTCTTCCTGGTAAGGTTATGGTCTCGCTGCGAAAAAGAGAAAACACTCGTCCACCTTTTAACAGAACAGTAAACAGTCATAGTCTTTGAGATTGAGAGCAGCATTCACATGCTGTGTACTCCTACTATGGGAAAAGTGCGAATAACTACTGTACTGTATGTATGTGACCTGTTGAAGAATATGGCGCTCAAGGATCGTAAATGTGGTAACCCTTTCACCCGTCCCCAGTCCTAATTCCTATGATTTCATGCCTGTATCATTAAAATGTGAATATATGAGAGAGATTTAACACAGCAGTAACTTGTAAGTATAAGGTGCACCTGTATATCTGTAGGGTTAACAACTGGAGGGTTGTTATATATGCTATACTCTATATTAGCAGGAAAAACAAAGGATAAATCCTTTCAGGATCAGAGACGCAAACAAGCGTGGGCCACAAAGCCATTTAATACAGTTCTACAGGTATTCTGTTCTTACAGCCAGGAGCATAAGACCGGCATGCGGATCGGTGCAGTAATGTGGTTACTGTACCGGTAGAAGAAGAAGAAGGTAAGAAAGAGCTAAGCCAAAGGTGAAGCTCTCAATTTACCGCTCAATCTACGTTCTTATTCTCACCTATGGTCATGAACTTTGGGTCATGACCGCAAACAAGCGATTCTGGATACAAGCGGCAAAAATTAGCATTCTCCGTAGGGTGGCAGAGCGCTCACTTAGAAGTAGGGTGAGGAGCTAGAGAGTAGAGCCATTGCTCCCCCACATCAAGAGGGGTCAGTTGAGGTGGCCTGGGCATTTGCATCGGATGCCACCAGGATATCTCCCACAGAAGGTGTTTGGTTCTGAGGAAGACCCAGGACACACACTATGTTGCCCTTTTGGCCTAGGAATGCCTTGGGATCCTCCCAGATGAGCAGGAGGAAGTGTCTAGAGAGAAGAATATGTCTGAGTTGCCCTCCTCCGAATGTTGCCATTGCGACCTGGCTCTGGATAAGCAGATGAAGACGGATCGATGGATGGATGGAAAGCCTGGAGGCAAAGTCTAATCCGATCCTGTATCTTTCGCATGGAGGTTGGTAAAGTAACCGCTGCTTCGTGTTAGCATGTTAGTAATTAATGTAGATTTTTCCTCACAAAGGGGGCTAATATTTTCCACTAAACAATTTTTTTTCATTTAAGCATTACAGGCACACATGTAAAGACTGAAAACTTCAACATAAAGTTGGAAAAAGGATATGAATTTTCCTTGAAAAAAAGCATTTTGGCATTTGACAATTATGTTATTATCTATAATTAATATATAATTATGTTATCACTTTAATATCACTGTCCTGTTATATAGCATTTTTATTTTCTTAGTTCTTAGTCTCTGCCTTCGCCTTAGGGCACTGGCTTCCAATGAACTCATCACCCACAGGAGCCCAGCGTTGTGCAATGTGATTTGGGTGGCAGTAGTGGAGACTGTTGGTGCTTGTGACCCGGTAATGGGTAAGAGGATGATAACTGATGGGTAGTTCCTAGTTTTTGTTATTGGAATCTTTGGTTATCAGTGTCTTAGTATTTCCAGAGGTACTTTTTTGGGGAAGAGTGGTGTCCTAGTGGTTAGGAACCGAGCTGGGGTCTTGAGGGTTCCATGTTCAATTCCATCAACTGCCGGGTTAGCACTGTGGTCCACTGAGCATGACACCATCCCCGAGTGCTCAAAGCTGCCCTCTGTTAACTTCTGTGATGGGTTTAATACAGAGGTTACATTTCATTGTGTGCAGTGGTGTGGATCACAATGTCACAATGACAAGGAGTTAGCTTTCTTTCCTATTCTTCTTTCCTCCCTACTATGATTATTATAGTTATTATTATGACTATGATTTTTATTATATCTGTTACTGTAAACAACAATTATGCTTATTTTAGAATATGACCAAATATGTGAGGAAAATGAAGGACACAAGTGAAATATGTGTAAGAATTAATATATTGTTAAAGTATGACCATATATCTTTGTCTTTGATTCCAATCACAAAAATGTACATATTATATATACTATTAGATAATATATTAGATATTATTTAATAACTAAAAAGAGTCACTGAATACTCTGCAAGTATGATGCCACATAATATCTTTAAGACACAATTTCTGTATGCATTCTGGCCTTAGTGTTTGACTAGTCACTGGGAGTGAAGTGGACAGAAAGAGAAAAGGTGGGAGGTGGCTACAGACGACGGAGGAGAAAAGCTGGCAGAGAAGAACAGCAGCGTTTAGGAAGCAAAATAGTAAACTAAGTTCACCGGAGTGATGTCGGTACCATGCAGTAACATCCTGAATCTCTGTTCAACTCCCATTAGCCAAGTACTGAGTGTTATACTACCAACTTACACTGAGACAGACAAGGTAAAGAAGTACATTAAAAAATAACTTATCAAATGGAATAAGTTTAACCAGCATATACCATGTATCCCTCATTGTTTGTTTTGGGCTACAACAGACCAGGTGCTGATTCATTTATTAATTGGAATTATTCAAATATTTGCCTTATTTATGTGTATCAGTACAGTGGGATATCATGTTCAAATAACTTTTAAATATTATATATTTACTTCACTTAGTTGCTTTTAATTGTGATTATATTGGATATTAAACAGTATTTAATTAAATTTTAAGTTAACATTCTTAACATTAACATTGCTGATTACTGATGTTTATATTTTTCGCAGTATTTATACTGAATATTATTCTTTCAGGTATTGGGACAAATGATCAACAGGCAATAAATTAAATTATCCATATTGACCAAAACAATTATAATTATTTCCAGTCCTTATTACAGTCCCTACGCACAGGCAGTAGAGACTACAACTCCCTGAGCTGCATCAGCTCTGGACTAATGGAAAATTCCTGGAAATCCTTTTTTTGCAGCATTTCAGAACATTCACTTAGTATCATACTTTACAGGTTTCAAGTGGCAGAAGCTCACATTGGTGATGATTGTAAAGTGTATCATGACCTACAGGATGAAATTCTATTTTATATTAAAAAAAAAAGAAAGACAGGAACGATATGTACAGTAATAATCCTGTAAAGACTGCATCTCTTCCCAGGGGCACTGTGTTTTTTTTTTTTTAATAATGTACATATTCTGACATAAATATTAAAAACAGCAGCACTGAAGGTAAGTGTGGATGCTATACTATCCTGAGTGCGGTCTTATTAAAAATGCCCTGTGCATCATGACGGGTGGAAAAATACATTTGCAATAATGCACTAAATCTTACCTATGCCAAAGTATTTCATGCAAGAGACTTGCCTCTGTACTAACTCCCTTGAAATATAGAAAAATCCTATTGTCAATGTCCCAAATATCGCTCCGCATTTTGGAAAATAACAAAAGTTTAAGTGCTTTGCTTTGAAAATGCTTCAGGAGGAGAATCTTTGATACCAAGTTCTTTGAGACCATGCAGAGTTGGAGCAGAAGACAAGGCACGTTGAGTTAAAATGCAGTTTGCATATGCAATATTGTATAATTAACAGTTGTTCTGTCTGGTCTGTAATAAAAACCACTGACAGTACAGTCCCAGTACACGTGCATAATTAAAAAAATGACTGCTTTGATTCATTATTGCAATAGTGCAACACAATATTACAGTATGTTGCACACAATATTAAAATGCAACACATTGGGTGATATTGGATAATGGACATAAACCAACACATAGACACAGCACTGTCTGCACCGTGCAATGACACACAAAAAAACTTATGATTTAAGTTGACTTTTTTCATCACATGCAGCAGAGACAAAGAGATAAATACGAACACTGTGTGCACGAATGCATTCTTACATTCACACAGACACCAACTTGCTGTTCCGTGCGTTAAAGTCAAAACCACTGGATGACTTAAGCGGGTGAGAAAGAAAAAAAAATCTCATTTACAGCGAACCTTCATTTCTACGCATAAACAGACTCTTTTACACAGACTACTCACCGATGGATGGTGAACATGAACCGGCGACGCTTTGCTGTTGCTGCACGCTGCTCCACAGAAGCTCCAGACGCCTATACTACTAACATCCCTCCTCCGAAGACAAAAGCTCCAGCTGCGTCCAGGAGACGGTGTCAGTGGCGCGGCGCAGGCTGCTGACCGACTGACTGACTGACCGCTGCTCCTGCTGCTGTGGTCAGCCGACGACTGACATCCTGACCGGCGGACTCGAGTCTCTACTCGCGTTTGCGCTCCTCACAGCACGAAGACCCCGGCACTGAGTGCTACGCTGGGCTGCCAAACCACCGGAACTACTTCCAACGCCAGCCGGAGCACGTTGAAGATGAATCCATGCACCACGCTAGGAAAAAAAATGAAATCACATCCATTCAACTAGTTCCCAATTCCAGCGCTGATAAATAATAACAATAATAATAATAACAACAATAATAATAATAATAATAATAAATCATTATTATTATTTCTATTATCTCTATGCTGACTGTGGCAACAATAGAAATTATGCTCTGAACATTATAAAGCTCAGGTATGAAACATTTGAACTCCGCCACTTGGTGGCGCTGTGGCATTTATTACTTTGTTATTGATTATTGGAAATAATTATTTTTTATCGCTATTGGAGAAGAAATAGTGCAGAACTCTCTTTTAGTGGTGTCCTAGTGGTTGAGGAAGCGGACTGGGTTCTGGAGGGTTCCCGGTTCGAATCCACCAAATGCAGGGTCACCCACTGAGGTCCAGTGAGCGTGGCAGTCACTCACACGCACCGGGTTTTACAGTAGAGCTGTCCACTGTTCTGATGGGTTAAATGCAGAGGTCATACTTGGTCGTGTGCAGTGGTGTGGATCACAATGTCACTATGACAAGGAGTTTGCTGTCAGCTTCTTCTCTGCTACCCTTAATGGAACTGATGTGAGGGAGCATTGTGGGGGAAACGCTGTAGTGAGAAAAACTACTTGAGTTAGGTTAATACCTAATAATCCATTCAATAGAGCAGGGCTCCCCAACACCAGGTCTGCAGACCAATACTGGTCCGTAAGGTAGATTGATAAAAGACATAATTTAAGGAAAAATATCGGATATCTATTAATAGTAATACTCAGTCAAAGAGATATAAGGAAGGGAAAGTAAAGTAAACCCCTTGTCATTGTGAGCCACACCACTGCACACAATGAAATGTGATCTCTGCATTTAACCCATCATCAAAGTAAACAGTGGGCAGCTACGAGCACAGTAGGTGGGGATGGTGCCTCGCTCAATGGCCCTCAGTGGTAACGTGTCAGTTGGTGGATTAGAACTTGGAACCCTCAGTCCGACAAAAGTAACAAAAGAAGTTTGCACTGGAATCTATGGCTGCACTGGCAACTATGAGGCTGCTGCTGCTGCCTCCAGTGCCATCTTGGAAGTACATTTGCTAGTGGGCGACAGTGGGACGCAGTGAAAAAAATATTCTTCATTTTTACTAAAATGACTTATAATAGTGGCAAGGCATTATGGTTTTTTCATTAAAACTTGTCGGCATAGAGGATAGTATTAAAAAATGGTTGAAGACCGCTGCAGTAGAACATTCCTGACATGACAAAGTGTTTTATCAACTGCATTCCTGCTGGAGCATATACATTATCCAGTTACACCCATTGTAACTGTTGTCATTCCTCTGGAATATTAACAGAAAATAATAATAAAAAAAAACAACAACAATAACATCACAAATAAAATGTACCTTTTTGTTTGAACAGAGAATACTAAATAACTGTGGCTAAAAAAATATTTTAACCAAAAATATTTGTACAGCTGCCCCCTGTTTCTCCCACAATAGTGACTTCCTTACTGGGTTTCCACCCATCACCTTGGTAACCACTGCTTCAAGGAAATATAGAAAACATAATTTTTGAGAAATTTTTGCTCATGTTAAATTTATGAGATTAATGACGTGGTGGAACTAAATATATACGATTAAGAGAAAAGAATTATAACTTTCGTTCATCTTCATCCACTAACCAGGCAGCAGTCTCCACAACTGGCACCCAAATCCTGCTGCACCATACTGTCAGCCAGCATATTTTTAAATTTCACAGCGTGACATAGCGGTTAAGGAAGCAGACTTGGATCTGCAAGGCTTATCTACAAGCTTCCAGGTTGCCACTGAGCTGCTCTGAACCCAGCACCTTCTAAACACACATAACTTCCAGTGAACTCACCACCCACAGGAGGAGCAGTGTCATTTGAGTGGTAGTCGTGGAGATTACTGCCCCTAGATCATAGGAATATCAGATCATCAGAAACAGACAAGAGAAATAGCTGCTCTTGCTTATGCAATGGCCACTATGATTATTTTATATCATTTTCTATTACTTGCTGCATTGGCATGTGTTCACCAAGGGATATATATGGGAAGGATATATATCACCAATATATGTATATAAATAATCATATATATATGTACAGAGGAAAATGTTACAGACAACGGCTGACCTTAAATTTGTTGTGTTGCTGTGCATCTGACATTTTAAGCAGGAAAATGTGACAAAAGATGAAACATTCCAGTTAAATGACTGTTTGTTGCTTCCTGTCACCTTTGTGTCCAAAGAGATTTGATGCTCTTGAGGTCTGGGCTCTCTGGCGGTTTCTCAAGCACCAGCTCCTATAATTTGTTTCCTTCACTCGGTATAGTTTGTGGCATTTGCGGCGTCTTTGAGATCTTTGTTTTGCCGGAAGATGAGCACTTGGTTGAACCAAACTTTCCCAGAAGTCACATGCATTGTGTGTCAGTACCTGACAATACAATCAAAAATGCAATTTAAAATGAGAGCCCCGGGTATTAGGTTTCATACCATTTATTGGAAAACCTATCAAGAATAAACAACTACGTGGTATATTTTACAGAATATATTGCTCAGAAAATGTAATGTAATACAATACGGAATAATTTTCTCTTTAATGTTAACCTGATTAGCTTCACTTTGGAATATGTGATAAATTGTGCATCTGTTTGTCTCTGTAATGTCTACGCAACCGTGTTAGAAACTCTGCTTTCGGAAACAGCTCAATGCTGCCCTCGTCTGGACACTTTGGGTTCTTGCAATGGCTGATGCAATATTTATGATGCAAAGCCTTTCAAGAATATTTAAAGCAACCCACGCGCAAAAACGCACTTGTTTACCTTCTCGTACATACGTCTATATTTTAGCTTTTGAATTACATTGAAACACATTTTGTCAAAGTGAGAGAACCTAAGTGAAAACTACACTGTGACTGTAAATACTTATGGCAGTACAGTACGGTACAGTACAGTGACTCTAAATCTAAAAGGGTAAACAATTTATCTACTCGAGACACAAAGCAAACAGAACAAAAAAGCGCATTACAATGTGTTCTAACCTCATAGACGAATTTGGCGGTACTCCTCTGCTAAATATTGCATTCTCTAACAAGGCCACCAGAGGTCTCTGGAGGCCAGAGGTGCTGTTTGGCAAATACAAGCAATTACCTTGAGGGCAACAAGACTGACGAGTGTTTAGCAGAGGTTTCACTACTCACCATAAAGGCTTCTGGAAATTTCTAAAGAGTGGTTTATAAAAAAAAAAGAATTGATGACGAAAGATAAAAGATGGCGTCCGAGTGATGGTTTCTCGAGGTTGACATAGCTGCCTGTCAGAGCCCTGACCTGGACAGCTGGCTCTATTGTGTGCTATCATGGTTTGTACAGTAAGCTATAGTGTCGTCCAGATGTACACGTCAGGGCAGTTCCTCAGTACATTGAAATTAATTACCATTAACACTCAGTCGACTCAAAGACTAGTGGATAAACCTTCGACAAGAATCAAAAGTTTACGTTTTAAATAAAAAATACATTCAAACTAAAGTTTTTTTTACTTTATATAAAACATACAAACAATAATCAGACGTGGTATAATGTCTCTCTTCACGTATGTAGGTTTTTTTCACCCCATGTGCTGAGCACTCTGGTTGGTACGGCCCCTCCAGCCTACAAGAAACGGGGGCGGGGGTAGGACTGAAGAGAAGTGGGTCACTCGCATAACTTTGACATAATGTGACGCAGAAGTGTTTTGCTTCCACAAAGACCGCCTGTCGTTCGAAGTCACGCTTTGATGGTAGAAAATAAATAATTTTAACAACTGTAGGCTCCTACCAATCTCTCAAAGACAGACCGGGAAGGAGATTCTCTGAAAAATGAGGATGGTTCAGTTGGCTGTTCTTTTTTTTTCACTTTCCTCCTGCTGCTATTGCAGCTGATGTCGGTATTTGCCAAACCTCCTTGCACCGTCTGGTCTGAACCGGTTCGGAAAGTGCGCGGTCTCGTGCAGTGTGAGATCTCACACGCTGCACTCCGCGCGCACTCACCGAGCCCCGCCTCTTTGTATTCTCTTCATCCCATTGGCCGCAGCCTACTGCTAGCCGCCCACACCTTCCGCGTGCTATGTGGACAACCCGGGCGTCTGTCGGTCTTGATTGGCTCGCGCCCATCACAGCACTTTATTTTGGGGCGTCTCCTTTTTTTCTTTCTCCGCACGGGCACGCGAAGAGGTGCCGTTGTAAAGCAAAGCCTGTGCACTTTTCAGCACCAATACCTCGTGGATAGCAGCCATTCAAGTGAAGACGGTCGTTGTTGTGGGTTAAGGGCAAGTTTGTTTTGATAAGCAGAAGACACTGTGGTTTCTAACGCTCTCGCAGGGAAAGTTAGTTTTCGATTCAACAGGATAGACGTGGACGGCGGTGCCGCTTGAGCTTTGTCTCCTCCGGCGGGGAAATTTAGCCTAAAGCTTCCCGTCCGTGGACAGAGGCAAGTTTTATCCAGAGGAACTCTTTTTTTAAATCTAGCATCGAATATTCGCGGTCTTTTTTCGCCTAAAGACCAAAACAGCTACAAATGAAGGCGAAAAGGTGATTGGAAATATTAACATTCAGTCTAGCGAGAAGGGTCGAGGCAGCGGCTGAGTCGCGGTCGTATTTTCAGCCACAGCTCGAACAGTTAGCCGCAGAGGTCTCCATTGTGTGAGCGTTTCTTCAGCTATTCCGCTACCGCCTGAACGCCGCGCCTTCACTGCACACCTCCCCTGTACGCTTGTAAGTACAAGAGCTGTGTTCTCACGGTCGGGGTTTTCCTGCTGTTTTTGAAACCCTCTCAACACCAAAAAATGTGCTCTCGAGTCTGGTTCGTGACCGACCAACGCATCAGTCAGGAGTATCCACAAGTCCAGATCCTCCGGGCACTGAAGGAGCGCTGCGCCGACGAAGATGTTGAATTCCGCTATCTTCTAATGCATCAGATCGTAGTTACGATCACTGATGGACAACTGGGTGAGTACTACAACACTGTGTACCGCATTAATGCAGCAAAGAATGGGTGATTTACTCGGTGTTGACCACGCAGTCCCCCGCAGACGGGTATTGTTTGGGGGCTGCTCTTAGTTTAGCTGAGGGGAGGGAGAGACGGTTTAGCTCCGACAGGCTGCTAAGCTACATGAGCAAAGTGTGCCGTGGCCACCTAACCCACTTTCCAGCCTCCTCTCAGCTCTGTCATGTGATTCTTGGTTTGCCAGTACTGATAATAGATAATTCAGATTTACCCAACACAACAACATTTATTTTCCTTTCCTAAAAGGTAGAATAGAACGTCCCTTATTTTGAAAACATTGTTTAAACGTCTGCGCAGCCTACTAACAGCGAAATGAAGATAGATTTTTAAAAGATTTGCATCAATTTAACCAATGTTTAAATAACCTGTTAAGTAGGTCTCTTGAAGACGTTTCATCTGTCGTCCTAGATCAGAGGTGTCAAACTCAGGCCCGGGGGCCAAATCTGGCCCGCAGTGTAATTATATTTGGTCCACAAGATCTTATCAAATATGTACAAGAGTTGGCTGGTAGTATTTGTAGTATCAGTGATGCATTGTCTTTGTTATATAACTGTCGTTATGCTTTTTGTTGCTGTTCTAGTAGTAAAAAACATTACTTTTTTGTTGTTGTTGTTGTTGGCCTGTAAAAAAAGTAAAATGATCTGGGAAGGCTACAGGTGAAGGTAAATAACACTGATGTGTTTTATTTCAGATTTAATTTCTCATGTGATTTAATGTTCCCAAAAATCAACATTTATTCAGGGGCGGCACTTCAAGATGGGAAAGCTCATGCAGTTGTTTGCGACTCTGACTATAAGGGGACCCAGTTAAACTTTTATTTGCTGTGGGAACTGATAGGGTAGGGGCCCCAGCGATACCTTCCTAGGAGCCCCAAGAGACCCAAGAGAATTTAATATCTTGAGAAGGGGAAAGATTTACAGTTTATTTTTCAATAAACATTCAGTCTGGCCCGTGACTTTCATGCTAGTTTTTACTTGTGGGCCACTGTGAAAGTAAGTTCCACACCCTGTCCTAGATGCTTCTTCAGTTCAGGCTTTTTCAGTTTAGTTCAGAATTCTTGGATGAGGAGGTAAAAAATGGAAACGTCTTCAAAAAACCTACTATGTCCATTTGCCCTCGTAGCAAGAACTGCGAATTTTGCGAGAATTACAAGTCAGCACACCTGTGCATGTAGAGCAGACTGCCGCAGGGATAGCACTAACAGGAGCAGCACAAGGTCTTATCCCCTCGATCTGTTCTCTTGCTGTTTGACCCACAAAGATGAGTTATTAACTACGTACTGTTACAAAACTATAGTCTCTGTCACAGATGGTGGCAGCTACACAGGAGTTCACATCTTAATGCAGTAAAACATTTGTCTACAAATCATATATGCCGTCATATGCCTGATGTAACACATCAGTTTTTTTTAACCAACAGATGTGCGGCAAATGTTTGTCTACATTTAGAAAATGAATTATAAAATAATATGAGTAAAATGTCTACGAGGACAAACCTGTTACACCAGGAGTGTGCACACGCTTTTGTCTTGTGAGCTATGTTGGTGCTCGGGATCTACCAGCGTTTGTGTTTATGCGTTATCGTGATTTTAATCTCTCCAGGACTTTAATCCAGTCTTTGTTGACGTCAGTCTCTTACGATATTTTAATCTGTGATACTTTTTTTTTAAGAATTACCACACTCCTCCATATTCAGTAAAAACCAGAGAGAGTAAAGGTTTATTTTACACAGCAATACAAAGTCTAATACCTCCGTAATTACTCAAGTTGAATGTTTAACCCATCACAGTATTTGCAAAAGTTGCACTGAAGGTCAGGATTTATTCCCAATTCTAAAACTGATAACGTTTATGACTTTTTCTTTCAAAGCGTTTGCACCCTGCATGCTTGTATTTGTGTGCTCAAGTCTGATGGAGGTCAGTAGTTCACGCTAAAGTTAATGGGTTCAATTTCTTCTTACACGGTCAGAGTTTTTATGGATCTTGGTCATTGTTGACCCTCTCGCATTAAACAGACAGATCCAACCAGCACAGCATTATTTTAATTTTTGTTATGATGTTTAAATCTTTTCTATCTATCATTTGAATTGTTAAACCTTGGCCTATGATAAATAGATATTGCCTTTCCTGATGAATTGTTATAGAAGTTCTACCCCATTTCATTTCATCAGTTGTTTCACCTAATGTACTCCTGTGTCCGACACTTCCTGTATAAAAGCTGATTTACATTTTATGACCTTTTGCCAAACTGACCTACAAGGCTTGCCTCGAACTCGGCTGATGCAACAGAAACCTGCACTGACTTTGTAAATTACACACAAATCCTTAAATGATGGAAGAAAGGCTACAAACTCACATTAGCAAAGTGAGAAAAGCTGTGAAGGACTCAGTGTAAACATGTAACATCTGTAGTCCAGCAGTGAGCGTTGGTGGTGGAAATATTTCTATGTCCGTGGTAAAAAACAAAGGGGTTTTTAGTGATTAGCAGGGATATGCAGACTGAATGTGTCACAGTGTCCATTAGACATAGACGATGAAATCCGTGTACTGTATGTCAACTGATTTGTAATGCTGTGCATGTTTTGCAAGTTAAAATAAACAGCTTTGTCCGTCACTGTTATTTTATGGTTTTAGAGCAGGGGTAGATCAGGATTTACCAGTAGATCTCCAAAGGAGTGCTGGTAGATCTTTACAATAACATAAAAATGTTATTAATTAAAACTAGATATGTAATTCTATTTCAAGAAGCTGATCACTAGGCTAAAGTGAGAACTATAGAGGTATTGAGTCAGACAGTGAAACATATATATAAATATAACAGCATATAACACATGTCAAACTCAAGGCCCGTGGCCCAAATGCAGCCCACCAGGTCCTCTTGTGAGGCCCGCAAGAGCTGAAAAATTTGTATAATGTCATTGTCAACATAAGTTCTTAATCTGAAGTTGTAAAATAACACATGAATGAACAATATTAGTTACGTAAATATAAAATTGCAAACTGTAGTAAGATGTATTAATATGTTATGTAGTAGTTGCATTTATAATCTACCATTTACAACTGGCCCTGTAAGGAAATTGTGTAGTTGATGTGGCCCACTGTAAAAATGACTTTGACACCACTGATGTAGAAAATAAGATATTCTGTTCATATATATATATTTATATATATATATTTAGAGTTTTCGATTTAGGTAGATCACTTCAGCCTGGCAATTTGATAAGTAGCTCACAAAACAAAAGTGTGGACACCCTTCTTTTTTAGAGCAACTTTTATTTTTCACAGGATTCTAAAATACCTTTAAAACTACAGGAAATAGAGTCATGGGCAAACATGTGCAAGATTCATCTTTGGCATGTCTTTAAGGACTTTTTATTCTCTTGTATTTTATGCTTTTGAATATATTTATGCTCCTATCTTGTATCATGCCAAAAACAGCTGCATTGAATCCAAATAAACCTAAGTAACATACACGCAATAATTTGCGTGTATGTTTTCCTATTGTGTTAAAATGTACATAGGGAGGTTTACCCCAGGGCTCATCAGAGAGTTAGTGTTGAAATGGCCGTCACGTGACAAACAGTGCAGCGCAACACATCTTGCACAGAAGAATGGAACTAATTCATCTGGCTGCCTCATTGGTCTCTGTCTGGTTCCCCTGGAGATGCGACAAGCAGCATGCACAGTGATCACTGTCTGTGTAAAAGCATGAGACCACAGCCCCTTCCCACTGTAACACCCTGCACTGTGTTCTCAGTGACACAATCATTGCAGTGTGAGAGTGTTGAATAGGGGTGGGATAAGAGTTAGTGCTCTCTACACTGAGATAAGGCCGGGACATGTCGCCCAAAAATCACTATCCCCCATCACATAAATTGTAACAAAATAAAAAATAAATCCATATGTAAATAAAGGAAAAGCTTGTATTGAATTAATATATACTTGAATAATTTTACTGCCCTCATATATGAATTTTTTTTTTAGAATAAAAAGCTTTTTAATTCTCAACCAGTCACCGGCTACTGTGCAAAAGATGGACTGAACATGGGATAAGGAGAATGTTAGAGCAGTGGGATAGAAAGAATAAATTTTTAAGTTGCACAATCGCAGGTCCAGATCAACATTTTCATTATCTTTTTGCAATGACTCTTTATGTAAATAGGACAAGTTCCTAGTCAGTCTTTCATTCTTCTTTTTTGACCCTTATCACCCATGCAGGTCTGCGCGTGGATCAAGAGTTGGTGACTTCCTATCCGCAGGTGGTGGTGGTGCGAGTGCCTACACCATGGGTGCAGTCGGACAGCGATATCACTGTACTGCGCCACCTGGAGAAGATGGGCTGTCGCCTCATCAATCGGCCTCAGGCCATTCTCAACTGTGTCAACAAGTTCTGGACCTTCCAGGAGTTGGCCGGCCATGGTGTGCCTCTTCCTGACACGTTCTCCTATGGTAAGTCAGCAGCTGACTTTTTTTAACTCTTAATATTTCCATTGTGTTGCTATGCATCACTTTGGTGGTTGGGTGTGGAGGTTAAGATGACTAAAGCTATAAATCTCCTCAGCTTAACGATTCCACCAGCAGGTTAATAATAACATTTAATCAACACATAACTTGACACACTGTGGATTACCAAGAATAATAAGCAAGTATTTTTGGAACAGATTCCATTTCACTTTACAAAAGAAAGCAAAGTCTACATTGAATGTACAGTCAAATTTTGGACAGTCAAATAAAACACATTCCTATCTGCATACAGGCTTTAATTTTTCTCTTTTGCCGTTGTGATATTTTTACGGCTTTGGCTAACACATCAGGAGGGCATGAAAACTTCCGCAAGATGATTGACGAGGCTGAGCCCCTTGGATACCCGGTCGTGGTAAAGAATGCACGTGGCCATAGAGGTAAGTCAACCGGTTCTTTTCTCGACACCACGTGTACACTTTGTTATAGGGCCCCTAATGGCAGTCAAGTCCACCCTTATATGAAATTCATTAACAGAGTGTTAAATGATTAGAACTCCGGTGCTGCAACAGATACAAAAATAGGAGCTTGCACAGTGTCAGCTAGGTTAATCATTTTAGTTCCTAGTAACATCCTAATTTTCTAATAATTTAGACCCCACCCCGCACTCTCACTACCATTCATATGTGTTTAGCCTTGCCTCTGAGTTGGTCATCAGCATTTCAAATGAGCTTTTACCTAGATGAAGTAAACTGGTAAACTGGCTCAGTTTGTTGCTCTAAATCACAAATCTGGCTCGCAGTGTAATTATATCTGGCCCGTGAGATAAAATTTACTAGAGTTGTCCCACCAGTATGTAAACGTTTTATGCTGTCAAAGATTGTTCTTTATATCTTTATATTAACAATGCAGTTTTTTTTGTTGAAGCACATACATTGTGATCTGTAAAGAAAGATTAACATTAAATTATTTTAGCTGTTCCAGATCCAATGTTTCCATATGAAAAAACAACATTTGATATCTGGAGACAAGGGAAAAAATGCACATTTACGGTTAATTTCTCTCTCTTTATGTATTGAGTTTGGCCTGTGACTTTTGGCCCACGGTGAAATTGAGTTTGACACCCCTACTCTTAATTCATTTATCAAACATTTTCTGATTTGATACCACTTTCTCTCTTTATTGTATTTACTTCATTATATTAATTTATTTATCATTATTTTTTCATTACAATATGACCTGGGAACAGTAATTTGGTCTTAGCTCACCTTCTTTGAATAACAACAAAGTTCTTTAGGAACTCAGCCCAAGTGTCTTTTGAGCCAATAGTCCCCTTTCTTTTCATATTAAATGAAACCTGACTGGTTCTCATTGTGTGAAGCAGAAACAATGAGCCCTGCTTAGTTCTAGCTGCTAACTCCCCATTGTTAGGGAAGGCTGTCGTTGGCCAACAAAAAATTTGGGATTGCTTTCTTCCCACATTGTGGTTGACCTTTGTTATTGAGTCAAGACCAGTTGTCTTTCCTATTCATGAGCAAAGACAACATTGCATATCTTCAGTTTAATCTCGTAATTTTGTCACTATTGTTTTTATATTGTGAGGGTGTTAACTTGCGATAATATTGCTGGTACTTATATCATAAACTTCTTTAAAAAAATCTTTTCGGGCCACTACAGTATTGTTTTGTTGTACTTTACTGTTCTAAGCTAATGTGGATGAAACCATGTTGTGTGATATGCAAATGAAGTTGTTGTAGAAAGCCAGGGAAGCCTGCACTAGTGAAGTATCAACACTGCAAGTTAGAAAGAAAGTCACGGTAAATGGCAGGGAAAGTGCAGCCAAAACGTATTTCCTCCTCAGACAAGGACTTTCTGTGTTCTAGATGCTTTGCTTTGGCTGCAGGCAGTAGAATGTTATCTGCGACCCTTCTTACACACACTGTGGCTTCGAGAACAACTGTTTATTATAAGTCTTTAGGATTTCTGTACAGATGTCAGTTATGTACAACGCCGCTGTAGTTCACAGACACTTTGTAGACAATAATGCAGTCATTACTCTCACAACTGAGAGTGACATTTACACGTGGCCCTCAACTTATTTGAGTTTAAGACCGGTGGTCTAAGTCATCATTTTGATTTTGTCATTGAAAGGCTGTACAGCTGCTCACACCCATTATGACGTACAAATGTGTAGACAGTGTTTTAAGTTGTTCTAAATGACAAATAGAGAAAACTGACATACATACATACAGAATGTTATGTAACATAACTATATTTTAATTTAGCTATCTGTTATTTTAGTCTTGTTGTGTTCTGGAATACTCCAAAGCTTGCATAACATTGGCTGCCGAGTTACGTGAGTCTTGTCACTGCTGTCCATTCACATCTGTGTGCTACCCGGAGATTGTCTGCTTAGACTTATGTGCACGGATGCAGTCATCACATGATGTTCCCTGGTGCGGGAACAGAGGTCAGAGGGCTTCACACCTAGGAGACAGAGCCATGCAGTGCTAATTAAAAACAGGAGTCTTCTATCCTCTGTGAGAAGCAATACAGTTGCTCTCACGTCTTGAGTAATGTCCATCATAAGTGAAATAGGAACTGACATCAGATATGGAAAAAAGGGCAGCTGTTTGCCATAAGAAACATTCAGGGAGTAATTAAGCCTCAGCCTGTTGGAATGTTAGACTCTGTTTCTACCTGTGTTTTATGTCCAGAGAATGTAACGATCATCTCAAATCTACTCACTTTCCAGGAAAGGCCGTTTTCTTGGCACGCGACAAACATCACCTGACAGACCTTTGCCACCTGATCCGCCATGACACCCCTTACCTGTTCCAGGAGTACGTCAAGGAGTCGCATGGCCGTGACGTGCGAGTGGTCCTGGTGGGCGGTCGTGTCATCGGCTCCATGTTGCGCTGTTCCACAGATGGTCGCATGCAGAGCAACTGTTCTCTGGGTATGCAGAATGCTCAGCCATTTTCAGGGACATGTTATAGTAGACACTCATTTTACCATAATAATTGCACCAGTTAAAATATCATTGTGTGAGGGACTGAATGAAAAAATCACCATAACATTTTAGACCTTTTTTCTGACTAGTTTTGAGAACACACCCAACATCTGGTAGCCACCATGGACTACCAGAGGTGACCGTGGTTTGGTAAACCCTGATGTCAAGGGTCTGTGTATAAAACTAAAAACAATTTGAGAACCACAGAATTTTTTTACACTTACAAAAATGTAATTTTGTTATTTCATAATCTGACCCCAGCTGCTTTTGCATATTAATTTATTTTTTTAACTACACTTATTTTTGGACCTATAGTCTTCATTGCTGTACTTTACTTTGTAAATATGCAATCCCTCATTTAGCGTGATTTAAAAGTATAGTATTATAGTATATATAACACTTGGTTCTTTTTTAACTTTACCTCTGTGTCTCTGTGTAGGTGGTGTAGGTAAGATGTGCCCACTCAGTGAACAAGGGAAGCAGCTGGCCATAGAGGTGTCCAACATCCTGGGCATGGATGTCTGTGGCATCGACCTCCTGCAGCTCAACGACGGCTCTTTCGTGGTATGTGAGGCCAATGCCAACGTGGGCTTCATTGCATTCGACAAGGCCTGTGGCATGGACGTGGCGGGCATCATCGCCGACTTCGCCCTGTCCAACCTACCCAGCCGTCTCATTCGTAAGATGTCCTTGTTATCTGTCGTGTCGAGCACCAGCGAAACCAGCAGCGAGCCCGAGGTGTTGGCGGTCCCCACCGGCGGAGTCTCACTGCCCGATGCCGTCTGCAACATGAGCGTGGGCTCTACTTCTAGCGAGAGTGACCCGGAGCTGGCTGAGCCAACCCAGTCCACGCCCACCCCCATGGTGGACCTTCCTGACCTACCTGATCCAGCCTACAACTTCAACACTCTCCTCGCCAATGAAATCAAGTTATTGACTGAATAAGATTTAGATGAGTACATAAAAAAAAACACACAAAAAAAATCAAATATCCACAACCACATGCTTGACAACCAACATTCCTTAACACATATCAGTTCAAAAAGGATTTACACTCCGAATGTTAGATGCGAGTGAACGGGACTCACAAACACATCTACAAGAACACAACCAAACTAAACCTAAATATCATTTTTTTGTTTTGTTTTGTTTGTCTTTTTTTGCAAATTCCCTTTAAGATCTGAGGCTGCTCCCCTGAACTTCCTAGCTTTGGACCTGAGTATATTGTGACACAAACTTCATTATCTCTGCTGAATTGATTTCCTAGTAAAAAGTAACGGTGTGTGAAGGATGCAATAGATCTGTCCATATGTACATAAAGGTAAAGGATAACATATATACATTTATATATATGTTTTTATCCTCATACACTCATAGAACACTCATTTAACTTCATTGAAATGGATATCTAATGAGGACAAGACACAAGACAGTTCTATGTAGCAAAATGCTCGTGTGATTATTCCTGATGATTCTGCGCCACATTATTCTTGCCATATGTTATAACACCAGCTAAATCTGAATGTACCCTGAATGTAGAACCTGGTCGTCTGGCGAGCGCTTAGGTGAAGGTCAGGTTGTCGTCATGGCAGGTCACCCTGCCTTTCATGTCCAATGTCAACAGAGTTGAGTTCATTCAATGCACATTTAGTTTCATAGTATTGAGTCTCTTGTAGATATAATCTCTGCTTGTAGGACACAGATTTATTTTGGAATAATCCCTTAAATCCCTCCAAGTGAATTGTTTAACTTTAGAGTCAGAACCAATTTAAAGAATGGCCTATGGTGCAACTGACTCATAATGTTTAAGGAGATTCAGTCTAAATGTGAAATTGTGATATTACCATCAAAGTTTAGACAATTAAAACTTAAGACATCTGAAATATTAAAGAATACAACCATGTAAGTGTAAAAAAGGAGGTGCCAGATCAAGGTGTTCTGTTCAAGTGTCTGCGTTAAGTTTATAGTCAAGCTAGAGTTTATTACAAGAAAGGAAAAATTAACTGGTCAATTTCTTGGCCTTGGCCTTGGAATTCTGTGTATAAAATATCGTAGTTAATAACGTAATTCCCAAATATGGTATTACAGGTGGGATCAGTTTGCCAATTGGCAGATATTAACATTTCAATTTTATTTCTGCTGAAATTCTCATAAAAGGCTCGGCTAGAAGAGGACAGTGACGTCATGTTGTGTTGTTGGCCACATGGATGACTAGTAGAATTGGCTCAGGTTTGTATAGAAACAAGACAATGACTTCACACACTTCGGTGTGCACTGCCGTCTTAGGAAAGAAAAGAAAGTATGCAAGGATTTACTGAAGATACTGGATTTTTGGATTAATTAGTTTGACACAAATGGAGGGAATTTTAGTCTATTCATTATCAATGAATGGTTTTTGCTGAGGAACCACAGGTTGTTGACATCTGGTTGAGAAACAAAAACATTTCAAGGAATAGTTTAGTGATGTCTGTTCCAAACAATCCCAAAGGAACCCTTTAAAATTAGCAGGACTCTTAGTCTCATGACTCAGATTCTGTTGACATTTTACTTCGGTTCACACGTGTCATTCTTTGACTTTTAAACTTTACAACAATGGCATGACATAAAAACCACAGGTGGCCACGTAAACATAAACACACCGCCGCACATAAAAACAAACCTTTCTGCAACTGTATGACGTTTTTCCTACCACACAGCAGAGGTGTTGTGGTATCACGGTCCATCAGTATAAACATCTCATTCTTCGTTACTCTGCTTTTGATCCACACTATGTCTAGCACTTTATGATAAACTGATGCATGTTTTTGTTAAAGTTTAGGAAACCGACAGTGTTTCAAAGCCCAAACGATGCCTACAAACAAAATATACCTCAAGATAGTGACTTCACTGCCACATTGAACCTGATATGCAAACAAAGAAAAAACATATCAGTCAAGAATCTCATGGTTTTTCACATGGCCCTTGATTTACCAGCTGTTTATTCCTTTTTTTAAACATAGTGGTGTATTTTTAGACTTTTATTTTTTACCAGTTGTAAATATTTAGATAATAAAGTGCATGCAAATACATAGCCATCAACACTAGAACAATTCCCAACATACAGTACATGTAGAAAAATAAATAAGCTATTGTGGACAAATGAATTTGTACAGACGTAGAACACTGAGACAATAAAAAATTTGGTGCTGACTTTTCAGGTCGTTAGTTTTTGACTTCTTTGCCTTTTTTTGTTATTAAACATATAAAATATTGATCTATATTTTTACATTTTCACAGTAGGGAATATGTCCTAAAAACAACAACAGGGATTTCAGCGATCAAGCACTAACCCAACCCACATACAGGTGTCTGTATCCCCTTCTGTTGAACACAACTCAGGGAAGCAGCCTTGATCTCACCCTTTACCCCAGAAAATAGAATACACTCATCTGAACTGGACACACACACACACATATATATATATATATATATATGTGTGTGTGTAAAACCCTGACACAGACACAAACATGCAACATTGAATACAGAATGATAAAAAACTACTGTAGTAGACAATGCGGTGTATATGGGAAACATGCACTTTTTCTTTCCTAATTTTGAATCTAATTCCTTGGTAATGTTTTCGTTTATGATATTTTCAACAAGGAGTGTGGTCAAACTAATACTGTTCTTATAAGTGAAACCGCTGTGAAACCTGAACTTGTTTTTTTTTTCCTTTTTGTGGCCCTGATTAGTTCAGTATTGATGTCAGTGCTTTTTACTGATAAACAAGCTGTCTTTTGTACACAGAACTAAGATGGTATGACCCCTTGAGCTGTCATCAGGTCATACTGAATGTCATAAACAGTATTTATTCAGAGCATATAATTTATGCACATTTAGCAGTGGGTTCTGCCCTTTGCCATAATATATATATAAAAAACCCTTTTCCTCATAGAGAATGACATAGAGCTGGATTACCTGGTATCTCTCATGCAAAAACACATTCTTCTACAACCATAAGCACAATTTAAGAGAGCCATAACCTATCCTGTAACGTCTGGACCATGGGGTTAATGCTTGATTTTATTCTTCAAGTGGACTATTTTCATTTCAACAAAGAATGCACCAAATAAACTTTGTGTGTCCTTCTCTAATGAAAACTTGAAAGATTAGGATTATTTCTGGGCCAGACTAAACAAAAAGAAAGAAGAAAAAAAAAAAATCTTTGCTGTTCTCAATCTAGACTCAGGTGTTCACAGCGGTTCCACAACTCGGCTTTTCCAATCAACTGTCCAGACAGACAAGCTGTGAAATCTGCCAATGTAATCTTTCCAGATCTAATATCCCCGGTCAGCCCCCTTAGACATGCATATGTAAATGGTGTCGCTAATGTGTGTTTTTTTTGTCTGTCATTCTGCATTGTGTACATTGGCGTAGACGAAATATCCCAGGTTCTTCAGAAGACGTCAACGTTGATCAATCCCTTATGTGCAGCCCGTTTATTATACATAGATATTGGGAACATATCTTTTATTTGAAGTATTTCTCTCTCTGTTTTTTCCTTAAATGTTTTTTTTTTATGTTTAGCAATTCTCTGAGTCCTGGATCCTAGGTTTCCCCTCATCGGTTGTGAGAAATTCAATAAGGGAAACCCCGGGTACCACATGCAAATTACACAAGGACCCACTGAAGTGTGTGTGTGTACGTGTGTTTGTGTAAATACTGATTAAATATTTGCTCTAAGGGTATCAGCGTGTGTGTGGTACTCGAACAGCCCTGGGGGGTATGTTACAGGAGAATCCCGGGGCTGGTCTTTGTACACATTAGTACAACAGAGCACAAGGTCACTATTTAATTCTTAACTGCTGCTAATGTGCATTTGGCTCAGAAAATTTAAAAAAAGGGAATATAATGGAAGCCAGTGTTTCCATGTTATTTCTGCCTCTCTGTCTCAACACATGAATTTAAATGCCAAAAATGAATAATTTTTGCTGCATAATTCCATACTAATAACACTAGCAGTGAGATGATTTTAGAAGTTATTCTTTTTTGATATGAATAATAAAATGTGTCAGAATTGTACACACATGGGGTTTAACTGGTGTTTGCTTGAAGGGTTACATTTTACGATGCAAAGGTAAAACGCAGTGTTTGGGCGCGAGTGAAATGACGCGAACACTCTGGTGACGTATAAATGTTATAATAAATGGTTCTGGAAGTTTATCTATCGACGGCGTTAAAAAACTGCTGAACTGAAGTTGAGAAAATACAGTGTATGTTTTAAAAATAAGAGGAAACAAAGGTCACCAGAACTCTATGTGTCATTCTGACAGTGTTATAAAAAATGTGTCATTAACAAAACAAGGCAAAATGTTGTAAATATATATTCCTCTTTTTTTTTAGATGAAAATAAAGATGGGTCAATGAAGCCAAAGAAAAACGTGTTTTGTTCTTTATTGTGATTTATGTCGGGTTGTTGCATTTATTTAGATAGATAGATAGATAGATAGACAGACCTACAGACAGACAGATAAACTGACAGACAGGTAGATAAATAGATAAAAGATGAACAGATAGTCGTATAGATAGATAAATAGTATTTAACTAGGAAAGTCATATTTTAACACTTAGTCGATTAAATGTAAATTCTCATTTGTTTTTGGTGTCAGTTCTCTGTTCGACAATTCAATACATTCCTGCTGGGGATGTGTTGAGAATTGAAGGATTACCAGGATCTGAGATCAGCAGACTTTCCACCAGCTGCAGCAAATTTTGGACGGGTTTGGTCAGATGGTGATTTCGTATCAGTTGGCCCATCTGTGGGTTGTGCTGCCAAAAACCCAGTGCCTAACAGGCAGACAGCAGCTGCACTTCTGAGAATCAAGGAAAGAAACTAAAAACCATTATACCGACCATAATAATAACAATGATGATGATGAGTCCCAGTCTCAGTATGATGTGCTTGGTAAGTTGCTAAGATACAAGAGATATACAGTCATTTAATGCTACAGCATTAGCTCAGGCTAATTCAGGCAACTAACTGATTTATTTTAATTGAGCTGTAGCTTAAACATGGTTATAGTTTAGCTTTGAAAAAACCAACAACTACATGTGTCCAAATAATTGATATACTGTTGTATTTGTATTATTTGGTGTTCTTATCTTGGTTGTTCTTTTTCAAGCCATTTCAGGTCTTAGCTAAATTGCTAAAGTAGCTTTTCCTAACCTCATTCTCAGGGACATTTTTAAACTAAGTTTAAATTCGGGATACTTAGTGATTTATTTTTATTCAATGTAACCTGTTACTTGTTTATGTTTTAGCTTTTGTTTGAATCAAACAAACATACGTGTCCAAATCTTGGGGCAACTGTTGTTTCTTTTGGTGTGAGCATTTTTGTAGTGCAGCCATTTCAGGTCTTAGCTAAATTGCTAAAGTAGCTTTTTAACCTCACTCTCAGGGACATTTTTAAACTAAGTTTTTGAACCTAAGTGTGGCTCACTTTTTGACAAAACTTTAATTAATTTAATTATTGGTGAACTTTTAACTATTTCCTTTTTATACAGTAATTTAAGACTAACATGATTAGCTCAAGCTAATTCGGACTACTAAGTGATATATATCAATTAAATGTAACCTGTTACTTGGTTACTTTTTAGCTATTGTTTGAATCAAACAAACATATGTGTCTAAATCATTGGCCGACTGATGTTTCATTTGTGTAGTCAAGTCATTTCAGGTCTGAGCTAATGTAGCTTTTCCTAACCACACTCTCAGAGACTTTTTAAAACTAAGTTTTAGAACCTTTGGAAAATGTGTCTCACTTCCTATTGGTGAACTTTTAACTATTTGCTATTTTTATTTTATGCTGTTAGGTTAGTTTTAGTTTAACATCCTATTCTCTTTTAATTTATCTTGAGACTGTGGAATACATGTGGATGTGTGGACTAGAGACACTACCAATAGTCAGAAGACAGGAGAGTTGGAGGTGGAGGAGTTTAGCCTTTATATGACTAAATCTTCCTGCCCTGGAATAATACAATTCACTTCTACACATAGAATGATTTACACTGTGATTCTCATCCTGGCACAGATATTTTAAATCTAGAGTGATTCAACCAAAAATAAGGCCTATGGCAAAGACAAGTACAGGGCTGAAACCAAAATTATCATCATGCACCACTACATAAAAAGGAAGAGTGATTATATCCTTTGCTTGTCTTAAATTCTGAGGCTGTGTCACTGAGTTTGTGAACCAGTTCTCCTCTCTCCTTTTCTCCTGTGGAGAAAGGCAGAAAATTGATTTTTTTTTCAATGCCACCACAACAGCTGTGAAACAAAACACCTGGACTTGCTGCATCAATGTTACTACCTGCTGTTGTGTCTTTACAAAATGTTGATTTCTTTTAACCTCTTGCCTCCTCGGCCCTGAAGGTTGTAGGTTGTTGGTGTGTTTTTGTTATAGAACTTCTAGTCCAATCAGTGTTAGAGCTACAGAAGCTGCTTGGTCTGTTACCTGGAGCCAGACTTTTCTGCTCACTTATCCCACACTGAACACAGTCAGAATAGGAATCCAGTCTGAAGTCAGAGAGTGCAGACACTCCTTAGCTGCAGCCAAATCCTTAGCTCGCCTTAAGGCTTTACCTGTGGTTTTAGTGATAATCTGATTTGGAGATAGCCGTCAGTAGCGGGGGAATGGAAAACTGTGTCACTGTGTCACACTGTATCTTAAAAGTCTACCGTAGTGTAAGGTCTCGTGCCTCACCTTTGCAAGTACACTAAACACGACATGACCAGGCGGTGGCCCAGACAGTAGGCCAGATGGTGGTGGGCCATTGCCTGAGTAAACTTCCGATCATAAAGCGGAAGTCTGAATAGTTTCAGGCCAAGAACCAGGTCAAAACCTGAGCACGCCTTCCACCAGGCACTGTTCTTGGAACACTTGGGGTTAGATTTCTTTCAGTTTCTGCTAATATGCTAAGTATTCACATACTGCTGTTGCCTATCAGGGTACAATTACATAACAGTTCTTGGAAAAAACATTTAACAACATTCCAACAAATATTTCACTTATCCGACATAGTTTCCTTCTCAGGATGATTACTTAAAGGACAAGACAGGGTGATATGGGGATCAATGTTTATTACCTCCAGAAAAAACCTCCAGGCGTTTAGAAAAAATAAAATTTGATAAAAAAAAAAAATCCCATGAAATAAAATCTGGTGAATCTAATCAATTCCTATAAAAGATTTTCAGTTATTCCCTTTTATACGGATACTATTTTTGTTGATATTTGAAGTTAATTTGGTGTTGATATATGTTAACATTTATGTATAATATACAACACGTAAAACATTGTATATACAGTATTCTTTAGCCCTGGTCCACATGTCTAAAGTGGAGCAGATGGTGGTTTTCTCTAAACTGACTATATACATTATGGGAAGTTTTAATATTTTTTTCTCCATATGTGAACCGATGATAGGATTGTGTCCAAAGCATCTCCTGCTGTAGCCTAAAGACTTCTGGACCTGCTGCAGCCTTCACTGTCACCCAGAAAATGGCTTCTTATGTAACAAATGCCTCATCACTCATCAACAGGTAAATAGAATTCTGCCTCTTTAAAATAATAATATTTTCATTGAAATCACTGAATAACAGAACAGCCCATTGGTGACCCACCCTGGGCGGGAGGTCGGGGAGTTCCTCTGTAGTCGTCTAACCATCCTCGGAAGCAGGAATAGCTATGGAAACTGTGTCGTAGCTGACGGCCTTAGCTCGGTATATGTAGGTCAGCAGTTTTGACGAGTGAAGCGGTGCAGATGCTGCACGGTCAGAGATGCTGCCTCTGTGATCTCTGCTCCAGAGCATGTCAGTCTAAATCTGAGCTTTAGCTTTTAGATTGCACAGCAAGACCGCTCGGTCTAAATATAGAAACTGTGACCTTATTTCATACAATGAGCTGTTGTAGCTGTTGGAGATTATGAGGTATTGGTGATGTCATTTTGTGAATCAGCTCCTAAGTAAAAAATTTGGAATTTATTTTTTACCAGAATAAGAAAACTAACAACAAACCCCTCTTTGTTGTGACAACACACCATACCAGTTTGCTATGAGCATGCATGATACTAGGTCAGTAGTTGAAACATTAGACGCCATGACATTTCAGTGTTGTTTTTTCTTATTGTATGAATAAAATATAACAATGAAATGGAACAGCAGGTGCTAAATATACATCGTACTTGATTACACAGTAGATATACAAAATACTCTCGTGTCCCTTACTGGAGCAAAGGATTTTGCAGCATTGTGTTTCCTACTTGGTATTCAGAATGTGGGCCACAGACTTCACTTAAACATAAAGTATATTCAGACCTTGTTTGATTAAACCAGTGCTTCTAAAATAGTGGGGCATAGTGAGAGACTTCCAATGAATTATGACATGATGGACATAAATGCTGCAACACTCGAAAGACAGCAAGCCTCCAGTCACTAGGTGGCAGCAGCTCATACATTGGTTTGTACAGATAAAATTATGCATTCTCAATGGTATTTCTATTTGCATGGAGGTGGGTGTGAAAACATTTTTGTCCTCAAGGAGGGGCAAGACAGATAATAATTGAGAACCACAGGGTTAAACACAGGGAAGAACTATGTGGACCTCATGAAACAGGGCCTGGCCCATTGTATTCAAAACAATTTAAATGCAAAGTGATTTGACAGTGAGTTGTGAGACTGTATGACGAATAAAGTACTTCTTAAATCCCACTTGGGCTACAGCAGGGGAGCCAAATAGATAGTTCGGGATCAACCAGTAAATCTCCAAACAAATGTTGGTAGATTCTGAGCAATAACTTAAAAAAATTATAGTAATAAATAAATGTAATTCTATTTCAAGATGCTGATCACTAGTCTAAAGTAAGATTTATGCGGGCATTGAGTCAGACATGTGTGATATGTTATTGTAAAGAGAAAGATATCCAGTTTATATGTGTAACTAAACATTTTTAGATTTTCCAATCTAGGTAGATCACTTCAGCCTGGTCATGTGAAAAGAAGCTCACAAGACCAAAAAGTGTGGACACCCCTGGGCTACTGTAATGTGATCTGGTTTGACTACAGAGCCTAAAGCAGTTTTTTAATTGTCCTATAGACACAGAGAAGCCAATATCTTCAACAGTCCTTGTCTGGAACGAATGAGTCTAAACTCAAAATAATCCAAAATTCTGCTAAATCATCCCCACATCTGGTGTGGACCGCAGACTTGCTCTAACTCTGGCCCTCCTCTGCCCATATGGTATGGTCTAATAAATCTGTTCAGTACCTTTTTTTATTCATCTTTGTTCAGACAAATGCACACAACAGAAAGTTCTACTCTTGATTAACCCACCTACAGAACAGGAGCAGTGGGCAGGACTTTGCAACAAGCCCGAAGGGAACAGGAGGAGGGCGGGGGGACACACAGGCTGTAGCAGCCACTGGCAGAATGCACTCTTTCCCCCTTCATGTTTGGACACATCTGGAACCCAACAAACTCGGAACTGGAGTGTTCTTTAAAATTAGGTTTAAAGTTTCTATGGAAACTCATGATAAATTGATTTTTAACTGAATGTTGAGAAGACAGACAAACAGAATGATGAGATAGATAGACAGACAGACAGACAGACAGACAGAAAGACAGATAAATAGATAAAATGACAGGCAGACAGATAGGCAGGCAGGCAGGCAGGCAGGCAGGCAGGCAGGCAGGCAGGCAGGCAGACAGACAGACAGACAGACAGACAGACAGACAGACAGACAGACAGACAGACAGATAGATAGATAGATAGATAGATAGATAGATAGATAGATAGACAGATAAATAGATAAATAGATAAAATGACAGACAGGCAGGCAGGCAGGCAGGCAGACAGACAGGCAGACAGACAAACAGGCAGACAGACAGACAGACAGACAGACAGACAGATAGATAGATAG
>JAFBJS010002071.1:179952-243100 GCA_016785265.1 Paraplagusia blochii | reverse complement strand
TGTATAAGAGACAGGGACACATCTGGAACCCAACAAACTCGGAACTGGAGTGTTCTTTAAAATTATGTTTAAAGTTTCTATGGAAACTCATGATAAATTGATTTTTAACTGAATGTTGAGAAGACAGACAAACAGAATGATAGATAGATAGACAGACAAACAGACAGACAGACAAACTGGCAGAAAGACAGATAAATAGATAAAATGACAGGCAGACAGATAGGCAGACAGGCAGGCAGGCAGGCAGGCAGGCAGGCAGGCAGGCAGGCAGGCAGGCAGGCAGACAGACAGACAGACAGACAGACAGACAGACAGACAGACAGACAGACAGATAGATAGATAGATAGATAGATAGATAGATAGATAGATAGATAGATAGATAGATAGACAGATAAATAGATAAAATGACAGACAGGCAGGCAGGCAGGCAGGCAGGCAGGCAGGCAGACAGACAGGCAGACAGACAAACTGGCAGAAAGACAGATAAATAGATAAAATGACAGACAGACAGGCAGGCAGGCAGGCAGACAGGCAGACAGACAGACAGACAGACAGATAGATAGATAGATAGATAGATAGATAGATAGATAGATAGACACCACGAGGCGCTCCATATGACTGAAGAACCTGACTGAAGCAACATGTTCATAAGTTTACACACAGTCACAAGATGACACACCAGAAGGGACAGAGCAGTCACCGCCCAAGCTGTCAAATCAAAGTGAGAAACCTCTGCTCCACGGACCTGTCTGACAAATTACAGACGACACATAAGCCACAAACCCAGGAAGTGGAATAAGGATCCTAAACGCAGATAAGAGGAGTCCAAACGGAAGTGTTATCCTGCATGATTCTGTGAAGCATGTAAACAGAGAGGGTGACCTTGAAGACTGTCCATGGCTGCTAGAGAGATTCTGGGGGAGAAGAGGGAACAGGGGACGACCGACTGAACACCCCCATGTGTTGTTGTTGCCGTACAAATGTCAGCGATTCAACTCAAGACAGGACAAAGTCACAGTTTCTAAGTGCAAAATGCAGTGTAAGAAAAGGTGCAGAGAACAGTGTAACTCCTGACTGAACAAATGGCACATTTATGCCATGACTTAACCAGTCTGTAATTGAACTCATCTGGCTCCACTCTGCTGCTGCACAGCTCAGTGGAAACTGGGACTAAGACACTGCGAGCAGGCCAGAGAATCAAGCCACGTCACAGCAGCAGCAGCAGCACATACTCACAGCTGGGATTTTGTGATCATGCTGAAGCTGTACTTGTGGAATCATCTTTAAGAAATGACTATTGTTGGAATGCTTGCAGATGATTCCGAAGACGCTCTTGTATGAACTATACTGCTGTATGGTCTTTGATGAACTTCTTCTTCTCCATATCTCTCTCTTCCACAGTCCACTGCTCCACAGACATGCCAACCACCAGCAGCCACCTAATGATATACTGAACTGAAGAAGCCTTTAATAAACAGTGTCCTTCAACGACAGTCGACCGCAGTCTTCGTACTGCAGTCTTTTTCTGAACGAAATTCTTCCTAGAATGTAATTCAGAGAGAGAGAGAAGGAAAAGTTGATACTCACTGTGCGCTAAAAGGAAACAACCACTCTTTTCTCATCTCTGGCAACCAGAGAAAATCACTTCTATTCAGCAAAGGCTGTTTCTGGAAATCCCCTATTGATTTTTGGTTAATTTGATTTTTGTTTGTGCTTTTTATTCTCTATGGCATTGATTTTATTAAACAAAAAACAACCTTTGCCGTTACTTGGGCCAACTTTAACTATTTCAACACTTTAATTTGTGCTCTCCGCCTTTATAGAGATCGATTTTTAAAAATTTCTGCTTAAACATGAGCAGTTTTTACGTTTTGCGTAAAAAAATGGACCTAAACCTCGTACATAACACACCAGTTCATGAGTTACTTTAAGTCAGCTGTAGTTGTTTAGAACAAATACATTTTACTGTAGCCGTACTTATTTACTTAACCTCTAATCTATGGCTCTTTCCAAGTTTATTAGTTTTGCTTTATTACATCTACTTCATTGTTAACCATCAAATACATTGCTTTGAGCAACAATCTGGCATTTTGACTTTATACCAGTGAAAAAATCCCATTGGTTTAGACTGGATTTACGCTCACCTTGCAGGCTGGAAAAAAAGAAATACAGAAAACCCTGAAAACGCTGCAGCCTAGAAGGGAATCAAGTTCACTAAGACTGTGAGCTCCTCTGTAGGAATCTCAGTGTTTTACCCAACCCTGTAGATAAATCCCTGCAGGGAAGGATCTCACCACATGCTCCTCTCCGTTCTCTGTTTCTGCCAGGGAGGATTTGACCATGCAACCACCATCTGATGATCTGTCCTACATCTGCAGAGGAGAACTCGACCGCAGCCAAAGGAAATGCTACGGTTACATAAGGAGAAGGAGAGACTGCTGTTGTCTTATTTGGAATCTGGAGAGGGGAGTGGAGGTAATTTGATTTCCAGCTGTTCCTCTGACTCCTGACAACACAGCCACATGACGCTGTGTCTGCTGCTGCCGCTGGAGAAAACGTGGCTCACACTGCCGCCTAGTGTCACTGCTTAGACATGACATCAGCAGCAGCACCGTCTGGCAGAAAGTGAGATTGCAACAGTTTCCATTTTATGTGTTTCAACCTGTGTTTCTACAGGTACAAACACAACATGTTTATTTGATATGTGTTGTTTATTTAGCAAAAACAAACAAACAAACTGTAATGTGCAATGTCTTTGCACATGCACTGTGCTGCTAAGTCTAACTTCTGTGATTACAGCAGTTAAATCAAACTAATATATATATATATATATATATTTATATATGTGTGTGTGTGTGTGTGTACATATATATATATATATATAAACTATTTCTTGTAGTTCTACAATTTCTTGACATACAGCCCAGAATTTTCCTTTTCTAATATATAGTACATGTCTCTCAAATGGAATTTTAAAAAAGCATAATCACATAAAACAAAAATATGTGACTAGAATACCCTGTAAAATGTATTTTTGCCCTGTTTTTTTTTCTCTTCTACTGCAGTTCTGGTCACTCTTTCTTACGCAGGTGGATATACACGACGCCACTGCACAGCAGCAGAGGGACACACACCCAGGCCAGGATGAAGCAGTAGCCGAAATGTCCTGAAGTCAACTCTCTGGAGCTGGGAAGGATCTCCTTATGGTGTAGTGTGTAGATGAGAGATGCAGAAAATGCTGTGAGACCTTTAAAAAAAGACATAATATGGCTTTGAATCCAGTTTTTATAGTGTAAGGATGTGAACAGTACAAATGGAATTTCATCAGCTTCTTCACTTTTAACAGTTTTAAGCTTCAAGCACTTTATCTATCAGAAAATGACTCATTCAATGCATCGTTGTTATGATCTTTCACTAATTCCAACAATACTTAATCAGTTAAACTCCCAAATATGGCAGACAAAATTTATTACATGATTTTATTTAATATAATATATCTATAGTTTGCAGTAGGTTCAGTTTGACTGACTTTAACTTAAGATTCAAGATTCAACTCTCAAAAACCTTTCTTGCGGATAAGGTCAATTTAAGTGTTAAAATGACTCATTCACACTATCTCTCATAACAGCTAGTGCAAAAATGAAGTGGCCTGGATACATCAACACTGAGTCTGCACCTGCTGGAGACTTATCCAAGATAAAGTAGAATAATTTTCTCTCCATTGTTACATGCTGCTCAGTATCTGAATTCATTTGGATGTTAATATCATAAATTCGCAGTGGTGGCCTAGCAGGGCTCTGAAGGCCAAGCTACCAGGTTGACACTGATGTTCTGCGAGCACCATGACACCATGTCTTCCACCCACAGGAAGGCTGACAATATGGTGCAGTGTGATTTGGGTGGCAGTCGTGGAGACTGCTGCTCTTGTTACCCATTTTCCCCCCTACTAAATGCATTTATGAGTAACATTTTAAATTCAGTCCTATGAAAGAAATGCATTTGTGAAATTGTCATATTTAAACACACATTATCACATTATGAAAAATGAATGCCATTTTAAAAAAAGGGAAGAAAAAATATTCCAAGTTCAAGAGCAATAACATTTACTAAAAAACTTTCAATCAACTTTTTAATTGTATTTGTTTTTTTTATTATTTACTTAAGTTCAGAGATCCCTGGCTAGTAATTTAGAGTCGTGAGGTTCTTGAACCTTCTTACCTGCGAAGACTTGACAAAGTCCAGTAAAGTAAAAGAGTCCACCCTTGGACATGGTGAACAGTTGTCCCAGGAAGACCAGAAAGGAGACAGAGGAGAAGACCACAGAGAGCACCATCAAGACCTGCACTGCCTGCAGCCAATCTGCAGAGGTAAAACAATGTGGTATTATTTATGTAATCAAATTTTTATTTATTTTTGCAGAATAGAAAAGAAATGAATGAATTTCTCCAAACCATTCTGTCTTGGAGAAAAAAAGCTAGAACAGCCAGATTGAGATGGTTTGGACATGTTCAGAGGAGGGACAGTGGATACATTGGTGGAAGAATGATCCTAGAGATGGAGTTACGAGGTAGAAGACAAAAAGAGGATTGATGGATGCTGTGAGGGAGGTCATGGAGGTAGTTGGAGTTAGAGTAGAAGATACAGAGGACACTGTTAGACGCTGTGGAAACCCCTGAAAAGGGGACAAGCTGAAAAGGAGAAGAGGAAGAAAAAGAAATAGAAAAAGTGATATTCGAGGAAAACAAACCAGTTTCTTTGGAGGATGCACACAGCCAGGTCCCTGTGGAGTTTTCGAACCTACAGTTGTACCACAGGTCAGAGTTCTCCATCCCGTCCCACACCCACCAGGACTAGAAAGACAGATGTGATACATAGGTATATAGATAGGTACATACAGTATCTTAACAGGAACACTAAAAAAAACATAAACAAGGAAATAATCATCTTTTTAGGTTAATTGGTTATACACATATTGTTGTACTAAGGCACTGAAATGCAAATGTATTCTCTTGAACCAGTTTGTAACTAAATATATTTTTTACAATTTCCCAGTTGGCATGAAGCCAAAAGGCTTCTCACTCTGGTCCACCAAACTTTACCCTCCACATTCACCAATCATTGCTCACATTTGGGGACAGCAGTCTTCTTAACTGCCACCCAAATCACATTGCAACGCAGAGTATGACAACTAAAAAGTTAGTTCAGATTATGAGGATCAGTTGCGGTTGCTTTGCCTTTGTTCAGTTTTTTTTTGTTTTTACATCTATATAAATTTAGTTAAGGGCCACCTGAAACTATTTCAAGTCTTCTGATCGGCCCCTCAGCCGGTCTTTGGACACACTAATGACAATATGTGTATTTCACCTTCTCCATAGTTGCAATGAACAGCATGGCCAGAGTGATGAGATGAAGCAGCGTCACGAACATAAGCAGGTATGCCATTTTGAGTTTTCTGGAGAAACATAAGAAAAAAAAAATAATAGTAACATAAATGTCGTGTAACGCAGAGATTCATTTGCTCCAGATGTTTGTGTTTTTGTTTATCTTTACAAAGTGAGAACCTGGGCTGAATCTTCCTGTTTTAGCCTTGTAGGAAAATAGGGCTGACGCTGAACACAGTGAACTCTGTGTTTTATGAGTCCATGCTTCAAACGAGTTCATTGGGTTAATGTTCCAGAATTCTCCTTGACTGGCCTCTGTGTTGTTCATGGTCCAGCCAATCTTTACAGAGCATGGGCGGGTCTAGGGAATGTAAATGATGCCGAGGTATTTATGCAATCAAAGCCTATACTAGAGGGTCGGGTTTTTTAATTGAATGTTGTAAAAAGTCTGTCATTTACATAGCATTTTCATTTAATTAAATATGTTCCTGTGGTAAAGTAAAGCAAAATAGCCTTTATAGCATTTCATTGGCATTAAGAACAAGCCGTGTAGTCTTCTCAATATTCAAGCACATGTTCTTACAGAAAAGAACTGAGGGGAATATGAAACAGGATGAAATAGAGATCTTTATCTGAGGAGAGGTGCAGCACATTTGGGTGGGCAGTGGAGTCAAAATTGCTCCTAATTGCACAATCTGAGCACTAGAGATGTAATCTATCATGTAACTGAACAGATGATGCAGTTTTAAGAAAAAGAAATGCAATTGAAAATATATAAAACAAGATCTACTTAACACAAAGGTCAGGAACACACTTGCTTTTCCTTAAAATGTCTAAAAGTGCTTCTCATTCTTCAAATCAAAGCCACTCTGTTGACTCGTTGGCCCAAAATCTAATTGACTTACATCACAGTTAAAGAAAAATAAGATTAAAAAGTCAGAAAAGTTACTCACCAGTCTGGTTAGGATCTCAAAATGTAAGTTTGAGCGCTCTTACTACGCTACTACACTCCAAACCTCCTGGTGGTCCTCTCCTTTCGGGCAGTGCCACACCTCCCTATATTTTTTCAATCACTGCAGCCAAACTTTCCGAGGAGAACGCCCATTTCCTGTGAGGAGAACAGTGCTCCCTTTTGCTCAGCCTCATAGTCTCTCAGAAACAACATCACCGTCCCAAAAAGAGTCCGGTGAGACCCGCCCATGGGCCGCAGCAGAGCTGAGGCACGTAAAAACCACATGAAGAGGTCTGCTCTTTAAACAGCCTGCTGGACGTGCTCCCACAATGAGCATTCTGCCATCCCTTAACCAAATATTCACGAGGTGACTCTTTGTAGGGTGGACGTGAAAAATAAACACAGAGCTGCAACATAGCTGACATTTGTGCACTAGATTGTTATGGGCATTTGGAGAGAACATTGGTCACGATGACAAACATCTGGGTGGGACACACCAGGCAAACATGACCAATTTCATAAACAGGAGCCGGGTCAGTGGAGGGATCAGCAAAACAAAATATTAAGGCCCTGTGGTTTGTTGTCCTTACTGGTAATGTCATCAAAACGCTAGACTCTTCTGAGCCCCCTAACTGGACCAAAATATATTTTTAATGATGCACTGTGTAAGAAAATTAACTTTCCAAATGGAAATGTGACATAATATATTAATTCTTTGGCAATAATATAATATATGTAATTTATGTCTAATCACCTGATTCCTGTGGCTGTCCTATTTTCAACATTATATAATATGATAATAATATAATATAATATTTTTGTTTGCATTGGGTCTGCTTTGTTTTTTTTATTACTTTTATTTAATACATTTACTGTATTAATCTTGTAAAAACCTACACATGTTCAGGAAACGAAATAGTTTATGGTAAAACTGGAGACTTAAATTAATATTTTATTTTATTAATAAATGTGTTTTAACTTTAACTTAAGAAAAAACAGTTAAAAAGTAAAAATTTACTTTACGTTACCCCTTACATTATTCCTTTGAAAAGACGACACCATAGCCAGGTTTTTAACAACAACAATCCTGATTAGATACCTTGATCCATTACCTGTAAATTTAACCCTAACCGAAAATTCTAAAACATCATATCGATATGGAAACAAATTAGACATTAGAAATGTTTATTTCCTAGTCTGACAAAGGTCTACACCCCTGTGTCTGGTAAATGGTACAATCCGTTGCCTAGGTACGAGTAGAAGCCGATTCACTCGGCCACGCCTTTCCAAAGCATTTATATTTTCTCAAGGCCGAAGACCCGCCTAAAACCCTTTTGTGATTGGATAATTCCCAGAAAAGCCTTAAAGTGATTGGCGAACGTTGAATACGAGCCAATGAGATACTGCGTAGAGGCGGGATATCGTCTAGATGGGGTGGGATGAAATAACGGAGGTCTAAAGCCGCGTTTGCTTTTCTTGGCGTATTTACTCTGAGAAAGGTGAGAAAACCTTGGATTTTAAGCACTGTCTTGGACTCTAACTCCTCGAATTGATACGAGTAAATCCAGTTTTTATCACGGGCAATCACAACACGACGCTGTTCGGCGTTACGTGCCAGGCGGCCGCTGTAGGTCGCTATGGCTGCTCTCACTGTCTCGTGCTTAAGTGAAGCCATAACTTTTAGTAAAACTTGCTAACTTCTTAGACGACATGTAAACACAGTCAGCAGTTTCCATTGGTTTATTAGCATCGCGCGTTTGTAGAAAAGTGTCCCGGTTAGCAGAAAGCACAATTTCCTTTAGTGAGCATGCGTGAGCCAAAAGGAATGTAAGTAATTGTTTTCCAAAAACTCTTTCGCTCCTCCTCGTCAGACATTTTGGGAAGACTGTTGTTGCTCAGAATTCAAATGTTTTTAAATCTTGAAATTGTGTCTTGGCGGCTCCTGACAGGCTATTCAAGTGTTGGTACAAGTGCACACACTCAAAAGTAATGTATTTTAAATGCATGCAAATGAAGATATCTGACGTTGGCGAGAAGAACACCTCATATATAGTCATTTATGGTATTACTAAATGATAGCCCTGCTGCAAACCCAATATTTGCATGTCTTTGAGTGATGCTTTGTGTCATAAAATCTGTGTGTGTTTGTGTCATTGACATTGAAAGCTGAGGCATCTGATTGTACCTGCAGGTCCAAACATGACAGTATTGTTTTGCATGTCTTACAGGGGAAGCCAAGCACAAGAGATCATACCATGGATGAATTGCTGCAACGGTTGGACTGTAAACGGTTGAGGATGTGTTAATCTTGGCACATAGAGATTTGAGTCTTTGGATACCATGTAGACTCCCGACCAAAACAAGCAAAACCTTTACGTGCAGCTTCAGCAGACCTAACACATCAACATGGATCATGAAGAGGTAACCCTCTACTATGGATGTTGCTTTTACACCACAGACTGCAGTATATTTACCTAGAAACCTATTTCCGCCCCTGTTTGGACATTAATGACATTACCTAAAAGCTTTTTGAACTTAACAGTCAAACGTACAGTCTACTTCAGTGTTATGTCAAGTACTGAGCAAGATTTCTATTGCGACGACACATAATCAGTAGGTTAAAACTGGGTCTTGTCTTGTGAAAGGGCATAGACAAAAGTGCAAAACTAAACTTAGGGGGAATGTGCTGTGAGTTGCACTTCTAGGAATTGACTTTGTAATTCCCCTGTTGTCATGTTTTGTTCTGGTTCCTTTTTTTGCTTTATTTGTTTCGTCTAAATTTCTTTACTAGATTGAGAGTGCTTTTAAAGAAGCTGACCCTTGGCAACCATAGACCTTACATGCACAATGATGTATATGATGGGGCAAAAAGTCAGTTTCTGTTGACATTGGTTCATTCATTGTTTTTTTTTTACTTGCAAAACCAACAAAGACTGTTGTTTATAGTCATCCTGATATTTCTGTTTATAATGGGGGTCTATGATCTGTTAGTGAGCATTTGGAGTTAAATGTTTACTTTATGATTGAGTTATATTCCTAGAAACATTCCTTTTTGCTTCTAGATTTCTTTTTCAGTAATGTTGACTTTTCATCTCCTGGTGATACGAGTCTAGACCATTTGGTGTGATGTGTAAGTACATCACATTGTGTGACATGATACCAAGTCTGCAACAATGCGTTGAATGCATTCAGAGGGGGGTGATCACTCGTGGGGTAGTTTAAATGCTGCATGTGGCTCTGCTCAGGTTACCAGGCAGACAAAGTGCAGTGTTGAATTTAGTGACAGGTGTTTAGAGCTGGCATGCTGTTCGGATGTTGTGTGTGTCTCCTATATGTCCTAGAAATGGATCGGCTTTCAGTGAGGCTTGTGGCCTTGAACTAAAGCTCTACTGCAGTGTGGTTGTAAAGATATTAAAAAACAACATCTCTATGTTTTCATACAGATGTTTCGTAGCATGTCATATAGTATTAAAAGGGTTCACTGTTGGATAGAGCTTATTGTGTTTAATTGTATAGTATATAATCCTTGGCCTTCTGCTAGAATTTGATTCCTCTTATTGTGTTTAATTGTATTGTTCTTAATCTTTTATCTTCTGTTAGAATTTTCAAATTTCCATTCTAATTCTTATTTGTATTTTTACTTATTCAAATTATACTTTATTTAATTTTATCTGCAATTGTTCAACGCGCCAAAACAATTTCCCATGTGGGTCAATAAAGTCTGTCTAAGTCTAAGCCTTTTGCTTATTAGCTATGGCTTACTTTTAATAAAATAATGATACATTTTAATCATTGTGAGTTTTTTCCCTATTAATTTATCTTTATCCTCTTATCCAATTCCAAGTCCATTTTATTCCATTCACACTGCACTTCACTGACTTGTACTGTTTTAACTGTTTCAACACCGCCTAACCACCTATAGCACCCCCCCAACTTTTAATAATTGACTTATTTATTTTATTTTAATTGTTTAACTGTTTCATATTGTTTCAAAATGTTTTTACTGTCTCTTTTTGTCTTGTGTACGTTGACCTTGAGTGAAAATGTATTATTTATTATTCACTGTCAACCTTTCTGCAGTGGAGGAGCCCAAAGGATGTTTTGGGGGAATGGTGCAATTCTTAAATCACTTCAGTGCCAACCTAGCTGCTGGTGGATTTGAACCTGAAACCTTGCTTGCACAAGTCTGCTTCCTTCACCGCTAGGCACCAAGTGATTTTTTTAAAAATCCTCACAATATCATCACCAGTTTTATGCAAGATGAATCAGTTCTTTGAATTAAATCATTCATACATTCATCTTTATCTGCTGGTCCGTTGACCGGGTTGCAGGGGCAGGTGGCACCACCCAAATCACATTGTGCAATATTGTGAGCCTTCCTGTGGGTGGTGAGCCCACAAAGAGTTCAACAACAGTGACCAGTGATATTTTATTTGAACAGCGTCATTTAGATCTACGCTCTATAACCTTCAGTTTATCCCCGTGTTTCTAGCAGCAGGATGAGCTGGTGCAGATTTCTATGCGGCTGCAGGAAGATGGTTTACCTCCAGATGCCTCTCAGGAGGAGAGGCAGCGCTTCCTCTGGCAACAGCTGCTCAGGAGTGAAGCAACACTTCATTCAGTTACCCAGGAACTGCAGGCGTTACGAACCCAACAGGCCAATGAGATGAAAGAGGTGAACAATGTCGAGCATTTTAAAATCCCTTAAACGAAATGTCCAAAATCAGTTACTCACATTTTCCTGTTCACTTACCAGGTGGAGAGCTACGTTGCACACATTCGGGGACTTTTAGAAGAGCGTGAGAGTCTGACGGCGGACTACGAGAGAGACAACGAACACTTACGACATGAACTTCATCAGATCAGACAACAACAAGGTAAAATAACTCATACTGCAGATGGAGGTCTTTCATTTTCACATATCCATAGTTAGCATCTGGCGGGGGCTTCTTGATCTGAGGGTGTGCACTTGCCAGAACTGAAGTCTCCTTCTCTTCAGAGAGCCAGAGCAAAGAGCTGGCAGAGATGCTGGCTCAAGAAGACCTCGGGGAGATGGGCTTGAGCAGCCCCAGTGAACAGGTGGCTTACCTGCTGGTGGAAAGGGCAACGTTACTGGAAAGGCTGGAAGCTGCTGAAAGAAGACTGGAAAGTCAGGGCTTTGGTGGAAGTTTGATGGAAGGTCATCAGCAGGTGAGTTGTCCCCTGGCACCGCGAGCAGTTTTTTCAACATATTATTGAAAATTAGAACTTGTACTTCTACGATCATCCTGAAGACACATACAGTACATGACAATATAATTTGTATAAAGATGTAGTGAGCATTTTGGCCCAGAGTCTGTCATTGTGGTGTGAAACTGTACCATCTGAAGGAAGATTCATCAAGGTCTGGTCCGGTGCGGTGGATTCTGGGCGACGGTTATGGAGACTGCTGCCCCGTGTGCATGTCTTATTTATGAGTTGAACTCTGTTTTTGGACCAGGGGCAGGAAGACCTTCAACACTTGATGGGAGAAGAGCTCAGACAGCAGAGGGAGGATCTACAGAAAAGGATAGACTCCATGTCAAAAGTGAGGGTTTCACTGTCACTATATTTATAAGAGTTTTAAGAGTTCTTTAGATCAGTCTGTAAGGTTGTTAATAGTAAACTGGGCAGTGACTGCTGCACAGAACCTTAAAATATCACTAAGAACCATAATATTTTTTAAAATAAAACACCTTTTAGACTTTATTCTGAGTTTTAAGTTAACCTATGGTTATCTTTCAATGAAGAAATGAAATGAAAATCACAGGATTCTTTATGAATGAAGAAAATTATTTTAATATTTTGCGCTCAGCAGTCAACATCCCAGAGTCCGTGGAAGAAGCTGTTTGGTCTCCGCAAGTCGGCTCAGAACAAGCACAGTGTCAGCCCCGTAGGTTTTTACACCTCAGCCTTTACTAACCGCAAATACTAACAGCAAGAGTCGCATAAAGGGTTAATGCTCTTGTTTTATCTTAAGACAAAGAATACAATATACCATACCAGTGATGTGGTACCAGCATGTCACTGGTACCAGCATGTCTACTCCTGGACTCACTCTACAGCATGAACGTGAATCCATAGATCTCTTCCCAAACTCTCTCTAGCCCCGTGGTGATGATTATGGTGATGAGGATGAATCTTCGACCTTACGCTGCATGTCTGCTCCAACAGCATGGCCCTCTCTGTACCTCCACCCTTCTTTCTCTGCCGTTCTCCTCCCGCTGTTAACCTTTCACACTTCCTTTCATGACACCAGGTTCATAGTGAGCAGATTTCCCAGGAGCGGAATGAGCGCCAGCGTCTGGAGAGAGACCTGGAAGAGGCGTCGAGGAGGCTGGCCATGGCTCATCAAGATATCCGCAGACTCACCAATGAGCTGGACCTTGCCAAGAATAACATCATAGAGTCAAGCGGTAAGTGTAGTACATTGAGTTCACACAGTTCATTTGAATACAATTGTTTTACATGTAATTTTCTATTTGTTTTGTCCTATATATTGTCTTCTTTTGTATACAATTATCTGGATGAAACCAATATCTGGCTGGGCTGATTAATATCTTAATCATTTTTACATTATAAAATGGAAATGGACTGCTATGAGTGTTAGTTTTATGAACTGATACAGTTTCCTGTTTATAAAGGAAGCTAGGTTTGGCAGATCCTCTATGTCGCCCCAGTTGATTTTGTAAATTCCTGTTATATAAGAATGTCAAATAAATAGTAAAGATTAAAAAAAATAAAACAAGAGTGCTTAGAGTTTCCTATCAGAAACTTATATATAAGTCATTTTTTTTATATTCTTATCTTTATCTAAATTTTAACACTGTAATATATTGCAGATTTTATTGCCTTCAAATAAAACTAAAAATCACTTCTTCTGATTAAATTCTGACCAAATGTGTGTTAAAAGCACAGACACCAAGACTTATAAAAATAAAAAGTTTTACTATTATTATTATATTATTTTTTGTTTTTTTCTCCACCTTCACCTAGTGGACATTCTTTGGCATTTCCACTGGATTTTTATGCAATTTGTTTTTATACATGATGCTCAATATATGTATGATTTGCACATTTTACTCATTTAATCTAATGTGTTAATTTTTGAGTGCTTTGATGAAACAAAGGGGAATCTGAGAGTAGGATTAGTACTGTAGTATGTCCCTGCTTTGTAGACCTTAAAGTATGCTTATAATCTCAGGCCCTGGGATTCAGGAAATGGTCCAAGAAGTAGAAAACCTGAGGGAGGAAGTCAACAAACTGAAACACTGTGGTGAGACAGGTCTTCATACTGAGACACAGCCTGATTAGAATCTAGTTTGCTCTCTGTTTCTTTTTTGCTCTCGCTTTAAACTTTCTTTTGCATGTGAAATTTCTGAAATAGTTAGAAAAAACAGTTTGACAAGACTGTGTCTCATGCTTTGCACACAACAGAATTTCTAATTCACAGTTTTACCAACGTGCTATGCAGAACTCTTGACTCCATTTCACCATAAAAAGAAAATAAACAGACAGCTAACAATATACAGTGTTGATTCATGGTCCAGAGTGTTGTTTTGTCTGCAGATGTGATGAAGATAAAACAAACCAAAGAGGAAAAGGACAGACTGGAGGCAGAAAACAAAACGCTGAGGGAAAAGATGCAAAGAATAGAAACTGAGAGGAAGAATCTCCAGAAGCAGGTGCAGAGTTAACGTCCATGCTTACCATGAAATACATTATTGTGGTTGGAGTAGCGTGTTTTTACTCTTTTACCTTTTTTTCAGGTTACAACAAATGATTCAGACCAACATCTAGTTGCTGGAGATGTTCGACAGGTCTCAAGCCCTGGATGTGAACTCCAGGACAATTCATCTACCTTATCAGCTCAAGACAAGGATCACATTCACAAAAGGTATATTAATACCAATACCACAGATAAGATGATAAAATGTTATAGCATATTTGTTTTATTGGCGAAAAAAATATTCACATTTGAAAGGAACTCGAAAGGCTACAGATAAAGAGACATTTAATTTCTCATATAATTATTAAATATTAAGCTTTGGTTGACCCAGAGATCCATGTTCACACCAAAATCAAGTTTTCAAGTGTAAGAAATATTATATATTATATATCTGAAGACAAGGGAAACATAACAAGCATAACTGTTGTAATTTTTTTTAATAATTGTTAAGTTTGGTCTACATTGTCCCCATTTTTATTTTGGCCAACTGTGAATTTAGTGTGAGTTTAACACCTTTGTGAAATTATTATTTTACGTCATGGGATATCTAATATCAGGCAATAATAGGAGGTAGATCTAATAAAAAAGATACTGAAAACAGATCAAGCAAGGAAAAACTGTCAACTATCAAATAAATCCCTGTGGTCCATTTTTTTAAAATCACCTTTCATTCCCTTCAGGTGTCAAGAGGTGATGGAGGACGGACTTGTACAGGTCAGAGAGCTGCAGCGGCAACTCCAACGCCTCCGCAACCAACAGGAGGAGCTGGAGGAGAGAAATGAGGAGCTGGAGGCGCTGCTGGGTGAGGCCCAGAACGCCAGCAAGGAGGAGAGACATCGTCATGAGGGGGAGCTGGAGGGAATGCACCGCAGGGTAATAGAACCACAACCTTGAACAGACTTCCATACAGAAGTATAATAAAAGTAACATTTATTATTGTAAGAGTCTAAATGTCCTGTGATTGTACAGATCAAAGTCTTGGAGGCAGAGCTGAAAAAACAGGATGTGCATGAAAAAATAATGAGAAATGGAGAAGACGCGAAAGAATCCTTCCTACAACTGGTACAAAACTATCTTTTTTTTTACATTTTTGTCTTACATATGACACATATATCCCGTTTATGACTGTATTATATTAGTAGACAATATTAGGAAACCCAATGTGACAAATTACAAAGTACACAGACCCAGTCGAAGATTGAAGGAATCTACACCAAGTATTTATTAACTGAGGTTAAACTCTAACCTGAGGGAAATCTCTTAACCTGAGTTAATACTTCTCTGTATGAAGCACTTAAGGGACGCCAGCCAGGAGAGAATGGCTCTTGTGGAGGCCAGACTGACTGAGGAGAAGGAGTGGAGGAAACAGCTGGAGGTCGACCTGAGTGCTGCCCAGGCAGCTCTGAAAAAAGACAAAGATGTAAGAAGAGCTCGCTGTGCACTACAAACTGATCTCAGACCAGAGCAAACATGTTAATCCTTGACTTTGGACTCCAGGCTTTGCAGATCGGTGAGCGAGAGTTGAAGAAACTGAGACTGGAGATCAACAGTCTGCAGACGGAATGTCAACAGGGGAAAACACTTATCAAGAGCCTCACACAAGTCAAAGGGGAAAAGGCCGTTCTGGAAGAAAAGGTTTGTTTGTTTTTTATATATTATAAACATTGAGGTTGAGAAAATAATTCTAATTTGCGTAGATAATCTTGTTTGAAATACAAATTAATTTTATTGCTTAGTATCTGTTAAGTAATCTTAATCTGAATCATGAATAATCAGATTAAGATGGTTTGAACATGTTCAGAGGAGGGACAGTGATTATATTGGTAGAAGAATGCTCCTGGAGATGGAGCTACCAGGAAGGAGACACAGAAGAGACTGATGGATGCAGTGAGGGAGGACATGGAGGTAGTTGGAGTCAGAGTAGAAGATACAGAGGACAGGGGGAGATGGAAAATGTTGACTCACTGGCAACCACTGAAAAAAGGGACAAGCCGAAAGGAAAAGAAGAATTGTTGATTGGTTAAGTTATATTTTTTGTAGTTTAGCATCCACATTAAAAAAAACCCTGTCCAAAACTGGATTTAATGCAAACATTCTGCTTAAATTTACAGCTTAAAGTTAAGATAAAAAAGCACTGATTTTTATGATTGTTTCCCAATTTTTAGTTGGCCCAGATGGATCGAGCCCACAGCCGTCTACAGAGTGAACTGGAACACTTTAAGGACAGTAAGAGGACACAGGAGGACCTGAAGGAAAACAGGCTCCACGTGGACCAGCTGCAGAACCAGGCCGATCGTCTGACTGCTGAACTGGGCAACCTCCAGACAACACACAAGGCACTGAGGTTGAAATTAGTTGCAGAGGTTTTCATTTTTGAAAAGTTGTCACATTTGAGCTGTTTTGAAAGGGTTTACATGTAAATTTCACATCCTCTCCGTCCTCCAGGGAAGATCTGGTGACCGAACGGAAACAGAGCGCTGAGCTGCAGGCGAAGCTGAGCTCCAGTGTCCAGGAGAAGCTGGCAGCCGAGGGAGAAAGGGAGAGACTGGAACTTGAGATCCAGCGCCTGAGTAAGGAGCTCAAGTGGCATCAGGAGCAGGTCTCCTCCATGAAGGAAGTGGTCAGTAGCAGCCAGAGGCTGGAACTACAGATGGCTGTTGCCGAGTCCCGACTCAGTCCAGTGGAGAGGAGCAAGGATAACGACACTAATCAGGTAAAGAGATTAAGAATCATTCAAAGAGGTCATATCTAATTTAATAACATCTTTAACGCCCAGCTGACTGTCTACCTGGAGGGGACAGATGTTGTATTTCATTACAGTATAATGTAATTATGTTAACCTGTGTGATTTGTTCGTAGGTCTCACGTCTGAAGCAGGAGCTGAAACAGCTGCAGGTCAAACTGTTAGAAGAGCAGCAGGTGGCATCTGAACACCAGATGGCTTTGCAGGCTCAGGTCCATGAAGCCCAGGCTCATATCAAAGTACAGTGAAACCAAACCCTTGTCTTTAATAAACTCCAGCGCTGGTTTGTAGTCGTCTTCTGCATTCTCTTTGTTTTTTTGTTCTAATCTTTTAGTCTCAGGATTCAGTGCTCGGTCAGAAGACAGAGGAGACCAAGCAGATGAAGCAGGACCTGCAGCGGGCCCAGAACCTGTTTGCTTCAGCAGAGAGAGAACTACGTTATGAGAAGGAAAGAAACATGGACCTGAAGAGACACAACACTCTGTTGGACCAGGAAAAACTCAAGGTTTTCATCCTATTATACCATATATATGTTGTATGTTATCAACATGTGGTGCCAATCAGTCAGCACCACCTGTCTTTGGATCAAGTCTTCTGAATAACCAACCTCAGTGGTAACAGGAAGCACTCTTTTATTTTTTTGTCCTTAGATTTCTGCAGAGCTGAAGCAGGTCCAGACAAAACTGGTACAGGTGGAACAGAGCGTCCACACACAAGCAGCCGAGAGTGAACGTCAGCAGCAGAAGGTCCGAGAACTGGAGCTAGAACTAGCACGGAACTCCACCAGTTCCAGCGCCACCACCAGTCTCCAGGAGGACCTGCAGGCTGAAAGGGCACGTCTAATTGCTGCTGACAAAAAGGTCTGTCCTGCTTTGGACTTAAGAAGATTCTGCAAGTTCAGGATCTTCTTAGTTCGATCTTGACTAGTAGTCAACCTATAGTCGATAGTTTTTCCCATAATTTATTTGCTACTTGTGTAAAATATGTTAAAAGAACATAATGAAAGACGTGTTAAATGTGTTTTCACTGTACTGTTTTGTTTGAGTCACTGGTAAATCCCCTTGTTTTGCTGCGATGGCAGGTGTTGGACTTGCAGCAGCAGCTTAAAAATGCCCAGCACCACCTGCGCATGGAGGAGGCTCGGGTCGGAGAGAGCGTCCGCCTGGAGAGGGACAACAAGGATCTTTCTGACTCATTATCAGCACTGAGAGCCCAGCAGCATGAGGAGCAGATAACCAGGTCAGCCTCCTCACCGCAACAACTTTTACCTGTTTTGTTGTTGTACTGATGCTGCTTTTTTCCAACAGAAGAAGAGGAAGAGCTCCTCTGTGATTCGCTCCTCCTGGTGACCTCCTTTTTTTAACACTCATTTTTTTATTATATTCTTCAGAAAGCTGTTAGAGCAGCGGGAGGAGGAGCTGCAGCAGCAGGTGCGCTCCCTCAGGCTCAAAGAGGCCACTTTGAACAGGAGCAACACCGAGCTCAGCCACCGTGTCCAGCAGCTGGACACTCGTCTATCCATCCTGGACGCTGAGCTCAGCAAGGCCAGAGAGGAGGTGAGGAACATTAGACATCATTAGCACCGCACCGTTCTGGACACCTGACATATTTTTGGCTCCCTCCCAATTCAGTGTCTACATCCTGCTCAACATTTGGCTGGAATTCTTTGACAACAGCAACCAGATCTGTCTCGATTAGTTGGCGCCGTCAAGGACAGCTAATGCATTTCCCATAGCCAACACTAACAGAAACATGCTGCAGCTGCTTTTCGCTCTCTGATACTAAAACTCTGCACTTCTTGTTTATTTTAATGCCTTGTACCTCTAAAAGTACATTTGTTTGGACAAATATAATGATAACAACAAATGTCTCATAAAAGTTTAATTTAAAAGTGAATTTTTAGGATTTTCCTCTGTTTTGGGGACCAATAGCTGCATGTATTTGAATCAGAATGAAAAATGAAGTGTTTTGCCAATATTGGCAGAACTTTAGATCAGGTTGATATCTGACATATCTGGCCAGTTGTGGCCTAGTGGTTAAATGGAACCAGACTGGAGTGCAGAGGTCTCCAGGTTCAGATCCACCAACTGCCAAGTTACCTCTAAGGTCCACTGAGCATGGCACCATCCCTATTCTCTGCTCCCTGGTAGCTTAAAGCTGATCACTGTTCACTTTGGTGATGGGTTAAATACAGAGGTGACATTTCGTCGTGTGCAGCGGTTTGAATCACAACGTCACAATGACAATGAGTTGCTTTCCTTTTCCTCCTCTACTACTGTATTTTTATTATAATATGGTACGTGTGTCCTTCAGGTGAAAAGCAGCCACACTTCCAACCACAGGCTGCAGGAGGATCTGGCAGCCAGTCAGCAGGAGTGTGAAAGACTGCAGGCGGAGCTGCAGCAGGTTCTCCTCCAACTTGACTCACACTTCCGGTGAGATATGTACCATATGTATCAAGACAACACAGTTGAGGGTAGAGTCACATTAGAAACATGGTTCCTGTCCTTTTAATGGTTACGTTGTTGTTGTTTTATTACAGGAAGTACAATGAGAAGCAAAGTCAGCACAAGATCAAGCTGAGACAGGCCAAGCAGGTGTTTGTCAAGGCAACGGCCCACAGAGATCGAACCATACAGAAACTGGAGAGTGACCTGTTGATGGCGGCCAGTCTCTCTCACAAGGTCACACACGCTTTGCAGCGTAATGTTAGCACTACTTGACATAAATAAGGAAAGTAATAATACTTGCATTATATATTTTTTCTTGTTGCTGCGCTGTGGTTAACAGGAGAAAGAAAGCATTCAAACAGTAATGGAGGAAAATGAGAAGCTGTTGGAGGAGAAGAGAGAGCTGTTGAAGAGGGTTAGTGATGCAGAGGAAATTGGAAGCAAAGGCATGAGGACGGCCTCCACTGTTCAACACAGGTATAGTCACAATTGAGTTGTCGCTCTGGGGATTGATTGTGTAAAAACGTCCTCCTATGTAAGTAGTATGAAATCCAAGGTCCTAAAATCATTCTGAATCTCTCCAAGGGTTGATGTCTTGGAAGTCGAAAATCTGCAGCTGCAAGAACGAACCCTAAAGCTCTCCAATCAAGTCAGTTCCTTGGAACGTGCCCTGAGGAACGCCCAATCCATCTGCAGCCTCGAGGTAACTTTATACAGTACATGTTTTCATGGTGTTGACAGGGGGGAAGCTGGTCAAACATTCACTGGCACTTTGTAATGTTTTAAACAGTCGTACAATCATGGCTAATGCTGAATTATTATAAGGTAAGAGAATTGGACAGAGCTAAATAAATGGGGGTGACTAGAACTTCTTTCATTGTACTTGAATAAAATAGAATAAAAATAATACATTATCAACAGAATATCAAGATAATGCACTCATCGGAGAGTTTGCGGAACAGCATCTTGCAAGCATCCACCCTAAGGTAGGGCAAAAAATATTATTTTAATTATTTCCATGTTTGACAGATACTTATTTGTTTGTATCTTTATGGCCTCAGTTTGACAACAGGCTCTGCCAACCCTCTCAACATCCTGGACAAAATCTGCCAAGTGAAGATGAGCGAACAGGTGACGGAGAACACCAGAGCGTTGGTCTCCACACACCAGCTGTCAGAGCAGGGTTACCTGAATCTCACCACACCGCTGGTTGCACCACAAGCGAAAGGCTCGGAGGACAGTTCTCACACAGGTGACAAAGTTTGAGATGAGTTCACTGTTCACAGTTTACTGTATTTTAAATGAAGGTGGTCCAGACCCACAAGGCCTTATTACAGGAGTCAAGTTTTTACCCCTTTTTGCACCACCCCATTCACATCTCTTGCCACAGCTTGCAAAGCATAGTGTGAATCCGTATTGTGAATAGTTGTAAATTGATTGATCATACAACATTCATGTAAAACTGCGAGACAATACAAAAAAGCGGCCAAAAACAAAGAGCGGCCAATCAGGAGAGACGTGTCCTGTATGAAGAACAAATATGACGCATCCACTGTGAACCCAGTGGAAAAGTTCAAAAAAGGTCAGTAATTTTTTTTTTTTATATATTATTTTTTACCATATAGATATTACTAAAAGAGTAATAATGAAAAGGACCTGCCACTGTTGTTCCACTCAGGTAAAAGCACTTTTATGTATATATATATATATATATATATATATATACATAAACCCCACCAAATCCTTGTTTATAATAAATACATTTAAACCAACTACAGACGATGGAGCTATCGCTATAGTTTCCAAAAAGTGCCATTTAATTTTTTTTTTTTTTTTTGCATTTCTTTACATTTAGTTGCATCGTCGTTTGCACCAGTTCATGAAAGTGAAGCTTTTGTGTCATGTTGTGGAACTTACAGCGTATAAATGTATTGCATGTGGTTGAAAATGGATGATATTTGTTAAAAAGAGCACTTTATTATGTATATGTGTTTACATTTGTGTTAATGTAGCAGTGGATGTAAATCTGTGAGCAATGGTACGTGTTTGTCCCCGAGGTTGAGCTGCCAGGGTGGAATTTTCTGTGAAAATAAAAGCCACTCAAAAATATTACTGAACACGTGACGATAGCTGTTGACTTGGTGCTTCTCAAATGATGAGTCGCAGTGTTTAAAGACGGACGATAATCGTATTTGTACAATCCCACCCACGACCCATGATCAACAAATCTAGAAATCCATTAATGGAACAAAATCTATATGATTTTTTCTGCCATAGTCAATCAACTCACGAATCACCAGTAGAAATAATAAACTTGTTTTTTATAATTACTGCGTCACATTAGAATGTGAGGTTGGGGAACATTTTACTTTGTATTTTGTTTTTTGTTTTTTTTCAGAAGCGAATTTGCATTTAGCAATAAAAATACAACTTTTCACTCGTGTTTCAGGTCTAGAATGATAATAATTTTGCACAGATACACGTAAAAGTACTAGAATGATGTTGACAAGTTTATGTGAACAGAATGTCTCCAGGGTTGCTTTACAAGAAAAATTACTTATCTTGTTTGGAAGAATGAGGGTGTACGTCTATGAGAACAACATTGTGTGTTTGTGAGAGTAAGATCGTAATCTTTAACAACAAAGTTGGATAGATTTGAGAATAAAGTCAGATAATTTGAAAACCTATGTAAAAACATCCGAAAATTGAGATGTTGGTGGTTTGAAACAAATTATTCTTCAGCTAGGACGCAATGTGCACTTAATACAGAATTTAAATAAATAATTCCTTTTTGTTTCTGTATTATTTGTTCATGCTATTTTTATGTCTATATTCTCAAAAAAAGAGACTTTATTCTAAAGTTAGGACTGAATTATAAGCGCAGACGTTACGTTACCTCAGCAGTGAAGAGTGTCTTCGTGTTTCTTCGTTACAGTAGAATCGACAACAGTTAATGTCTTGTTTAATATTTATTTTCTATAGAGACTGTGGTTTGATTTTTTTATTTTTTTATGTGCCTGAAGCGTTGATGTGATTGCTGCTTTCTAAATAAACTTTTTTTTACTACAGACATTGAACTGATGTTATAAAATTAAATAAAGGGGTATATTTTAGATTTCCTCATGTCGGTTGAAAGACTTGAGTGAAGCAGAGGTTTTGTAACAGTCTTTTTTTATTAAACAAGGTAAAGATACAAAGCTCTTTTTTTCCTCTTTTTTTTTTCTTTTAAACATTGATAACCTTAGTTTACCTTCTTAGTCTTGGCTGTGCATATTGAGTCGTCTGAGAACTGAATATGAAACTACAATGCAAGACAGGAAAAAAGTGTAATAAATCTACGGAATATCTTTTCATAGGAGGTGGGTTAAACAGTTATCATACAGTTTACAGCTCAGGATCTCCATGCGGTAGGAAACGGAATCCAAAAAAAAAAAAGAAGAAATGTTTACACGACTGAATACTGCAGAACACAATACAGAGTAATGTAGACGTGGGATGATAAAACAATTAAGGCTTACATGGAAGTAACTGATATAAAAGGTGAATATTAATAACATACAGGTTGACTAAAATAATTACAGTTAAGTGCATACATAAGCTTTTACAAAAAAAAACCCCAAACAGAGCATGTTTATGAAATCTTAAAAAATAAGTACTATTAAGTGAATAACCTCTTATACAGTACAGCAACATGTACATTTTGCCCCGCCCCCTACCCACCCCTCAATCCACCCCTCAGAAAAGAGTAAAAGCTGAAGAGGCAGGGTCTGTTGTTGGCGTGAATATGTCTTCAGGCCAGTGGCTTGAGTAATAAGATTTTTTTTCTTTTTCTTTTGAAAACAATACTATATACTGTATATGTATTTTACAATATTCTCAGTTCCGTCTCAGATGTGATGTTCTAACTGTAGCACCTGTTCTGAAGTGCCCTGAAGAACGCAGGGTACTCTATTAGTACCATCCAGAGTTTAGTTACAGTAAAAAAAAATACAACAAACAATACTGCGTACAATTGAAAGATTACAAAAAAAAGAGACAAAACAAACCAAAAAAAATGCAAAGCTGGAGTGTCGCCTCCCTATGAGCTAAAAACAGGTCTATGGATAATGACTGTTACTGCAGCTCAGTTTACCATGGATAAAGCTTATGATTAAGGACTACAAAAGTCTAAAATGGGTCAGAGAATAACTTCACATTTTGGTCCAGTGGCCAGGCTTTAGATTTACCACTTTAGTAAAATTGTGTTTCAGCTTAAATGTACTTAAAAGTAGGGTTAAGTATGAGCAGAGCTGGCATGGGTGCATGTGCAATGTGTTAAGGATAAACTTCTAATTCTAAAAAATAAATGAATAAACAAAAAAAAAGTTAAAAAACATTTCATCAAGAGTTGCTTTCTTATATGGCACATATTAATGGGATGTGACGGAAAAAAAGTGTGTTAAAAAAGTGTTAAACTCTAAAAGGTGTCTTGAAGTTGAAGGTCTGAACATTTATGTGTATATATATAAGTACTGTATATATACTTGTATGTAAATATGAAACCATTATCTTCCCTTTGCTTTTTTCCTACAGTTACAAACTAATTTCCAGAAAAGTTGGTACACTCCTTAAACATCTCGATTAACATTTTACTTAAAACCTACAGTAAGCAGTGTATATCACACTATATTATACTTTACTCCTGCAGTAGAGAAAAAAAACCTAGGAAAGTCCGACTTATTTTTTCCGTTTTAAAAAAATTCAGGACAGCGGCGAAGCCAAAAAAGTCGACAAATGGTAGAGATTCTCAGCGGCGATGATTCCGTTTTATGATTTATACTAAAAAAGGAGTATGCGGAAGTATTTTTTGCGATATCATAATGTTTTCATTATTTTCTTCAGCAGGACTAACTAGACCTCCTTCTGCAAAATTTAGGACGTGAGCTAGACCGGCCTGCCTGCAGTCCAGATCTGTCTCTTGTTAAAAAGTAGACAATAACAACAGCAAACCCTCCCTGTGTAAGGAGGTCTGGTCTTATATACAGCAAGGAAGAGTAAAATATTTCACACAAAACTAGCAGCATTGTAAAAGTCTGTGTCCAAACTTTTTTGAAAGAGTGGCTTCCAAAAAAAAGTAGTTTCTTAAAAAATTTCAACACTGAAGGTATTTTTATCTAATACTAAATTTATCACTAAACCCCAGTGGAGCACTTTTGCTTGTATCCTTGGAGAGTGTACCAACTTTTCTGGTGATCGGTTTGGTGTCTTCTCTGTTATCACATCGCAACTACTTAACTAATTGTCATCCACCGATTGCTTCTTCAAATTCTGATGACCCTGTTATCGGGCGAACTTGTAGAGAACTGTAAGTAAAACCAAACACGGTAACATAAAGACTGTTTCTTTTCGTACACAGTCAATTCTCATAGCTGCCACAAGCAAATGCCCTTTGGCATTTTCCATCTCAGGAGATTGAAGGAATTTAAGCCGAAATCCACAAAGGCCTCAAAGTGCTTTAAGATTATCTTTGGATGTCTCCAAAATACACCCAGCAAACTTTTTCTTCCATTATACTTTATTATTTTTGTTTCTAAGGGCAATTGTCATCTGGCACGTCGAAGAAACCATTTCATGGAAACAAAAGGATCTAACTAAAACATTTTTTTTTAGATGGCCAATGCATCCGGCAGTTTAGGTGACGCTTACGAAAGTGCTTGTTAAGTCTGACGCAAGACAATCTTTCTCCACTCCATCCTCCGGACAACATTTATCTGTTGTGTTACATTCACAAAAATAACACTGTGCTCGTGTTGGGGATCGAAGGAGGCAGTCTGTGAACTGAACCCAGCACCCAGGGCTTACACTGCACACAGAAAGGCTTGGGTCGCATCCTGTTAGGTTGCAAACTTCATCTTGAGTATTATATTTTACATATAATATTCCATTCATCATGGTAAGGTGTTGAATGGTCAGATAAGAATAATTAGTATTAAAAAAAAAACAGGCGTATGAGGTGAATTTCTCCCCATCTTTGGATTAAATATGACCTAAAAGCCATACAGAAAATATCTAATGTTCTGAGAACCAAATTATTTAGAAGCTAAGCTTTAGGGTTGTTCGTAAACCTATTGCTTAAGACAGCAGGATGTGTAATTTTCTATTTTGCTTTTTTAAGGTTTAGGACCTAATATAAAGGGGCCCGGAGCAGACTCCTGTGGTACTCCTATGATAATGACTGGTGTTCTTCAGACGGGTTTCCTGTCCGACCGCATTTAAGTCACTGGGCATGTGACTTCTTAAGAAATAATGATAATGTCGATAAAAACAAAAAAATCTTAATGTGCATGTGTCTTTCAGTTATCAGTCAAGACTGCAGCTGAACCACTTCTGCTGCTCTTACCATCTTTCCCAGAATGCACCAACTGCCTTTACGGTGAAGATTGCAACATAACAAGAACGTGTATTGATTCTAATGCACTGTACGTCAGTTGTCCTGGTGCCGTGAGTTTGTCGTAGGTGCTGGGCCCGATGATCTCCGGCCAAACAGACTCTGATGGAGTGGAGTTCAGATGAGAGAGATGCGGATGGGGATGCTGGGAGACTCGGTCCTCTGCGGTGACTGGTGGCTCACTAGGTGTTCCACCACCGTGTGTTTGGACATGTGCTTCATTAGGTAGGTCTCCTACAAATACAAACACAAGCAAAACACAACATGGACAGGGTGAGATGGGAAAAACAATGATTCAGTGTGTGGCAATTCTGAAAAAGGGACAAGCAAAAGGAGATCAATTGTAAATGTGTTTACTAACTAAAGCATAACAATTTTTTTTTCAATACATTACTGAAAAAACAAGAAAAAAATACCTCTGGAGTAGATGAAAAACAAAAGAAATGAACTGACCTAGCGTTGAACTTGGAAGCTAGCAAAATGAATAATTCAATAGTGTATCTATAGTTCAATGACAATAAAGACAAATGTTGTGTTGTAAATTAGGAAACAAAAACAGCAGCCCAGACTTGCCCAACATTAGCCAAAAATATTAATTCATCTTCTTCTGCTTGTCCGTTGCCTGGTCGCAGGGGTAGCTGGCACCACCCAAATCACTTTGCACCAGACTCTGAGCCTTCCTTGTGGGGTGGTGAGCCCACAAGAAGTAAGCCAAAAAAATATGTGATTTCAAAAAAAAAATTATAATGCAGAAAAATGTCAAACTTCTATCGAAAGTATACCATATAACCCTACATCCAGGAATTTATCTTTTACTCAGAAACACATATTCAAATTGAACCAGAAGAAAAAAAATAAAAATTTGTTCATCAAAAAAAAAAAAAAGCTGACAAATATCACAACAGGAACTGGCCCCTTTCTGTCACACAGTTCTAACAGGTCATCAGGTTTGTCAGAGATAAAGTGCCGAGAAGGATATCCGTCACTTACAGAGGTGTAGGCGCGGCCACACATGCTACAGGAGTAGGCCTTAGCGTTTTTGATGGCGTGTGCTGACAAGTGGATCTGCAGAGATGCAGAATCTGAGTAGGCACGGTAGCAGTTAGGACATTTGTACGGCTTGTCTTTGTTGTGCTGCCTCTGGTGAGACTGTTGGGGAACGAACGCAGAGCTGGGTTAGAACAGAACAGAAAAGAACTGTTGTCATTGGGGTAAAACTGGTGTAGAGATGGACTGACCTGGAGGTTTGACAGCTGGGTGAAAGCCTTTTCACATCCGGGGTGAGCGCATTTATATGGCCGATCCCCAGTGTGGATTCTGAGGCAGAGAAACACACCAACAAGGTCAGGTCTGCTGAAAAGTCATGACTTTACGAAGAGAGAAAAGTGCAGCTGCAGATGTGCGGACGATGAGGAACCATTTAGAGGTGGAACATTAAGACAAAAGCTGGTAAAACCAAGCTCATGAAATAGTTAAAAACCAAAGTTCCAAAACCAAAGAGTGTTGAATAAAAACGAAATGCTTTAAGCCTCTTTGAGACCATCCATTGGGGAAATGCCATCTTTGCAGGGAAAAGGTTGAAGGATAACAATTCATTAACGATAATATAAATTTACAGTATAATTTGGACAAGTTTGTCAGGCCCGATTAAAATGGCAAACGTGCCGCATCCGGCCCACGGGCCTTAGTTTGTCCAGGTCGGAGCTGGTGGGTACAATGTGATGTGGGTGGTAATGGATCATTGGGTGAAGATTAATGAGATGAAAGTTCATAAAATATATCAATATATACCCAGAAAATTGGTATTTGGCATTAAATTTAGCCAAAAAAACTAAAATTATTACGCTAATTAGCTTGGTTGAAACATATCTAAAACCTCATAGAATAGGAAAATCAGCATTAGCAGTATCAAATTTTCATGTTGACATGATTTACACTGCAACAACAGTAATTCAGATACTCAATTTGTGAGAAACGTTGAAGGAGGGACATTTTTAAAAAGGTTTAAAAAGAAACCTGAAAAGTCACTAGAACCCAACAAGGATGAGGTCCATGTCAATGTGATGCTAATGATTGTATATTGTCTCTTAAAAATGTCCTGCCACACTGTCCTTACCCAACCACCGCACCATTGACTGACCTGGTGTGTTGCTGCAGGTGTGAGAGCTGACGGAAGGAATTCTCGCAGTAAGAGCAGTGATAGGGTTTGATTCCCAGGTGAATGCGCAGGTGCTGAGACAAGTAGGAGGCGTTAGCGAATGTCTTGGAGCAGTGGGGACACTTATGGGGTTTGGCCTCGGTGTGAGACTTGGAGTGAATCTGCATCTCGGACTTGGTCAGGAAGGTGAGCGGGCACACTTTGCATCTTTGTGGACCAAAGAAGACACAGACTCAAAGGTGCGACCAAAAACAGCTTTTACAGCTAGTACCTGCAGACAATTCTCTGATTCAATTCTAACCTGTAGGTTTTTCCCTCTTTAGGTGCAACAGTGACACAACCTTGGTCAGCCAGGATTGGGTACGGCACCACCAGCAGGGGACCAGTGGGATTCTCAGCTTTGATCTTCTTTCGGCCCCTGGGTGCCTTGGGTGGGGGGCCCAAAAGTCCTGCTAGGCTCCCTGCCTTCATGTGGTCCATGCCGGGTCCACTAGCCAGCCCAGAAATTATGTTGACAGAAGGGGCGCCGCCGAGACGGTTCTGGCTGCTGGTGGTGGGAGTGGTAGGAGTCAGGGCCTCTGAGGTACTGTGGCTGTCAGGCCGGGATGAAGGAGCCAGAGCTGTGGACGTTGGACACCAGAACACAAGGATGTACCGCATGTACTTACTTTTTTTTTTTACATATAATTTTTTTTCTTCCAAATCATGGCAGCTATATTCTCCTCACACTGTACGGATGAATCACTATGATGATTAGTTTACAGCTTCGTGACTCAGTGTTCTCACACTCTGACTCCTGTAGCCAGAGCTGCTTTGGATAAAAGCGTCTGCCTCATGTATTGTAATATAATGTAATGTAATTAAAAGACGAGGAGGAGCTTACAGTTGCTCTCTGAGATGAAAGCAGTGCAAACAAAAACTCATTTCCTTATTCCATGCACAGACACAAAAGAAAAGGAGACAATGTGTATGGACAAGGAAATGTCTTGGCACAAGTGATATTCGCACAATCGATCGTGAGGCAGTCGGGAGGCGATCGTGAGGTGTGAATAACTCGTCGTAATCCTGTGTACACTGCTGGCCATGTCTCCAGCCAAAAATTAGGCCTGATCTCCAATAGTGGCAATATTGCAAAGTGTACGATGGCCTTAATTGTGTTGATCTATTGCAGGCAACGTGCATTAGGGTAAATATACATAAACTAATACAATAACTTTTTAGACAAATAAAAAACAACATCCCCCGGCTAGCCTGAAGTCTTTCTATCAATAACTAGAAGAAATCCACAAAAAATTCATTTGTTGTTTCAAGCTATTTTAACATTGCCCCCATTTTCAACTACATATCTATGTGAGCCGAGCTTTTATAGCTTGACTGCGTTAAAAAACTAAAAACGAGAGCTTCGTGTGTGTCTTTCTACCATTCCTGCTAGGATATCCAATTTGTGTTCATTGAAACAGGTTTCACACTGAGTATGAATACATTTAGAAACTATAATATTTATTACATGTACTGAAAATGTACTAAAAAATACTAAAATTTAATTTTGTTTGGTTGTTCGCCCCAGGATTTTGTAATAAAAAAAAAAAATGTGTCAAGGCTCAAAAAAGGTTGAAAATCACTGGACCACTGTACCTGAGCGATGGTTGATCCGTCCAGCTTGCTCACTAAGCTGCCTCATGTGCCAGTCTTCCCACAATCCTTTGGCCTTCACTACTGACTTATCATCCATAGATCCATCTGAAAGTCAGTAGATGGTCAGGGTGTTTAATAAGTTTTAATTAATTTAGCCAATTTGTAGGACCTTTTAGTCTTTTATAAAATTGAAATTAAACAGAAAATTGTTTTGACTTGGCAAACTATGGCAATAAATAAATTAGACACAGTGGATGAGAGCTTGACTTAAATATAGTCTCAAGTGTCACTGAAGAAGCCTTGGGGTATTTTTAACTCTAGAGCTAGAGATAAAACGCAGACTAAAACTGTCATGAGTTTACCAATGCAACAGCGCAATTTGCGATCAAATAATATCAACAACAAATATGTCACTGTGACAAAGTTTATAAATGTCTGACAGATAACGATCTAAAAATATTTACAGCTACCTGGTACAGAGCTGGAGGCAGGGCGAGCGTGCAGAGCGATGTCCGGCTGTCCAGAGCCCTGCGGCTGCGTGTGGTGACCCGGCAGCTGCTGGGGCTTGGGCACCTGCACTGACATGCCATGTGGAGAACTAGTGTCTGGGGACGTGGTGGGCACCAGCAGAGGTTGTTGGGAAGGGCTGGAGGTAGGTGGCAGGTGCAAGGGTCGGATCTTCTCAGCCATCAGCTGCTCCTTGATCTTGTTAATGAGCACCAGGTTATCCAGCTGAAAGGGTTAACGGGTCATGCTCAACAGAAAACAGCCTCCTTGTGTGAATGCTATTCTCGCCGTGTAAAAAAATAATCTTAAAACAGCAACAAACTGTGCAGCATACAATTTTTTTTTCTTGCGTTGCAATTAGAGATGTCCGATAATTTGATTGGCCGATATTGACAGCCTGATGTTAGCATAATATGTGATACACGTAAGATTGTTATTGATATTTCCTGCGAATAAAAGTTCGATAGCACTACGCTCGAGTTGCGCTAAATTTGCAGGAATCAAATGTTACGCTACTGAGATATTTACGTCAGAGCGCAAAGAGATGCATATATCAGTATCATTTGATATCCAAATCAGAAAATATATTTTTGACCAATATCACAATATCAGATATCAACAAAAAGATAATGTCAGACATCCTTTGTTTATATTTATCAGAAAAGAATTGATGCTTTCATTGACATAAAGAGGTGCTGAGCGGCCGAAAAGACATTCACACATGGAAGAACCAGCAGAGGAATGTGGAGCTGTGGCTGCAGATGCATGTTTTTTTTAAATGAACTTACCTGGCCTGGCATTGATGGAGGCGGAGGCCAGAAGTATGGGTTATTAAACCGAGGCTCTGCCATCCTGGAAAAAATACAAGTATTTACATTCTTTTTTGTTTTTAAAAAAAATCACATTAAGGTGTTCTGTAGTGTTGGTCGAGATCAGCAATAAACAGTATGTCACACACCTCAGATATGTGTCGGCGTAAGCACTTTTCGCAGGCTCTAAATCAGCATACAGCACCATTCATCATTTTACAGCACGTTCACCTTAGATTTTTTTTTTTTTTTCTTCATTGTATTGTTTTCAGTAAAACATGATTCTGTTCCAGAGGTTCATTCATACAAAAAAATGCAGAGGAGGATGAAAGGTTTAATGGTAGAAAACAAACGTAGGGATTTTCTGGCAGTGGTGGCCTAGCGGTTAAGGAAGCAGACTTAGTTTCACAAGGCTTTAGGTTTGAATCCCCCAGCTGCCAGGTAGCCATTCAGCATAGCACCGAACTCCTGGCCCACATAACTTCCAGTGGGCTCAACACCCACAGTTAAGCTCACAGTTTGGTGCAGTGTGCAACTGGGCAAGGGATAAGAGGATGAAAATGAATGAATGATTTTAATCAGTTTAATCAATGTAAAAAAGAGTCCATGTAAGTAAAGTTAATTTAATAATCTGCAATGTGCAAAAATATTGCAACTAATGCTAATATTTGTGAAATAATCCTATGTTGTGAACATTTATCAGCCAGAATTGTTGTTATATTTTTCATTTCTTTTGTTATATGGTAACAATAAGGTTACATGTACGTGCAGTATCAGTCAAATAATTTGTAAAAAAGAAAAAGTAATCATCTGTATACCTTAAAACTATTGTATTGGACCACAGTATGATAATTGCTATTGTTATAACATAATAACACCGTTTATGACAATCTGTATTAATTACATGGTAATTACTGTGTTAATTTCCCCCAGGGCTAACATTCATTCTGATTTAGTTCCAATCCCAGAGGAATAACGGCGCTACTTCCACCCCTTGTTTATACGTAATGGGGATCGAACCCTTGACCCTTCAGTTGAACCAACGGCATCTGTACACTGTAGGTACAGTGCGCCATCATTGCCTACACTGAGGATATCTCAGAAAACGCAAAATTCTATTCATATGCAACTTCTTTGAAATCGTCTTTAAAAAAAAAACAACTGACAAAGTTGTTAATAATTCATTAACCAATTACGTATTGATTGATCGACTAATCTCAGCCCTGAATGTCTAACCGTAGAGTGTGGCACAGCAGTTGAGCTTCCATCCATACTCAGCTCTCTATTGTGTGACATTGAATGTTTAAACGTTAACGTTAGTTTTTTTTCCCCCCTTTTTTCTTTTTTTACTCTCAATCCTTCGACTTTTTCTACATCGAGCCGTGTGGTCCGCGATTCTAAACCTCCGGACCGACTCTGACGGGGGCTCGAACGCGGATCCACCCTCCCCGCTGCGACCCAGACATTCTCAGACAGTTTTCTTAAAACATTTCCAGACAAAAGGGAAACAAAAATGGCAGCCTTATTTTTATAAGGCGGGACGCCATATTCTGCAGACCCGCTCCAAAAAATTTAGGAGCGCGTAGACGTGACTCGAGTATCGTCGAACGAGGACGCCGCCGACGGATTGACAAAAATGTGTTTATCGAGTGAAAGGCATGAAGGATTGTTTACGGCAGAATAGTGGGTTTGAATAGCCCGGCCTCCCCTGCTCTGAAAAAAAACTGACACTTCCTACAACAACCATGCTTCTCTGTGGAAAAAAAAAGCCACGGAAACAGACAAGATGCAGGCTCAACCCTAAACGCCGCATCGATCATTAAAACAACCCCTACTGATGCGTTCAGGGTCAAAAGCACGGGCGGCCACACACAAAGCCTCGCCTCACGTAAAACGCTATGCCATCTTCGGTACATTTCACTTTTCAGGGATGCTTTTTTTTCACATCCTGCAACTTTTGAGCGAATCAAATGGCAGCGATTGCATTTCTCTGCACAATGCACGCAATCCGGGAGCGTTAGCACCGCTCGCAGACATGCACAGCAGCAAAGAGATAAAAAGACATGCATAAATACCTTTGTGTCCCGGCTGCAGATATTGTCTTGCGAGTACAGAGGTATAATATAAAAAAAAGCTTGTTCTCTCTGCCTGCCTCCAGTCGGACCACCAGCGCTTCCGGGTCGCTTCGTTCACTTCTGGGTGCCGTTGCTGTTCTCGATAAATGCACGGACACACGCGGAAATATTCGGCTAGTGTTATCTCTTCTGCGTGTTTTTTTTTTTTTTTTTTTTGTTCAGTGACCTACTTTTATGACGTTTGTTGGACTGGGCACAGCCATGGTGATGAATTAAACAACGGCTCCCCGGCGTCGTTTCGATACTGAACCGTTAAACCCCGATGTCTCAAAATGGCACAATGTTCGCTGTTAAACATACGAGTCATGAAGTAACCGGTTAAAAGTGTTTTTAGTGTCCTGAATATGCGTCCAGAGTTAGATAACAATAAATAATAGAAAAATGTATACGAAAACAGTCACACCGTATACAGTAGAAAGTATAATTCACTGGTTTAAACCCAAACGTTAGGTTTTTTAAATTCTGTTTAAGAGAGCCATGCTAAGCTACTGTAAATACAGCTCACTACGAGTCAGTTAGTTTTATAACCGGGGTCAATAATGAAAACCATGGAAAACAAAATACATTTTGTTTTTACTGTTTATTTCTGTACTGTTTAGTTTATAGGAATCTATATTCCAGTTTCTACTAATTCTCTAATGTGGCTTACACTGTTATATAGGGGAAACATGCCGTAAAATAAGAGAAACACTGTATAAATGAGTAGGAACTGCTACAGACCAATATATTTGGTGTAAAACAGCAGAAGGGTAATGATTATTGTCACGCCGCAAAAAACATAATTCATCAACAGTGTAATTTGACATTAATGAGTCAGTAATGTAAGTGTAATTAGACATAATTACGCAAACTTTAAACGCATTTTCATGTCTACAGCGGACCTGGGCAAATTATGGCCCGAGGACTAGATGTTGCCCGTTTAGCTATTTAATATAGCCCGCTAAACTTGTCAAAACTATACTATTCATTTATATTATCAATAACTTTATGCCTTTTCCCTGCATAGACAGCATTTTTACAATAAATAGTGTAGAACGGGCTAAAGCATTTCTGAATTTTAGACCTGAATTACATATTTAAATTATATATATGTAATTTGACATTAATGAGTCATCAAGGCTGTAATCGGACACAATCACACCAGTCTTAAATGCTTTTTCATGTCTAGAGTGAACCTAGGCAAACTAAGGCTGGGGGACCGGATGTGGCCCGTTTGGCTATTTAATCTGACCCGCCAAACTAGTCAAAATTAAACTATTAATTTATATCATCATTAGCCTTATGCCTCTTCCCTGCAAAACCAGCATTTTCCCAATAGGCTAAAATAGCCTTTATTCGTGACTTAACTCATAATTTATTATAATTTTATTTTTATTTTACATATAAATTAGCGAATCCATTACATTACTGGTTTTTCACCATGAGTGTTTTTGTGTGGGTAGGAAGTAAATGCAACTAAAGCATGTTACAGCCACCATATTGTTAAATACACACGACGATAAGACTAACAAAACCTCAGTGTTGGTCAATTCAGGGATTCTGAGTAATATCCAAAACATCAACTCCTTATTGTTAGATTTTTTTTTTTTTTTTTTTACCTTTTTTTATATCTTACTTCTGTATATATTGTCCTCATTTCATTTATAATAATCAGAGATGATCAATTATATTGATATTATCTACACCATTTTTAGCATAATTTCTGTATGTAATATTGGTAAGATTGATATTTTTTTCTCTGATAAGGAAAATGTGATAAGACAACGTCTTTGCTGAAACTCTGAGATGTTTACCTTAGTTTTGGGGGTAAACAGAATCAAAAATGATGATGAAGTCAATGTCCTAACCTATCAAATTGTTTTGGGGATTTGATTGACATTTCATCACATTCCAGCATCAAAGATTTGTAATCGCAGTGATCTTCAGTGATGCTGCTGATTTACACAGTAAAACCAAACGTGATAGTGCTATGGCGGTACCTCAAGCGTATTTCCTGTTTTCGTGCATCACACACACACACACACACGAACACACCTCTTGATGCATCTTTAAAAGGATATCAAAAAAGGAAGTAATGTCAGAGTATCGTTCTGTGCTGCTTGATTGAGGTCATGTCGCCCGAATGTAACATCTTCTGAACTTTGCTGTCTTCTCACCCTGATCTGTCGTCATGGTAAGTAAACAGATTTGACATGACTCTAAAAAACGCAGTTATAACAGAGAGGAGACCAAAGGTCACAATGTCAAAGATCAGTGTTGAAAACTTGGAGAGGTCTGTAATCTTCTCGCAGTTCACTCCTTAACAAGGCTTAGCATGTACAATACATTTTTTCGACTACTATAAGTAATAGTAGTAGTAGTAGTAAGTCAGAGTATTTATTGTTGAGTCTGTGGAATAATGTTGGACTTACGAGATATATTTCGAGGATGTTTTTACAGGTGATTCATCCAAAAAGATTTTATGGTGTTATTATTTCTATGGCTCAGTGTTAGCCCAGTGGTCAGGGAACCGTACTGGGGTTCAGGTGTTTCAGGTTCGATTCCACCAATTGCCAAGTTACCACTGAGCATGGCACCGTCCCCACTTAATCTCTCCAGGCACTCAAACTCACCCACTGTTTAGCTTGGGGGTTAAATGTAAACAATTTTATTTTAATATGTTAGTCATTTTTTATGCTCTCATTTAAACTAACACACTAGGCCACCACTGTGAGAGGTGGTGGCCTAGTGGTTAAGGAACCACACCTGCTCGCAGAGGGTCCCATGTTTAAATCCACCAGCTGCCAGGTTACCCCTGAGGTTCACTGAGCATGGTATCTTCTCCACTCAATATAGCATCAGGGTTATTGCCTGAACTAAAACAGTGCAGCCAGTGAAACATAATAAATTACATTACAACACTACATAGAAGATAAAAAAATCAGAGTTTTTACCAAAAATGGAAAAACCATAGTGTGATCACATACCGAAGAAGTAACCCTCTCAGTGACTCACCTACTGGTAATTTTAAGTATGACTTTTACCAAAGGATAATTTTACTCTTTAATGATGTTGACTCTGCTGGTATGGGGACTTCACCAAAAGCAACCAGTAATGTTTATCAAATGACTCAGAAATACTAGATTAAATCTACTCGTCATGTTATGTGAGTTTTGAGTTGTCGATTAAATGTATAGTAACACTGTACGTTCCCCTTAAAATATGATAAGAACATACAAACCTCCAAGGGGGGATTTACTAGTATATACTAGGGGGCGTCACACACAAAAATGTTACAGGCCTTTCCTGGCAGCAAAGAAGTCATAGGTTTGATTCCTGCTGTTTATGATGGTATTAGAGTCAGGGTTTTCTCAGGTTTTGTTTGGAGATGAACAATCATGCATCTTTGTTTCAGGTTCGTCCACTGATTCTCCTCCTTCTTCTTTGTACTGGGCAGAGTTACACTGAATCCCTCGATCAAAAAATAATTTGTCCACCAGGTGAGTTAAGAGAGAGAAAAATCACATCACTTGATTTTTTTTTGGGGGGGGGCGGGGCTAAGTGGTTAAGGAAGCAAATTTGGGCTTGTAGGGTTTCAGGTTCGAGGCCAAGTTTCCACTGTGCCTGGCACTGTCCCCGTCCAACTGTAGTAACCTTACACTTGGTAATGACTTGGTAATTATAACAAGCGAGAGAGTTGGGGCACTGTAAGGTTAAACAACAAATCCAATTATCACACTACAAAATAAAAGAGTTATGTATTCCTAGAAATCTAGAACGTTGAGAGAATAAAGTCGTAAGTATGACAACAATGGCACAGTGTGTTAAAACGAGAAATGTGGGGTAATGTCGCTAATTTATACTTTTCTATCGGGTACATGAATAAAGAGATATAACAGATAAGAGATGAAGAGACATATCATCAGTGACACTTTGTTATTACAATCTCAGTCGTGCTTTTTCTCCATTGTACCTTGTTCATGTTCAATATTTGAGGTGTTTTCCATCAAAGATTATACATTGTGAACTCATTGTTTTTTTCGCGGGGTCCTAGGAAGTTATTACAGCAAAAATAAAAAATGTGAACCATGTCAACCTGGTCGGACATTTGCAGCGATAGAGAACTCTATCCTAGGGTGCCTAAGATGTACCATCTGTCCAAGTAAGTTAATATGAAAATTATTGAAACAATCCAAACACACAGGTGCTGTTGGGTCAGAAACTGTTTTGTTGAACTATTTTCTTCCACTCTCTAGATGATCAGGTCACCATAAGGCACTGCACCATCACCAGGAATACAGAATGCGGGTGTAAAAAAGGATTCTACCCTAAAGACGCTGCAGGGATTAAAGACTGTGTTCCGTGTAATTATACGGATTATAGTAAGTCCTGCATTAATGATAACACAGTTAACAACATTTTCATTCTCATTAATGTGGTTTCCTCTATTTTCTGACTGCATAGATAATGATGACTACCAAAGAAGGTGCAACCCATGTCAGCGGTGAGAAACTATGAAACTGCATGTACTATTTTTTTTGTGTTGACAGACCAACAAGGTCAGTCGATCGAAAATGATCTACTTTCACCTTGTCCCCTTTTTCAGGCGTCTCCACAGCGTATTATTATTTTGCATCTCCTCCTGTTCGCTGTATCTTCTACTCTGACTTCAACTACCTCCATGTCCTCCCTCACTGCATCCATTAATCTCCTTTTTGTCTCCTACCTAGTAGCTCCATCTCTGGGATCATTCTTCTACCAATGTATCCACTGTCCCTCCTATGAACATGTCCAAACCATCTCAATCTGTCTTCTCTAGCTTTTTCTCCAAACCTTCCTGTCTGTGTTGTCCCTCTGAAGACTTCATTCTTGAATGTTTCTATCCTGAAGCGATTTTTGAAAAGAAAAAAACAAACAAAAAAGATTATTTCATATTGTCTTACCAAGAAATATCAGAGAAATATCTTTGCACAAATACATATATTACCTGGTTTAATTCACACTTTCCAACACTGAAATGGAAAGTAAAAAGTCCAGAGCTCAGATATATGTCACAGAGTAGATCTGTTGCTGCCTGTGGATTTCCTGTTTACAGTTAGTATTCTTCCTACACTATCTAAGAAATGACACATCAAGGCTTTTGTTTTAATTGTAATTTTTTTTTTCAGGAAGAATTGCCAAAATCAACCTCAGTGCAAGAAGAAGTGCTCCTCTACTCCAACTCCATCTGCAATACAAACTACAAGTACAGCGCCTCAAACCAGTGCAGAAAATCCTCAATCCTCAGAATTAATTAAAAACAGTTAAGTGTTAATAATAAAAATGATTATAAAGCTTAACGTGTTTATAGCGCCCTCTATGATGACTGACCAGTGGGTGACATCTTCACAGTCCATAATGATATCATCCTAAATTACTTTTACATTTTGTGTTCCTTGCAGACTCACATGTGTCTTGGCTGCTCTCTGGCGTGATCTCGCTGATAGTCTTGGTGATGCTCATTAGCTTTGGTTATCAGCAGAAAAAGAAATCTAATCTCTGCTGCGTTGGCGAAAAAGATGAAGAGATACAGGAAGAGGACTCGAACGGTAATTAGAGGTCAAGCAACACACCAGCATTTGACATTTGAGGAAAAAAAAAAATACTAAAATTTTCTTTAAAATCAAAAAATATATATATATATATATATATATATATACACACATATATGTGTATATATGTATATATATATAAATATATATATATATACTAACTGAATAATTACATTTACATGAATAAGATTTTCTTGAGATGAAAATATTTTATTTTAAATAGTAGAGCAAAATTATTTAAGGTTGTCTGATATTACAAATGAGGCAAAATCTTACATGGCAAAACGCTTAATTTCCAATTCCAGTATCAACCCATGCCATTATAGTGGATCAGTGGTGGAAGTTAAAGCAGTGATTCTCAATTATTTTGAATCTGTACAAACTAAGACTCAGGCACCAACATTCTGCATACAATCCCCTCATATTGAGAAAATAAGCTAAAATGCTGCCATCTAGTGGCTTGGGGATTGTTTATTGTTCTGTGTTCATGTCTTAAGACTGAGTAAAAAATTATGGGTATAGAGGATGGAGTAAAAGAAGGCATTTTTTGACAAACTTGTCTTGTCAGGTTGTTATTATCATATGGAAAAATTATTGTGATTTTTACAAATATTACAATATATGCTCACCAATATTATAAGACTTCCCTAAAAGTATTATATTCTATTGTAAATCAGAACTAACTAAGCAAATAAAACCATACCTTTTATTCTTGAGAAGAGTGGAACAGCATAATGAATCATTTAAAATAATAATATTAATAAATATATATATATATACACAATCAGTAATATCAGAGTGCATATAATTAAACATTCTATTAAATTTATTCCAGATTTTTTTCACCAGAAAATCAATAAGATAAAATAAAACATATCTTCTTCACTTTCCACAGGTTTGTTCTGAAACTTCACCATACAAATATAATGCAAATACCGTTTTTTGTGCAGTGACAGCACTCAGATAAAAAATACATACATTCTGAAGTTTTTCTCTTTTTTAACTTTGACTTAGCAGCAGGTTAACTGATATTATCTTGTCTTTGCTAAACAGACAGTCAGAGTCACCAGGGCTGCAGTCCAACCGCACTGGTTTGTATGCAATTTTCATATTTTCTGTTACGATAAATGTGTATCTTTTCCTGCACTGTAGGCGGAGGTGGTTTTTAGTTCACATGTGAAATTTCAAAATCCTTAAAGATAAACATCACTTACTTCCCTTTTTGGCTACGTATATATATATATATATATATTTTTTTTTTTTCCTAACATTTTCTTGTTCTTTTGGTCTTTTCCCACATTTCAGACATTTATCATATCTGAGAAAACTCCGATGACTCTCAGTCATAGTCCAGCCAGGCCACAGGATGCTGCCCACGTGTTTCCTTCACCACCAAAACATAAAGGTAGCAGTCAGAAATTCCCTTTATTTTCCAACTATCACTGGTTATCATCAAGTCAAAAAAAAATCAGACAGGTCTTTTTTTAATTGAAAGTGGAAAAACTTCGCCCCTGTGTAGTAATATTGTGAGTCTACTGTATTCTAGTTTGTCATAAAACAACTCTGACTAGGGCATTCATGATTGGTCCAAATGTTGAAAATACAAATTTTATCAAAGATTTGCCATGTCTGTCTTTGATTAAGAAAAAAAAAACTTTTTATTTGTCAAGCAAATAATTTCAAAGACCTCAATGTTTTCCGCTTATGCTTAAACCCGTACTTTTCATTTAATCTCTTACCTCAAACATATTTTTTTTTTGGTTTTTGATGCTTTTGAGCATCCATGAAACCAGTTCCTGAAATCAGGCTGTGCATTTCAACCGTAGGCCTTCAGCGACATAATAGTTTTGCACACTCTCACGCTGAATTTTGATCCGAAGAAAATGAAGGATATCAGCGGAACTTTTCCCATCAACATCAGCCATACATTACAGTCAGTTCTACAGGCAGTTCTGTCGTTGTCAGACTCCCGGAAGAGTTAATCCGATATCAGGACACGTATGTCTTGCCTCTATGTAGGGCCAGCTAGAAGGCCCAGAGGTCACGACATGATTACTCTGAGCGTGGTAAACTAAACGGGTACGTGTCCATTCACTTAAAGCAGGCAGAGCCTTCACTTTTGATTCTGAAGGCTCTGACAGATTTTTTGGAACCTGACAACACTAGCTACCTAAAATATGATTGGATAAAAGGTTTTTATCCATTTTTTAAAATGTAAATACTCTTTTTATATTAATACAATAATTTTATTTTTTAAATATTTATCAACAAGTTTGTTTTTCTGAGTATGTGTAGGCCAGCAGAGAAGGCTTTGCTGGTCCTGAACTGCCCACCACTGCATGAAACGCACCACAGTGTCTCCCTCCAGGGACAAAACTATTACATTGTTTTATTTATCTATGTCTTAATTTTAATTCATACATTTTACATGTCAGTAACTGTACCTTTTAGCCTCAAGTTGAAAGTTGCTTTGCAACTACCAAATGTATGATAAGAACAATAAGTGAATAAATGTAAATGTCAGTGGGGTAAAGAGCAGGTGAAAAGATGTCCTGTGAGAGCAGCTGTCCTTTCCATTTGTGCTTGTTTAGCATTTTTCCTATCAGTGATCAGCAGTCAGGCCCACAGAGCTGAGGTTGAGGGAAACAGGTTGTTACGTGGTATTTGTTTTTAGCTCTTCTCCCTGAGGGTTAACACAGGGGGAAGTGGCAAATCAGATAAATATGTAAAAAAAAAAAACGGTTAATATGAAAACATTTTCAACATCCTTTTCCCTAAGCTGCTCACACAGACACAGGTTCAAATATGTCTTTAAATCATTTTAAATACATTACAACATGTTTTTTTTTTACTTCAAACTGATAGCTGTGGTTGTTAGAACCCAGGTTAGATCTCATCTGAAGGCTGTTTGTCAAACTGAGCTTGAAGATGAACCAAAACTGTCAAGGAAATCGCTTTGTATAACATAAAATACCACATTTTCCTGTTAAAATGAAAATATGTAATTCACTGCAAAGAGGAGCATCACTATTTGACAACTGTTACTTATATACAAAGAAAAATATTTTTCTTTGTTTTGAAGCTCAGTTTGCAAATTAATTGTAAATGTTTAACGATCCAAATCCCGATCATCAGCAAAACGGTCATTTCATTAATTGCAAATACATTCTTGTTGTTTCTGGCATCACTGTATTTACTTTATGTTTTGTTCTTTATAATTTTTTTTTTGGTTCTATCATTGCATCACATGGATTTTATGTAGGGAGAAGAAAATAAATTAAATTTCACTCAAAATTAAATTTAACTTGTTCAAAAATCAAGATACATTTTTTATCATGGGAAACCCAAACGTAAATTCCCTTTACAGTTGTGCATCGCAGCTGAGTTTTGATGTTTTGACATTTTCTTGACCTTTCAAACACCCTGCAAAATATCACGTCGTGATAAAATGCCACCAGCAGATGAACAGATCTTGTCTTGTCTCAATGAGACGAGATCTCAAACAGATCTCATCTCGTTGTTTTGTTTCGTCCTCACCAACAGTGTCTTTTTTCAGCTCTGAGCCTCGATGAGTCTTCGCCACAGTGGCCCGCCATCGTGCTGTACGAGATTATCAAGGAGGTTCCCTTGCGTAGGTGGAAAGAGTTCTTGCGTCTGCTCTCTGTGCGTGACCAGGAGCTGGACCGGGTGGAGCTGGAGGCCGGTTCGGGCGTGAGTTTCACAGAGAAGCAGTACCTGGTTCTGAGGCTTTGGAGCCAACGCTCCACCGCGAGCCTGAACGATGTCTTTTCAGTCCTGCACTACATGGATTTGACTAGCTGTGCAGAGCAACTGAAGGACAACCTGGCGAGGCTGGAGTGGTGGCCTGGAGTACAGTAAGGCTTGAGGAAACATTTGATGTCATTTCATTGTTGCAGACGGACAGGACCAGAGACACTGACTGAGTACAACTCAGTACTGGTGCCACGATCCCTGAGCACCAGTGGACACAATGACTAACCTCACCTTCAATTGTTTCCACTCAGTCAAGGGTTCAATACATAATATATATATACATATATATATATAGACATATGTAGATATGATAAAAAATGAACATCAGTATGTGAAACTCCTCCCCCTCAAATACTGTTCTTGTTCCTGAGATATTTTTACATATCATATGTAAACTATTATCCACCAACTGTTTTTTTTTACAAAACAGCCTATAACAACAACATGATATATACTTTAAATATAGCTTTTACACTGCGCACAAAAATCTCCCACCTAGTGGCACCGGATGATCACAAAAGGTTGAAAAAGAGAGACCAGAGCTAGTGGTCTTAATGCGTCTTTCTTCATTTCCTGTCAGTACTATATGTCACTGTTGTGTTCAACTAACGAGGCCCCGGTTTCACATTGAGTAAGGAAGTTGTTAGTAATATGTGGGGTTATTCTCATTATATATGTGCTATGACTCGGGAAATGTTTGAGAAACACCTATTGAAAAGACTCGTTGTGAACTTTCCTTTTTTATAATAAAGAAAAAGGAAAGAAAAAAAAAGTGGACAAAGTAAGAAAAAAAATTAAATACAAGGTATTCATCATTTGTAAGTGTCTCTTTTTGCCACTGTCGTTTTAAGGTCACTGCTAAAATGTTTATTCTTCAATGAGAAGAAGAAGGTTGGATTTTTCCTCACCAAATGTGTGGTGAGGAAACCTTCAAACCTTCTACTTCCATCTGAGTTGATAGTGGTGCTGTTGTATCTCAATTTGAGAGTTTGGTTGGGTTCATCTTTTGCCTGCCTTTATATGTAAATAAAGAAAAATATATTGTGTAGTTTTTATTTTGTATTATTATTGTTGTTTTTTTATGTCATTGGTTTATAATGTGACAATTGGTGACTCAAACATGCGTTGTGTGGGGCCTCGTATAATAAACCTTTCAGCCGCTAGATGGGAGTATTGCCTCTCTGCATAGCTGCATTGTAGTTTTATGATGAGTTGCATGTATAAAATACAAAAACAAAAGAAAAGGCTCTATCTACAATGGAACTAGTGTTTATATAAACATATATTTGCTATAATAATAAAGCATATACTACATACTAATATATAATTATGATGGTATATCCTAGTATACATGTATGACAACCAGTGGAGTGGAACACTGATATACAGTATATATGTAATATAATATAGTATATATACATTTATATATTATATTTATATATTTATATATATTACATTATATATTTATATATTATGTGCAATGTTGTTCTAAGAATTTTTTTCCAAACTTTAATATTTATTCCTTTGTTTGTAGTTGATACTGGTTTATATTGTTTTTCTGATTTAGTTAGTGATGTTTCTTTTCACTTTTCATTTTTTTTGAAATATGTTTCTGTGCTTGATTTTCAATGTATCTTTTTACGTGTGTCAATTTTAGGTAATTTTGTTTTTACCATGGCCCAACATTTGCCAATATTACTTCAATATTTTAACCTGTTTTAATCCATGTTATAGATATTTTTCTACAAGCTTTTAGGATCACAACTTTCCCTAGTTATCTCATTACTGCTTAGGAAAAAGTTAAAATAACTAATCACAATTTCATTTAACTCAGATGCTGACACACATGATGTTTTTACTCTAAAAGAAAAAACTCAGATTTTGCCCGGCCAGTGGCTAAAATGTCCCAACCTCTGAACAAATAACAGAGGGTGACAGCGTTGTTGGTTGCCATGGCAGCAGGGCCTGTGTTCTCTTACATAGCGACGGTATCTCACTGTGAGAGGACAGACTTGAGACAGGAGCACAGAAGGACCTGCATACAGAAGTAACCAGCGATGTGGTAAATATATAAATATATATATATTTTTCTTTTTCTTTTCTTTTCCTTTCACTTGCCACAGTTTAAAGAACAAAATGACTAACTCAGTGGTTGGACACGCTGCGTTGTCCTGGTAACTTCAAACCCACAGCTATTGAATTACCACCAGGGGTTTTCTCTTCTTGGGGCATAAAAGAGAAGCTAGGTTTTTTCCCTATTTAGACATTAACAATTTAGACTTTTTGTTCTATTATAGCTGGAGGATTAAAGGAAAGTAGGGAAAAAGGAAGAGGGAGAAACCAGAAGGCAAGAATAAAGAAAGACAGAAACAAGAAGAAAAGTATTGATCATTGTCTGTCAGGTGACATAAGCTTAACGTATACAAATATATGTATATAAATATTTGTAATCATTTGAACGATTGAAATTAATTGATATACAAGGTGGCGGTGGTGGAAATAGATTTGAGTCCACAAGTCTTCAGGTTCGAATCCACCAGCTGCCAGGTTGCCACTGAGCAAAGCACTATCCCAACCCACATAACTTATAGTGGCCATTGCTGAATGACTGATATGAACACGTAGAAATTGAATAGGTTCTAAAAGTTCTGGGTTAAATTGCACCTAATAACTTAGTTCCAGTTAATTCGTGTCAGAAAAGTTGGGTGTTTGCAGCTTGACTTTACACGTATAGTTGTTTAACCTAGAGAAACGTTCTTTTCACTGTTAACAGGTGAGGAGAATTCCTGCATTTCCTGCTGCCTCATCATGAAGGCCCTTGTTCGACCAGAAGTCAATGTGTCAGGGATGTGTGAGGACGCTGATAAGTTCCTGAAGGTTGGAGAGCTGGGGAGGGCCACCTCTCTCTACACATCCGCCTTCAGGACCCATGCTGCCTCCACGATGTCGCACATGCGGAAGTTGGAGAAGGCCTGTCTGTCGAGTGTGATCGCTACCCTTGAAAATTGGCTGGACAATCACAGGGAAAACCAGACTACTGAGGGTCTAAACAAGGGCTTGGCTGCTGTGTTTCTGTCCACTCTTTGTCCCAACAATTTGTCTGCCACCATTTTCAAAATGGAGTCCCTCCTTCAGAATGGTGGACATGGCTGTGAGGAGATTTTTGCTAGATGTACAGCTCTACTTGAAGGCAAAAGGAACTCTAGTCCGGAAGGGATGACTCGTTCGGTCTTGGAGATAACCCGTGCTCTGGCCTGTTTGTTGGCAGAGCCTCACAGCGTTAGAAGTTTGAGTCTCTACCTGCAGGCGTACAGAGGCAATGAATCTGAAATCCTCACACTAGTCAAAAGCAGACAGGCTCAACATGTGTCCAAAATTGTAGAAGCCTTCAACCATCAAATACAACTCATCTATCCTTCGCTGAGGTTTGACGGCACGCCAACTGTAATAACAAAGGAGCCCAACATGCTAACTTCATCTACTATTCCCATCATTTTTGACTTTCTGTTGGGTGTCTCTCCTGACAACACTCAAGTGCTAGAACTTCAGGCTGCGTATTTGTTGGTGACAAGTGAATTTGTGCAAAGTGCCGAATTGTACACTGCCCTCTTGAACCAGGATGATTCGCAAAAATCTTCAGACCACAGAACTGACCATACTGTCAAGGACGGACTTGAGAGGAAAGCCCGACTCCTGACATGTCGAGCAGCTGCCTGGTTCTCAGCGGGTGGACGCACTCCTGAAGCATGCAGTGACCTTGGGGAGGCATTTGACATCCACCCTGCCACAGCCCGAGTTTGTTTTCAAAAGCTCTTCGCAGACCAAGGTACAGGTTTGGCTGCTCGCAATCATCTGCGTCAACAGGCGGACAAAGATCTATGTGGTTTCAAGGAGAGGGTCCTCATCCGTCCGGATCTTCGATCCACCGAGGGAGTTGAACTCTTGGATCCTGCCATCACATTGTTACGGACCCTTTGCCATTTGGAGCCCGATGGGGGAGGTAGAGAGCTACGAGTGAGACTCGCTGACTGTCTTCTTCTGAGAGGAGAACATAAGGAGGCCCTGTCCATCTGCAGCCAGCTGGCTGCTGCCAGCGGTCAACAAAGCTATCAAAACACAGTGCAGGTTCTCCGTGGATATGCCAGATTGCTCTGTGATGACCACAAAGGGGCATTAGAAGACTTCCAGGCTGTGATTGAACACAATGCACCCCACCCATCAAGCTGCGTGCGGGCACTATGTGGGAGGGGTCTGCTGCGCATGATGAGCGGCTTCAACTATCTCACTGCTCTAGACTATGTGACAGCAAGTCAGCTGCAGCCTCAAGAAACGGCACTGACCGTTCGCTGCCTGGTCCCATGGAACTGTCGGGGGCTGCTATTTACTGTCTTAGTGGAGCAGGGACGGGTCATACTGGAAGGAACGAGAGAAACCGAATCCAAGGGCATCTCATCAGAAGACCCCCATAGCCAAAAGGTTCAGCAAGAGGATCTGCAACATGGTTCTTCCAAAAGAGACACCCACAGATCAGGGTATGACTCTGTTGCTGATGCCCTAGAAACAAAACACTCATCCTTCAAAACATCCAGAACACGTTTCACAGCTACTTGCTTCATCTTTGCTATAGCACCCCTGCCGGAGTTCATTCCTTGGCGGTGTTACTGATGGAACTCCAGCCAGGAGATGACGGTCCCCAGACGCTTGCGGCAGATGCCTTGTACCAGCTTGGTAGAGTGGAGGAGGCTTACCGGCTACTGCTCTCTGTTGGGCCCACCTGTTCTCGGGCACCCATTCTGGCCCGCCTCGCCCTGCTGCAGCTTCACAGGGGCTTCCTGTATGACACCAATCAGGTGTTGTTTGTGTTTTTTCTATTGGTTCAACCTGTCATACGATTTCTTAGTAATTTTTTTTTTCTTTTTGCAGCTTCTAAAAAAGCTCATTCAGTGTGGGGACACCAGCTGCCTACATTCACTTTTGGGGGTGGCTCAACAGAAGGATCGGGCACTGTTGCATGGGCACTGCTACTCAGCTGCCAAACGTATCCTGGAAGTCTCGAAAGAGGAGAGCTCCATAAGAGAGGCTGTAGCCTACCTCTCCATCGCAATCATGGCATCAGGTAACGATAACCCTGATGTTAACCCTGAGTCAACTTGTCTTCACTGATGTAGTGAGATAGAAGTGTCTTGATGTTATCTTGGGTAGCTAATGGGGAAGAAAGGAGTGAGTTAACACCGTCACCTTAAACATTTCCAATACCTGTTAGCATAAACTGCTTCCTCACCGGATATCCCTTTGTCAAACCTGTTCATGTTGCATACCATTTGTAATAATATTTTGAGCAAATTAAAAAGTAAAAATACACGAAAAAATACACGTATCAACCCTGTAAAACTTTTGAGCTCACATATTTCAATACGATTCTGACAGTGCTGATCTTTAAAAATCTGCTGTGCTAAACAGAAATTGCTACAATGCAAAAAAGATCTAAAATCAAGACACTGTTATCCACACATCATGCTTTTAAATGTATAGTATCACTTTTACAACAAAAATATGAAAAGATGCACTTGACTTTATAGGTGGTGAGGCAGCAGACTCCTTGTTGGAAAGGGCGCGGTGCTATGCACTGCTAGGCCAACGGAAGACAGCCATCTTTGATTACAGCGCCATTCTGAAGGATCACCCTAAACATGTCCACGCCCTCTGTGGAAGAGGCTTCACGTATCTTATGCTGAATCAACAAAAGGTGATTCTGAGCTGATGTTTGCAACAGGACATTCTGGAATCTAAAGATTTTTACATTTGTCCACAGTATAAAGATGGGGGCGTTACTGAAACATCTCCTGTTTGTCTTTTTGCACCACAGGAATGCACTCAAGACATCCTGTCAGCCCTGCACATCAACTCTGACATAGTCATCAAGGACCTGCTGTCACTCAAGGACAAGGCTCGGAAGCTGGTCTGTGATTGGCTGCATCAATCATGTCGCGCTGACCTGTCAGCCAGCCTGGTCTCAAACGCTGGTCCCCGTCAGGAAGAACAGCTGAGAGAGGCTTATCTCATAGGAGCAGCTCTATTGAGAACTGAGTGTCGAGAACCCAAATGGCATCTCCTCTACATGGACATCCTTGTAGCCAAAGGTGGTAGATTGGGTTTAATAATGTAAATACTGAAGAAGATGCAGCAACACTACATGTTTACAGGGGCCTCATCCTTGCTGTTATGACCCATTTTTTTCAGGTGAAATCAAAGCAGCCACTACTCACCTGTGCCAGGTGTTTGGTCAGGAGCCCAGGGATAGAGCAGCTCAGGCCCGGCTAGGTGTGTTGGAGGCCTGGCAACAGAAATACTGCAGCGCAGCTTGCAGGCTCAGCAAAGTGACAGAGAGAGATCCGACCAGTCTGGACTTTCTGCTGACCCTCGTCCCAGTTAAACATCACAAACACATTGCAAAGGTACGTCCCTCAGCTGTAGTCCTAGATAATTATACACCAAGTAATTTCTTTAATCCCTTTACATAGCATATCAAGAATAAATGGTGTCTTTTGCAAGAAATTAAAACGTTTTTGAACTTTTACAAATTTTTCTCAGTAGGTGGCAGTAATGAGCAGCATACCATATATGGAACCATACTAGCAGAACAGAAGGGCACTTACTATTTGCAATTTCGTACTTGTACCTCTACTGTAAACCTATAAGCAAAATAATCTATGTGCCTAAGTCATTTTTTGGCCAAATTCATCATTTCACTAAAAAAATACCAATGTGTTTTCGAAAAAATTGTGTTTTTTCTTGTTTTCCAAAAAAATTGAAATATAACTTAGGCAATTATGCTATGAGGCTAACGATATGTAGACAATGCAAACATTAGGTTAAAGATCTGTTTAGAGAGATTTTTATTGTTATTTATATCAAAGTTATCATCCGTAAACTACAGTCCAGGGGCCAAATGCAACCTTTTTTGGGTTTTTCATGTTCTGCATACTGTTACAATATTCCATCATTACAACATTAATTATAGGAGTTAATGTTATGACAGGCAGCAGCACTAGAGGCCAGCACTGTGTCATTAGCCGGACACTGGGACCAAGCTCTCCCTCTGCTCACTGTAGCAGTTAAGGCGGCCGGACAACACAGACCCCAGTATCTGCGGCAGAGGGCGTCCTGCCTCGCTCAGCTGGGCTTACACGAGCGAGCCATCACTGACCTGGACACAGTTATCCAGAAACACACTGCAGCCAACCCCAGTGGCTCGGACCAACCTCAGGTTTGCGCGGAGGACTTGTGTCGACGAGGCCACAGCCTGGTGCTCTGCTCCAGAGAGGGACCAGCTCTGGAGGATTTCACTCAGGCCCTGGAGCTTCACAGGGACCAGACTATTCACTATATGGAGGTTGGACTGGGCAGAGAGCGTGTGGCTGAGTGCTTCCTGCGGGGGGCGCTGCAGCAGTATGGGGAGCAGCAGCTCAGCAAAGCCTGGACGTTCATTGAGTGTGGACTCATGTTGAACAGTGAGAATACTGAGCTGCGCAGGTTGAGGGTAAAGATCAAACGGGAAATGGCCAGTTCCTGCAACGTCAACTAGTTACCCATAAATAAATGTAAACAAACAAACAAACAAACAACAAGAACAATAATGATAATATAATTGTGACAAAACAATGAATGTAACAGTAAAATATTTGTTTATACACCCTCTTATCATGTTTTTTGTATAAATAATAGAAAATAAACACTTTTTTATTCACATCAATAGTAATACTACCCTGTTAAGGCCATGAACAAATACCATGCTTTTTTACATTACCTTTTATTAACATTTTTTGTCTTTAAACAATAAATTAAAACCACTCTATATCCTACATACACCCAGAATAAACATGTTTTCCAGTGCTACATGATGCTGTACGCTGGGAATATTGTCTTTAAAAATGATATCATGCAACAATAAATGTGACGTTTTATCATTTTAATTCAAACACACTCACACTCACCCAGTTAGATGGTAAAAGAAAGTGCTTGATGTGCAGGATTGGGTTTCGAATAGAAGTGGCAGAAAGTTTATTCAATAAAATCAGTGCAGTTTTGTCAACACAAACACAGGGGGCGGGGGGTGGATGCATATCTTCAAATAATGTTAAACAACTAAATCCATACATATTCTTTATTTGCTCTGTCTGCGTAGATCAAATAATATTTGTAATGCTGTGTTAGGCCGACATAGTGATGTATTGTGGTTCCATGTTTCCAAAGTAGGATTTTTCCCATTCACTCATGAGGTCAAAATGCAGCGGGCGATCGCAGAAGGTGCAGGAAGCCGTGGCTGGGCTGTTGAGTTGAAGTCCGACTTCTCGCCAAACCTTGACCAGCGCATCTTTGAAAAAAGACACAAACACCTGATTTAGATACTTACCACCAATAGTACTGCAGATATTTATGATCACATCCAACCACTTGTTATTTCTCTAATAACCAGTGTAAAAAAAATGATCCTGTTCCTATCACAGCAGTTGCATTCAAAGACCTAACGTTAAATGGAAAAAATATAATTTCATGGTTGATGGATATGAGACATACACATAAAATAATTATTACACCCTTCAGAGTGAAGTGAATGCAAGAGTGGAGGAGGTGCTGAGAGATGCTATTATATATGAGCCAATCAGAGTGAGGGACAGAAGAGGTTGGTCAATAGCCAATAGTGCACCGAGTAGGCACTGCATCAACCAATAGTATGCTGTGTACAATCTTGTCTAAGTGAACAAATATTATCTTAAAATCAAAATCGGTATTTTTAAAGCTAAAACTTGCATTTTTTTAACGAGAACGGATTTAAAAAAATTGCAAAAAAATGCGATGTAGAGAGGGAACACTGTTATTTGCACACACTATGGAAAAGCATTGTGTGTCACAGTAGAAGTCAGACACTAGAAAACCAAGTGACTGTTATTTCTATTTTGTTGGAGTAAATGTATGTCAGCAGATGATGTTTTTTTCTGGTCGCAATCACACTTACCCACAAAGTACTCCATCATGGCAGGATTGTGATGAGGAGACGGGGCCAGACGCAGCAGCTCCTCACCACGAGGAACAGTAGGGTAGTTGATGGCCTGCACGTAGATGTTGTATCTCTCCATCATGATGTCACACACCTTGGTGTTCAGTTCAGCGTTTCCCACCTTTGAAATAGACCAGTGATGAATGCCAATAGTCATTTGGTGCAGTTTATACCATTGCTATTGGTTTACATTTTCAGTGACATAACGTAGGTTAAAGAGTTTTGTTAGACAACTGGACATTTTTGCATGACAGTGTTACCCCTCCTCTTGGTGTCTCGTCATTCCCTGCATAACAGGGGTTTCAGAGAACTTTACTTCCTACTAACAGTTAGTACTGACGAGGCCTTCTTTAATGTCCAGTTGCCTAACCTTGACCATGACCTGGACGACTGAGAATCTTCCTTGACATGTTTGACATTTCTTACCCGTATGGGGATGATGTGGCTGGGACAGTTAACCACGGGCAGTCCGTTGTCCATGAGCAGTTGCCTCATGTGCTTCACATTCCTCTGGTGGGCCCTGCGGAGGGCCTGACCCTCGGGGCTCTTCAGGACCCTCACAGACTCCAGAGCTCCAGCCAGGACCATGGGCGGTAAGGCAGTGGTGAAGATAAATCCTGCGGCGTGGGAGCGCACTGTGTCCACTAGGGGGTTGCTGCTGGCGATGTAGCCTCCTACACAGCCAAACGCTTTACCTACAATGGAGTGATTGGACGTTTGTTTTTAATTATTAGGTTCAGAGTAAGTACAGAACGTTTTGTACTGATCCTTGTTCTACATAGGGCTGTTGTGGCTGCTGGTTTTCGTTTGTTTTCGTTTTCGTAAATTCCAATATCACCCAATACCAACATATGTAACTGTTTGCCGTAAAACCAGTTTAACATCTTGAAACCCTATGGTCATTTGTAGCAAATTTGTCGAAACCCAAAAATAACGTATCTTATTTTCAGACTGGAAATTTCAGCTAAACGACATTCCAAATAATGAAAAAAAAAACATTTAATTAAGCAATTAACAATGTTATTTAATTCAATTTATCCTTCCTTTCCTTTTGCCTTGTCCCTTTGTCAGGGGTTCCCACAGGGAATCATCATTTTCCATTTAATTTCATTTATTTGTGCTGATTATACCAATTTTTTCTTTTTGTCAATTACGTCTTTAATTGCTCAATCGACCTCCAATCAGGACATTTCTATGATCTGAACTTTATTAATCCCTTGGGTGTATCCTTCAGGAAAATGTGGATTCAATTTAGATTTTTATAATTCAAAAGCATCATTAGAATAAAACATTTTTAAGAGGTGTTTATCCGTCACATAGAAGTCTTAACACCACACATTCTCAGTTCTTGAGGATTAACTCAGTGAAGGACACACTCATGTCCAGCCTGAAGATGATGACCTTATCAGTCTGACCAGAGTGAAGGAGAGAAGCTGGCACCCAGCTGATAAAACCCTGCGCTGCCTCCTGTTGGCAGCTCACTCTCTGCCCTCTATCAAAGCTCAATCAAGGAGGTATCAAGCTTGTAGGGCGCTTCTCTCGATGACACCGTTTTGCTTCGTCATCTCTGGCGGTTTGAAGCTGTTTGCCCTGCCCTGTCTCTCTGGTGTTGGAGCGGAAAGTCAAAGGTGAGGGTGGTCCAAACGATACTCACCCAAGGTCCCGGACACGATGTCAATCTTGTGCATTATGTTGTCCCTCTCTCCCACTCCAGCTCCGTGCAAACCGTACAGGCCCACGGCGTGAACTTCATCCACAAATGTCAGCGCTCCGTAACGGTGAGACACATCACACAACTCCTCAAGTGGACATATGGCACCTGAAAGCCCCAGGAATTTAATGTTTAGATGTCTACAATTAGTGCTAGGCAGCAGGAGAGCAGATAAAGCAAAGAGCAAATACACTGGAATATTGATATATTGTCATGGACTAATGGTGAATTATATGGACAAGTGGTTCCTGAAGTGGGAGGATCAGATATGCAGGGTGTGAGTCTGTTTCAGCAGGTAAAATGATAGCACTGATTTGTAAATATTAGGGGTGTGACGATTCACTCACGTATATCAAACGATCGATCCATTTCGATCCGATTTTGGTTCAGTTCAATCCAAACCGATTCATTTGCACACCCCAAATATATTTATAATGTTTATTAGGGGTGTGACGATTCACTCACATAACGATCTGATTCATATCTCGATTCACGGGCTACGATCTGATTCAGGAACGATTCATAAAAAATATTAAACGATCGATCCAGTTCGATCCGATTTTGGTTCAGTACGATCCAAACTGATCCAAAACGATTAATTTGCACACCCCAAATATATATTTAGTGTATATTAGCGGTGTGACGATTCACTCACATAACAATCCGATTCATATCTCGATTCACAGGTTACGATCCGATTCAGGAACTATTCATAAAAAATATTAAATGATCGATCCAGTGCAATCCGATTCGGTTCAGTTCGATCCAAACCGATTAACCCCTAGTAAATATCTATTTTACTCTGGGGAAAACACTGTTAAGGTTGATTTCATAGCAGTTTTGGATCAATTGCTATATAAGTGTTAATCAGGTGTTCACAAAAGTCCAATCTACCAAAGAAAAGAAAATAGAACAAATAATAAAGACCGTGTTAATGTATATTTTACAAGGCGTTTCTCTCTTCTTGGTTATTCTTCACACAGTCCTCCACTCAGCACTTTGTTGGTGTCCTTGCGATTTATGAAGCTCTCGCTGGACGATGTTGGACAGAATGAAAGAGAAGAGTGGGTGGAGGGTGGTGTAGTTGTGCTGTGTTTGACAGTGATGGATTGTAGATACCACAAACTGAATAACTGCAGATATCAGATGTACAACAGCAGCCAAAACACTGAGAGCTCTCAGTGTTAAAGTTGTTTTTCACATTAAAATTAGAAATAAGTGGTTATGAGGTTCAGAAAATTAGGAAATGACAAAAATACTTCCAGATATGAAAAGGCTGACCATATTATTGATGCCAAGATGTTTCCCTGACACCTCACATGGAGTGATGTAATGTTTGGTCATACACTCCTGTTTACAGCTGGAAAAAAAAATAGATGGGTGGACAGACCATGTGTGGATGGATGGCGAGGTTTGTAGCCTTAAATGATAATAAAATCTACCCTAAAATGTATATCTGTCAATAATAATTTGGTATCTTATTTTTCTGGACAAAATACAGTTTTCATTTACCCCTAGGGTCTTACCATCCATTGAGTGCACGGTCTCAAAAGCCACTATTTTGGGCGTCAGGGGGTCGGAGCGCCGCAGCAGCTCCTCCAGGTGCCGACTGTCGTTGTGACGAAAGATGAATCGTTTGGCTCCACTGTTCCTGATGCCCTGAATCATGGATGCGTGGTTTCCTGCATCCGAGTAGATCTCACATCCTGGAACGAACACCGTGGAGCTCAGTGGAAATGAGTTCCTCCAAAACATAAACCTTCCTGTGATTCCGTTTTTCAGGGTGGATTCTGATACAGATGTGATGTCATCAACATCTGCATCAATCAATATTTACCAGGCATCATCTTAGCCAACGTGAAGAGAGTGGAGTCGTTGGCCACAAAGCAGGAGGAGAAGACCAGGGCTGCGTCTTTCTGGTGCAGCTGGGCCAGCTCTTTCTCCAGGGACACGTGGTAGTTACTAGTGCCTGAGATGTTCCTGGTCCCACCTGCTCCAGCACCGTGTCTGTCCAGAGCCTCTCTGAGGAGAAATAGAGAAGGACACATAATCAGTACAATTTTCCCATCCACGTATTGTTGATCTAATACACGGCCAATACTTCTGTTGATATTTACAAATACTGCAGGAAAACACCCTGGTGGGCGTTTTAAGAAGGTCAGAAAATGCACACGTGTTGACTGATGGACAACTAACATTATGTTGAGCAAGGCCTAAAATTTGCAAAATATTACGTTGTACTTATGCTTTTTTTTCTTGTTTTTATGCTCTAGGACACACGAGTGCAGTAACACAGTCAAGATTGATAACAATTAATCATGGTTGATTGCTATTAATCAGGTCTGTGAGGATTCTCATTCAGGTCATGATAGGCAAAAAGGGTTTAGTCGTCTGCAACTGGACTTCTTCTTGGAGTTGAAAGATGCTTCATTCCTCAACTGAGAAACTTCATCAGTTTCTGGTTGACGTCAGAAGGAACTCTGGTAGTTCTAAACCTCTAGACCTGCAACAGGTCTAGAGGTTTAGACCTGATGCTACATAGTCTGCTACAGACCATTCTGCCTTGAGATCCCATCCTAGGAACTACTCCATCCATAGAACTACTAATGTTCCCTCTGACATCAACCAGAAACTGATGAAGTTCCTCAGTTGAGGAATGAAACGTCCTTCAACTCCAAGAAGAAGTCCAGTTGCTGACGACTAAACCTTTTTTGCTAATAATCATAATTACAAAATTAACTTTCGGCCACCATCTGACCATAACAAAACGTGTTCTATGTTTACATTTTCTGGCTTTTACCTTATAGCACCAATCACTCGCGGGTGTCGACTCATTCCCAGGTAGTCGTTGCTGCACCAGACCGACACCTGGGATCCTTCTTCTCCAGCGATAGAGAAATTCTCAGCAAAAGGGAAAACCTCGACGCTCCTGTTCACCGTCTTGAAGACTCGGTAGGTGTGGTCCTCCTTCTTTTCGGCTATCTTGTCGATGAAGAAGCGGTCGTAGTTGTAGCTGGGTCCGACTAGAGAAGTCATAGTTGGGATAATATTATCAACATTTGTTAGTTTCTAGTTTGTTGTTTTTTTTTTTATTTTAGGGAAAAAAATATCCTACCCATGTTGTCTTTAAGGAAGTGGGTGACAGTTTTTGTTTGAGGTAAAGTTGAGGGGCCTTTAAAACCTTTAAACACAGAAGTTATCAGACCTGTAAAAAGGTGATAATGTGTAATGTGCATTACTCGTAAAAAGAGCTTCTGATGAATTCCATGTTATTATATTTTATCATACCTTTTTGAACGTCCTCCTGAACCTCAGGACTGGCTTGGACCAGGCCGAGTTCCGAGGTGACAAAGGGGCAGCTCTTTGTTGCAGACAGCGCCACCTGGGTGGCTGTTTGAGCAGATCTTATCCTCTGATCCATCGTGTTCAGATGCTGACTCTTCAGTTTGCTCGGTGACACACTGAGTTTGGCCTCCAGGGAGGACGGGCCGCTCACAGTGATCTGCCGGGCGATGATGGGACACTGATCGGCCATGGACAGCAGGGCGGCTCCAGATCTCCTCAGGGCTGGTTTGGGAGCCATCTTCAGGAAGGGGCAGTGATGGAGGAAGGCAGCCATGATGCTGGAGCTGTTCTAACTCTGAGGTCAGAGACACACAGAATGATAACTAGCTTGTATTTTAGACTGAGGGGATTTCAGAGGAAGGACAGTGGCTACACACAGCTGGGCCCACAACCCAGAGGTTGGTGGATTGATCTACATAGGAAGTTGAATGATCCTGGAGATGGAGCTACCAGCTAGGGGAACAAGATGCTGAGATTCTCTTTAGGAGAGACAAGGATGGACAGGATCAGGAATGAGGTGATTAGAGGGACAACACAGACAGGAAGGTTTGGAGAGAAAGCTGGAGAAGACAGATTGAGATGGTTTGGACATGTTCAGAGGAGGGACAGTGGCTACACTGGTAGAAGATTGATCCTTCCTTAGGAGAGACAAAGACGAAATTGATGGTAGTTGGAGTCAGAGTAGAAGATGGAGAGAAAAGAAGGAACGAAAAAGGATGATTTAACAAAGAAAAAGACAAAAGGAAAAGAAGAAAATGAAGACACCAACCACACTGCCACTGCAAAACATTATTTTCAAGATCAAAAAATTTTAAGTAAGTAATTATTTGATCTTCTTTTCCTTTGGGCTTATCCCATTGTTCAGGGGTTGCCACAGCGAGTCAATAATTTCCATCTCTAAGTAAGTAATTATTTGATATTTTTGTTTGATTTTTTAAAATAATTCCTTTATTCACATTTATTTTTCTTTTCGATATAATTATCTTTCAAGTTTATATTTAACTATCAGCTTAAAAGCCCTCAGTATATACACATACACATGCATATACACGTATATGTATCTGTCTCAAGACTAATGTCACACTTTATGTTTTACTGATATTTTTCGCGTATTTTAGAACCATCTAGAAAATGATTTTAATCAGACGTCATACAGTGTATCTAGTGCGTGCATTTAACTCCATAGAGCAGCAGGTGGCTCCTCAAGGGTGGAGCAGGCACTGCCCTCTTATCTCCTCTCTGCAGGGGCTTCTGAGCGGCCCCCCTACCACGTCATCAGAGACACTGATAAAATGTAGCTATTAAAGAAAAAAAAATCACACAGCCGAGAGGCATCGAGTAGACCTTCACATGAAGGTATCTTCATGTGTTAATGTAGAATTGACGAACGATGGACAGGACATGATGGTCAAACACCTGCTAAAGATGAAGGATGTAAAAAGTTACAGCCCTAATGGCGGAAAACAATTATTTCTTAGGATTTTAACCAAACAATCAAGAACCAACGCATTGCAAAATGCGTCATTAATGAAAAAACAATCCTGCTTGAAGTTCTGCGCCATTAAAGTCGACTTCCCCTGAACTCATCTGGTGCAGTGAGGTTTACAAACACAGTCTGGTTGCATCATATCCCTGACACCACTCTGTGGTGAGGAGATAAGACAATTCTGAGAATCTGTGTATTTCTTTTGTAGTCTCATCATATCTATTACCTTCGACATGATAGAAACACAACATCTAGGTCAAAACTATGGTATGTTCTTGTTAGGAAAATTCTATTCTTTGCTTACTGTGTATTTTCATATTAAATTTGTGAAAGATAAACACATGGTCACTAATTTCTTAACAGGATGTTTTGCTGTCTGCTGAAAGGTCAAAAGTGGGGTATATGTGGGGTCCTGTCTTGTTTCGATATTATAAAAAAGGAACAGCTGTTTAGCATTGGAAAAAAAAAAAAAAACTCTGTAGGCGTAACTGTCACATGTGTACGTATGCAACAAGACTGTATAAAAACGTGTTCTTTGGTCCAGTTCTGTATGTAATCATTGCACTGAACCCTGCAATTAAATCAACTTGAATTGAGTTTTGACTCTTAGCCTTTTGTGTGTTAGGAAGCTTGGGTATGAACTAATAGCCATCTTTGACAGTCCTTTTTACAGAAAAGTTTCCTGACAGTTCTATACGTGGAGCACATTATTTGCACATCCTTGATTTATGGACCATATACTGGTCACCTTTCTGTTTTTTTATGTATTCACAAAAAGCCAAGAAGCATTGAGGTTGTGTTAATATTCACTTTGCATCTTTTTTTGCAGAATAATCGTGTAAACAAAACTGATTTCCTACGTTTAGAAAATGTAATAAAATATGTGTATATATTAACACGTGACGATCAGAAAAGTTCAGCAAAATATCAGCTTCACATCTGACTGTGTTTTATCAACTATCTGACATTTATTAAATTTACAAATCATTTAAATTTGATTAAAACAAATACCTGTAAACGCATCAATAATAACACAGTTATGGGATGCTCACCTGTTGACCTGCACTGAGGACGAACTTCAAAACAGCGAATAGACAGATGGTCAGAAAGTGTCAACACATATTGGTTAACTAGTTAAACCCACCCCTCTGTGGTGTCATATGGAACCAAACGTCAGAGAGAGAGAGGCCGTGGAGGGAGTCGATGTGTGTGTGTGTGTGTGTGTGTGTGTGTGTGGGAGTTTCGACGATGCTGATAAGCTTCCATCACAGCCCTGCTTCTTCAACCAGCTGTAACACACCAGAGTGATGGGAATGAACTTGGTTCTTATGGTCTTTTTGCAAAACAAAAAAAATTGAAAATGACCTGATAATAACCAAATTCATTCATCCATCTTACCCCTTACTGGGTCGCAGGGCAGCAGTCTCCACAATTGCCACCCAAATCACACTGCTCCATACCATGGCATCCTGGGAGCTGATGGATTCAAACCCGAGACCTTGTGCCAAGCCATGTCTTAACCACTGGGCTACCACTGCCACCCACCACTTCTACTACTAATATCTTCTCCACCACGGCCACCCAAATCACACAGTGGTAACCCAACTGGAGGTTACCTGGTGACAATGCTCTGCTCAGTGGCAACCTGGCAGCTGGTGGATTTGCACCAGAAGCAATAAAAAATAATAAAAGTGATAATTATCGTAAATACCTTTACCATTATTATTATTATGGACAATAACAACAACAATCACAATATTACCAATACAACTTGTAATAAAGCAACAATAATTTAAACAATAATAACAATATAATAATAAAGTATGTTTTTTAACTATTTTGCAGTATTTTTAGATCAGAATTTTTAAATTTTTAATATTTATACACTATTTGTATGTGACAGTGGTAGTGCTTAGTAAAATAAAACAGCTATTCTAGATAAACTTTATATACATATACAGTATATATATAAATTATATATACAGTATATATGCATATGTACATATATACATGTATATATGTATATTCAATGGTAATGTTTCTGAGGAAAAGAGAACATAATTCTCACTGATGCATTTTCGGTTATTTGTTTTTTGCACTTGCTGCATTATATATTGCGTCTTCTCCAGCAGAGGGCGCATGTTCAAAGCTTTCCATTACTCGGGCCCGGGTTTGCTGCTGCTGTTGCTGATGCCGATGCCCGGCGATGACGCTCGATGACGCTGCCTCCCCCCTCCCATCTCCTCCTGACGTGCAGGCAGCAGGAGAACAAGCTGTGTCTCATTCTCACTGGATAACAGCATCCTCACCTCCTCATCCTCTTCCCACATCCACCCTGACAAGGGCAGCAGCCACAGGGAGAGGGCAAAACAACAGGGGGAAAAATAATAATAATAAAAAAAAAACAAAAACAAAATATTTTGCAAAAATGTTGGCGTGCACAGAGATGATCACCATGTGTCTCCAGTCTGCCAAGCACGAGCACTTGAGGAAGCAGCAGGCAACGGACTACAATCAAAACCAAGGCATCTCTCTGTTCCACGATGTGAGTAGAATGTTCTGGTTGATGTGGTTCTATGTTCGTTTCCGTGTTAAATCCTCGGTTTATGTCACGCACGGGTGATTCTTTTTTCCCAACAAGCTGCGGTTGGAGCGTTCATTCAGCCTCTTCATGAATGGCTGCTACTGATCTGAGGGGCATGTCAGCATCAAATACAGTAGCTTTGTTATGTAAGAGAGGTGAGCGCCCTCAGAGCGTGAATAACATTGACCTGACAGTGTGAAAAAAAAAAACACACATAGTGTGAATCTAAACGTGCTCCCATTTGGCCTCTGTGCAATAATGAGGGTCATGACATTGGCTGAATGTGACCCGTGGTCATGGACACAGAATAAAAAAAAAAAAATCTCAAATTTCTACGTGATTCCTCTCTGTTTTTTCTTTATTTCTGTTTATTTTTTACTCAGATTTGACTCAGGTTTTTGCTTTTAATCTGGAGGTTTCGCAGCTAATGAAACAACCCCCCCTGATGCCAAAGCAGGGAGACGATTGGGCAGTGAAGGCATCATTAGACTGCAGCAGTAATACATTTGGTTTTGCATCTCGGGAGAAGATGCAGCATTTCCTCACTGAGTGAGTTTTACAGCAGCTGATCTGTTTTTTTTATTGGTCTTTTGTTAGACCCGAAGGATGGGGGGGTCTATTTGTATTTTGTTGTATGGTTGGATGTGTGTTTCTGTCAAGAGGATGTGTGCTTGGAGTGTGTTACTTTCCCTTTTAGGCGCACATTTCCTGAATGGAGCAACACCTGTGATTGATTCGCTCATCAGAGGGAGGATGCATTTAAACACCGCCTCTTCAGGAAGTCAGCGCCAGAACGTTGTTTCACTACGGTCCAGGTCGAGTCTCATGTGTAATCAGTACGAAGCTATTGCAAATTTGATCTCGCTAACGTGTCTTTTGTGTTCCGATCAGGATTGTTGGGTTTACCGGTTCACGGAGGAGTGGAGTTTCCTTGAGGGTTTATTTTGGGATATTCACGGAAGTCACTGGAGTAATTACTGACACCACGGAGGAGCACGGACATCACAACGAACTTTAAGAAGAACTTTGAATTGTTTATTATTTTTTCCCCTCCGAGTTATTCGGAATAAACTGAGTTGACTTTCGTTATAACTGTTGCCCTGTGTCTTCGCCTTTGGATCCAGACTTTGTTTTTACAAGACTCCAGTTTAACATCTTTATCACAAAGATGTGTCTTCTCAGCATCTCTGTCTCAGCATCAAGCTTGACTCTCTTCTTCAAACTTGTTTTTGACAACTTATTGATTTTTCTTTTAAGATTTATTGAATATTTGTCGTAAAAACTGGTCACACTTGGAAAACTCCAACTCCAATAGGATAAAATCATTGGAGTTACTCCTCAGCCTTGGTTATAGGACGCTGTAAATCAGTACAGTCCATGTCCTCCCCTGGTCCCCCAGCTGTGGTGTCATTAGGACTCACTGTGGCGTGTTGACTGGCACCAGGGAGCGGACGAGAGGGAAGTTAGAGCCAAGCAGCAGCAGTGGCCATTTACTAAAATTGCTTTCAGGAGATGATCGTCAGCTCTGTGGGTTGAGAAGCTCCTCCGTCCACTCCTCCATCCTCTCACCGCTGCTGTAAATCTCCCTCTTATGTTTCTCCAGGGTGGATGCTTATTGCTTTCCGTTTGGGTCCCATATTTCACCCAACAGATCCCTCGTGGTTTCCTCTCTATCTTTAGTCAGGATCAGGCTGCATCCACAGAAGGGTGGATGTATTTATAGGTTAATATGAGAAGCACACGGTGCAGCAGTAAATATTTCTGGAAAAAACACAGATCAGACTTAGCTGCAGGCTGAGGATCATCTGTGGACCACACACTGATGTTTTCTAAATGGGCTTCTCAGCCCTGCACTGATGTTCACTGTGGGTTTATGGCTTTGGCCTGGGTTTAATAGTAATGAGTCAAGATGGTCAAATCAGCTGTTTCACACTTTTCACCTCATTTAAAATAGATTTGCTTGGACTTAAGATCACAAAACACATTCCTCCACAATTGTTGGAGTCTGGTATCGGATCTACCAGTGGATTGTAATCGGCAGATCATGAGGAAGTAGAATAAAAAATACATTTATTTAAAAAATACTTATTGATTTATCTTTCTTATCTGCTTGTCCGTTGCTGGATCACAGGGGTAGCTAGCGCCACCCAAATCAAATTGCTCCATACTGTGAGCCCTCTGTGGGTGGTGAGCCCACAAGAAGTTATTCGGGCCTGGACTTAGAACACCTTGGTAGCAACCTGGCAGCTGGTGGATTCAAACCTGAAGCCTCGTGGACCTAAGTCTGCTTTCTCAACCACTTGGCCACTACTGTCGAACTCACCCAACTGGTAGGGTTAGAACTTGAAACCTTGTGGAGACAAGTTCGCTTCCTCCAGGGTTGCCATTGAGGGGCTCTGAGCATAGCAGCGCCTCAAGCTACATAACTTCCAATGGTCTTACCAACCACAGTGTGATTTGGGTGGCAGCGATGGAGACAGCTGTCCATGTGGCCTAGTAATGGATAAGCAGATGAAGGTGATTTAATGAGTGGATGAATTGAAAAGTCCATACGTCTACTGAGCATCTGTATACAGTCATGGAAAAAATGATTAGGCCACTCTGCTGTTTTCTTCAATTCCTTGTTCATCTTAATGCCTTGTTCCACTAAAGGTTTATCACCTGGGGGAAACAATG
>JAFBJS010002071.1:154285-168693 GCA_016785265.1 Paraplagusia blochii | reverse complement strand
GCTTTTTCTCCAAACCTTCCTGTCTGTGTTGTCCCTCTAATCACCTCGTTCCTGATCCTGTCCATCCTTGTCTCTCCTAAAGAGAACCTCAGCATCTTTAACTCCTTCATCTCCACCTCTGTCTCCTGTCTTCTACCTATTCCTAGTGCCTCTAATCCATCCATCATGGCTGGTCTCACCACCGTCATGTAAACCTTCTCCTTCACCTTAGCTGACTCTCTTCTGTCACAGATCACTCCTGACTCTTTTTGTCCACTTGTTCCATCCTGCCTGTACTTGTATTATTTTATTTATATGATTATAATATAATGGCCTTCAAAACATATTTTTCTTTGGTTTATTATTAAGTTAATAATCTTACACAAGAATTATATTGGGAATAGCAGACTTCGATGATGATTCCATTTTTTATTGTGTCTGCCTCATTTGCAGGAGGATGGGACTATTTCTAACGTTTCTATTCCCTACAGTAACATATTCTCCTATGTTTTTACTACCAGGAGTACCAGGGTTCTTCAGTACTGGGTCAGTTTGTGACCCGCTTCCTGCTGAGGGAGACCACCAGTCAGCTCCAGTCCCTGCAGTCGTCACTGGACTGTGCCATGGAGGCAGTTCATGACAACGGCTGCACAGGGAGGAGGACAACAAAGCCTTCGGAGCTCCCAGTTCAGAGGGTGACCAAACGCCCTGGACGACGCATCCAGAAGAACATGTGTCTTTCTCCAACTGACCCGTACTCTGGCATGCTCACCACAGGTGGACAACAGCAGCACACTTTAATATTGACATCTGAGGTGGGACTAATGAGGAGGTTTCTGTGTTTTTAAACTGGAAATATCTTCTTCTTTGGTCTTTCTGAGGGCAGGGGTTAGTGTGGAGCCAGATAACCACTGGAGCTCCCAGATCAACCAGCTGGAACATCTCGTAGACAAACTGGATTGTGAGGTATGACCTGAATCTTCAAGGTTGAGGACAGAATATAGTTGTCTCAGCTGTTATAGCCTGAAGTGACAGGCAGGGTTTGTTGTGTTTGCCCCGGGATTAAGCCTGTCGGAGAAAAGTAGCACTGAGATATTGAAATAATAATATCGAAACTTGGACTTGACAGTTTGATGAAAATATTATGGAGCTTGTCTTCGCTGATGCTACTCCTGACCCAAACCCCTACATTAACCCCAAACCTTAATCCCAGCCCCTATCTCCTACCCCAACCGTAATTCAAACCTTAATCCCAGCCCCTATCCCCTACCCCAACCGTAATTCACACCCAAACCTTGATCTCAACCCCTATCCCATACTCAACCCTTACCTGTATCCCAACTCCTAAACCCAACCTTAAACTCAACCCATAACCCAAAATTAATCCCAATCCCTACCCCAACCCACACCTTAATTCCAACCCCTACCCCAACCCAAAATTTAATCCCAACCTCTAACCCCAACGTTAACCTCAACCCATAACCCAAATCTTAATCCCAACCCCTTACTTTTATCCCAACCCTTAACCCCAACCTAAACTCAACCCCTAACCCAAACCCTAATCCTAACATCTAACCCTAAAACCAACCCCTAGTATAACCCAAACCTTAATCCCAACCCATAACCCCAATGTTAACCTTAACCTCTAACCCAAACCTTAATCCCAACCCCATCCCCTACCTCAACCTTCAATTATATTCCCTAACCCAAACCTTAATCCCTAACCCTTCATATCTATTATATATGCAAGCGTAGAAGAAATGTGTTAACTAATTAATATTTTAGGTGAAAATGTTGTGTTGTGGTTCTAGGTTAAGTGAAGTACTTTTCCCTCTTCATTTTCAGAGTCCACAGCTTGAACCTCTAAAAGAGGACTCGTTAGCAGGAACGTACAAGTCGGTGAGTTCATTCTGTCTTAATATTTTTTTTAACAATGTCTGTCTTTTCCAGTGTGTCAGCTCGTGGCAGCATCTTTGAAAAGATGCATTCAGCCTTTGTGTTCCTCCTCTCCCTAGAACATTCTTCTGATTCAGAGGCAGATGTCTGTGAAGGAGAGAGATGTCGAGCAGTTTCAACAATCTCTCAAAAACTACACAGAAGCCACCGGCAGCCAGCTAAACAACCTGCAGTATGTTCCCTTTCACTGCCTCGCCGCCTTTGAGCGCCTCGGGGCGTCGCTGATTTAAAGCAACAATTTCAAAACATTTTTCACCAAACATGAAAGATAACAACTGCTTCTCTCTCGATACCTCACCACCTTTTGAACTATTTCTAGCATTTCGGTCCAGAACCTGCCAGACAGATCGTGCTTCATCATGTATGAGTTTTGGCAGGATCGTCTCTCCTGGATGAGGTAAGATCTTAGGGTCTCTTGTGGTTCAGTAAAATCAAAATACGCGTTGAGAATTTTCGCTCTAGCAAAGTCGGGCATGTTCTCTTGGCTGGGGTCGCTGCTGGTTAATTGTAGTATTACTTTCTGTCTGGGGTTTTTACTCAGCTACTTGCAGTCCTCCGTCAGTAAGACCTTCCAGCGATGCATTATCGACTCACTGGAGGAGCCAGAGATCGTCTCCACTATGCTCCTCCCAGGTAGGTCCTCCCTGAGCCTGGAAACTGGATTCTGTTCCATAGTCTTAAATGAGATCTCTGACAAACTGCATTTGAAGATTAGATTAAATGAGATTAGATTTAGATTAGATTAGATTAGGAGTGTTTGCATCGCCAAATACTACAGTATACTACTACAGTAAATACTAATATGTATACCATGAAGTATTGTCAAAATATGCATTTTGCTCACAATAGAAATAATTAGATTTTTTTTTGGCATTTTTTTTTTATCATAGTTTAGTTTGTGTTTTTCCCATTATATTTTTCACAATAAAGATCTTGTTTTATTTATCATAAACAGTGGTGAGAGACTAGTGAAAAAGTAAAAAAAATAAGTAGAATGAGGTGGGTTAACATTTCATGTGCATTTTTATGCCAGACTTTGGTTTAAAATTAAGATAGAATGAAAAAAAGAAAGAAAACGGACCATGTTGCATGTCCTTGTAGTTATATTTTGAGCATGTTTAGAGACCTTCTAACAGTATTTGGATTATTTGTCCATGAACATACCCAAACGACCTCTTCTCCATTCCACAGCTTCCTGGTGGATTATGAACAACAACTGACAGAGAAAATCAGCATAAATCAAAAGTATAAGAGAAAGAGGCAGTTTTGAAATGATTTTCTCCATTTTGTTCCTTCATTTCTGTTACGACATCTTGTCTTGAACAGCGTTGCTTTTTCAAAGCCAAGTTTCAAGGTAAAGTAAAATGACTTCATAAAAAAAAGGTGTCAGTCAGTTTACAATATTTCATCACCTGATTATGAAGAGAGGATCATTTTGTTAAAGGCTTTGACACATTTGCTGTTCTTGAAAGCGCACAAGGCGTAACAAGAAAAAAGAAAATGCATGATTTTGTTATTTCTGTGCCTGTTTATTCCACTCAACACACGGTACGTTTTAGTGTAGATTTGTGAATGAAGCCACAAAAATCCCTTTACATTTAACGCCAGGGCTCTTTTTTTTCCAAACACAAAAAAATGGCGTTTATCACCTTGAGGGTAACCTTGCATCTCGCTGTGGTTTTGTGCTTTGTTGTCTTTTTCAAAGATCTGCTACCGGTGGTCAGCGGACAGAGATTATTGTGGTCTGCATCCAAAACATAAACATGTCATGTGGCTCCTTTGCACTTTAGAGAAAAAAAAAAGATAAACATGGACCTTATTGTGACAAAATGATATGTTTATGGTAGATTGTTTGTTAATCCAGGCTCAACTACAGTTTTGATAGGACACTAACCTGCACCGAGGTTAACTGAGGTTATCAAATAATACCAGGAGGTTGGTTCATCAAGCAGTTACATGACTGGGAAATTATATTTTGAGAACATTAAGTAGGAAGTGTTTTAGGTGATAAACTGATTAACTGTAAAGTAGATGAGTAGAGCTGTAAGCTACCATTAGGTGGAGCTGCACTGAGGTGAATGTACAGATTGATGGTATATAGAGGTCTGATAAAGAAAGGAACAAATGTGTTTTATTTTATGCAAAATACAGTTGTAATGTGGATGTGGCATGAAATAAAGTTTATCACATGTTGATGACTTTATTATTTTTTTCTTTTTTAATGTGGACATTGTTGTAAAGTTGTAAAATATGTAACTGGTTTTCAACCAAGAACTGCAGATGCACCAAAATTATTCCAACCACTGTATCTTTGACTTGTTTGAGGTAATAAATAGGACATAAAACCATTATTTAAATAGCTTTGTGCAGGGGTCTCAAACTAAAATAAGTTAAGGGCCAGAACCCACACTATCATTTCACCTATGGGCCGTGTCAGCTTTCAGTGTTCAATACAAAAGAAAAAAATTAATAAAAAATCTGTTTTCCATAGATGCTGTTTAATACAACACTGGGCCAGAGGAAGTCTGTGGATCAGGGTTTTGAGAACTATAGGATTTACCATAAAATGCAGAGAAAAAATCTATAAAATATTATTATAAATTTAACTTTCAAATCAAGGTGGGGGCCGCAAAAATATCATTTCACGGGCTGCAAATTGGCCCACGTGCCGTAAGTTTGAGACCCCTGGCTGCAAAATTACGAGGCAGGTTCATACATGGTCCGAGGTCCGGTTGTAAAATAAATCTATACAAAAGCAGCCGATCCTAAACTTTTTTGACTTGTGACAATATTTTATCATCAAATTTTCTAGGGATCCCAGGGATTTTTTTTTCCTAGAATCTTTTAAATCATGTTTGTTACTCTGTGTAGCCATCACAGAGTGGCCAGATTAGTGCAGAAAGTGGTGTGGGCTTTCTGGTACTTCACCACTGTTCATCACTGTTATGGCATTGACCAATATTGTAATCCTTAATTACTCCAGCAGATGGCCGACAAATGGAACAGGCTGCTTTATAATAACCATCAGTCAGGGCTTCTCGCCAGCTGTGTTTAGCATCCTGTCGCTGTGATTGTGTTTTTACTTTCCCATTGTTTCCTTACGCTTTTGCACACATTAAATTAAGATACAGTTTTGAAACGTTAACAGCTTAAACTGAGATGTCAGTTTTAAATATAAAGATGATATAAATATGGAAGGACCACCTGCTGGTGAATCGAGGATAATTACGTACTTGATTCTCTTTGCATTTCATGAAGCTACAGCTGACATCTATTACTGCAATTGTATTATCCCTTTCCTATGATGATACTTCTGAAAATAACTCAGCAGGTATTTGGGGGAAAATGTAATCCACAGCTTGCGTAATGCAGTATATGTTAGATATATAAGATATACTGCATTAGGTATATATAAGGCAGAAAAGGAAGGAATTGTGATACATATCAGCATTTACCCTTTCACTATAGTGAACAGTGGGCAGCTGTTAGCACCCAGGGAATGGTTAGCACGGACGTTGTCATGCTTATTGGACCTGATGGTGGATTCAAACCTGAAACCCTCCTGATCCAAGTCCAGTTCCTAACCGCTAAGCCACCATTCCCCCTTTCTGTATTTTTATAATTTTATTAAAAAGGTTGCCATTATATTAGACTATATGCTGATGAGATTCACACCTCCTGTGGCGAAAGAATATTTCTTCAGTGCAGACGTCTCAAACTCTAAAGCCTTGAAGGCCATTACTCAGTTATTTTATTGGAAAGCCTCTAAAATTACTATTGACATCTAGTGGCAGCCTGGGTGTGGGTCCCTGTGGTCAGGAGTTTGTCACCTCTGCCCCAGAGTCATAAAGCTGTGAGGAGGCAATTTCTTTAAATTAAACAGTAAAAAAAGTGATGATGTTGAAGCTGGAGAAACTTCTCGCCTTTTTTGCTGTTGTTTGTGTTTCCACCTACAGAACCGTAGGTGCAAGTCTCCCCTAAGCAACCTTTTATCTGTCAATGAGCGCTGTTTCCTGGTGCAAATGATCTTGCAGAGACTGATGGAGCAGACAGTAATAAATGTGTGGTCAGTGCAAAGGAAAAGCAGCTCTGTCAACACAAATTGGACTGATTGTCTGCAAATGGAGGCCAGTCACTGAAAACCTTCCTCTGTCATCAGATCTGCTGCGTGGTATTTTTTTTTGTTTCATTCAGGAACAAAGAAAAAAAAATGACAATGTAGAAGAGATCTGGAGCGTGAAGAAGCAGTGACACGTGGTCTGAAGGAAAAACGAGGTCAGCTGTCAGGGTGTGTTGACAGCAACGAGAAGGAATTCCACTTCTGATTGTCATCAGTGCACCGCACTTACACACAGGCATCAGTCAGATACTGAATCTGATAAGCTCCGGAGAAAGAAAATTAGAAAAGCTGGAATGATGAAATTGATGAAGAAAGAAGCGTGGTGTTTATTTGGACGTTGCCTTTCACCTGGCATTTACACATGCCAGCTGTGTGACAGCTGATCAAGGAAGGATTACTGAGAGCCCAAGGGACAAAATGTACTTCTGGAATAAGGCGTCAGTTCTTTCAGCTCCCTCTTTCATCATCCACACATTGATATCAGAAGCAGAGCGTATAAATATATGAAGAGGAAGGCAGCGCCTCATGAATTGTGTAAACATTGTCAGGATAATGATCTGGATTTGTATTGAAAGTAGTGACATTCTGAAGGTTTCAGCTCACAATAATCTATGAACATCACTGTAAAAAAGAAACATTTATCAGAACATATTTGGGTTCACTGAAAAAGAGAGGTCATTTTATAGTTTTGTAATTGCAGTGTAATCAGCATCATTATCATAAATGCAATAAAATTTAATTACAGTGTAGAGAGGGTCAACAGTGCGGGCTGAGTCATCTCAGCCTGCATCCACACATACACACATCCTCATTTTAGGGGAACGTTGGGAGAGATGCTGCACCAACACATTAGGTTTTGATTCAGGATGAATGATGAAATATATGAAACTGCGTCAGTGGTTGGCAGCAGGAAATGCATGTTTTTTTTAGAGTGATCACAGCGATGCACTATAGTAGAGAGGTAAAGGATGAAGGGATAGACTTGACTCTATTATTTTATCTTTACTGTATTTTTGTTTCACTAATGACGACCCTGCGTGGGCTGAAGCCTGACCTCCATTTCTACCAACATCTGTCATTGTTGTTGCCACAAGCAGTGATTTCACAAAATGATGTGTGATTTCGAAGCTGAGCAGTAACCTACCACATAAGTGCCCAAATGCATTATAAAATATTTCTGTACACCACAACAAATCCACCAGATGGGATTGGGAACACATACTCCCAGTGAGTCACAATTATCTTCTGGGTAACATTTTATCATTTAACAAAAGCAATAATCGAATGCAGTACAAGAATGACACAAATATACAAACTCTCGCCTGTTGTCACTGCCATGGTAAACAAAAATACATTTATAGTGACAACATTTATTCAATAAATTGCTATAGTTCTCCCAAACTGCTAAGTATAGCTGCTGGATGACTGCATTTAATTATATTTTACTTTTACTATTACTCTACTATTTTACAAAAGTCGAGTTTGAAAAGTAAGCAGATTAATTTGCCAGAAAAGAAGATAATGTCCTATTTATTCATGACCTGTGAATATATAGCCAACTTTGTTTTTTAACAACGGAACGCAACCGAGCTGCAACGATTTCATTGGTGAGTACGATTTTACGTTTCCCATGATCCTCTGCAAGTGTTTCGTTTCCTTGAAAAACCAGCGCCTTTAAACTTGCTAAAGTTGGTAAAATCGCTGTGTGACACTATCCAATCCTCATACGATGTATTCAATAAAATTTGAGTTCTTCCACATGAAATATCCAATTATTAAACCATGACTTTAACAGAACTTATTTAAATTTGCTTTAAATTGTCTATGTCTGTGAGTTGTACATCCGGGCATTCAGAAGGCTTGCTCTCTGGGCTACATGCTGAGAACAGCGTTTCTCCCTGCGCCCAGGGGAAAGTCCCCGGACTCGTAGCAGAAAGTGCTCTGGGTTAAACCAGCGTCGACCTGCGCTTCACTACCAATCGGCTAAGACGTTCATGTGAACAGAGCCGGGTGTTAGCATGTCGGCTTTGTCAGCGGTATAGATATGCAAGTATGCGTAACTCACGCCGAAACAGAACGGGGCTCATTCTCCGAATGCTCATCTTTTTTGTCTGTATGCATCTATTTTAAGACATTACATGTTGTTGTTTTGTATTTGTAAAAAGACACTCCATATTCCCCCAACACTTTAATACTAGATACCACCAACGAGATACGTTGTGAACCAACGTAAGATGAAAGAAAAATACTTTCTTTTTAAAATTTTGTTCAGCAATTTTGTTAATTTAGTCAAACTCAACCATTTTATTCACTCTGGAACATTGGGTTTGAAATGCGTTTAACGCGCCATCTTGTGGCCGGTTTTAGGCAAACGTGTCAGGTTCTGCAATATTTGTATATACGCAAAATGGAGAAGTAAAGTAGAAAAAACCGAGTGACACATCATTCATAGTATACCCTACTGACTCGTTGTACAGGAACTTCCATCTTCGCAGTGTTTGTATCACATAAAAAAACAGGTTAAATGCACTATGTACTTCTTAACTTGTGTATTTCCATTGCCTCCATTTTAGTGATAACCAAATTATTCAGTTTCTTGAAACCAAGTCGGACTCTTTCTCTTTTGATTTCTTTATTTTTATTATACATCTATGATTTATATAGAATATATCTCTATGTTATAATTCATATCTTGAGTAGGGATGTCTGATATTTACATCTGCTGATGTCCAATTATGACAATATTATGCAAAAATGTCATTTTCCGATACAGATATCAACCAATACTCTACACCAATATATTTTCTATTGTTTTTCCCCAAAATTGGGGTTAACTTCTCAGGATAATAATCTGTAATTCTGGTAAATCTGACAGGAATTGTGTTATCGGATTTTCATTAAAAAATCTCATTATAATCGATAAATCGATATCAATCTGACCGATATTACTGTCTCTGTATTCTACATTTCAGGCCAATAGGAGAAGAAGATTCTACAGAACAATTACACCTTTAACGGTTGAATTGAATTGTTTCTGTCACCAGGTTGAGAACAGGACTTGTCATTTGTCAAGGCTTGGTCTCACGTGACTGAAGTTGAGAGGTGTGGATTGGGTAAGACGATGCCTTGCCATTATTACGTTTTGAAAAGAGCCACCGGTTCTGCCGGTATCAAATATCTGTCGGACAAAGGAAGAGGAAAAATGTCCCTGTAATTACCAACTGGCGCCACTAGAGGGTGCAAAAGCCCCGCAGCATCCGATCTGACGCACACGCTGGAGTCCGCCGGATTAGTCCACTACAGATTACAGCGTCACATGGTGGATTCCACAAATGGTGCCGGCTGCTACCTCATACCCCCACCCAACACCCCCACCACTTCCTCACCGGCACCCGCTCCCCCAGCTGCCCCATCATCCTTTTGTTGTAGGTGTAGCCCCAAACCGCGACCGCATCACAAAGGTTGGGGGCCGCCCTACTGTATCCTAGAGACACAGGAGGGAGGGACTGGAGAGGAAAAGAAGCGCACGCAGAGGAAGAGAGGCTCAGGGTGAGATAAATTGTAGTCTAAAAAGAAGAAAGAAAGATAGCACCATGTGTACATGTGCAAGAGAGCGCGTGTCCGCGTAAGAGGAAAGGCGGGCAGCAGTGAGGACAGGACCGTGATTGTATGCGTGCGTTAATAGGGAGGCAGACAGCGAGAGAGACACCAAGAGGAAGACCGCATACGGACTGTCAGAAAGAGGCAGGTGGAAACGAGGACACCCAGGCGGAGCGGGAAGATGGCTGAGCCGGAGCTGAAATCACGGAGCAGTCGGGAGAGCGTTGCCAAGGCTGTGAGTCAGGAGAAGATAGCAGGTAGGTGCAGTGCGCGCACTCTGAGAGGTTTGAAGAAACCACATGGGAGTTGTAAAGAAGCGCCATGTGCCCTGATGCAATAATACCGGATGTATGTGCAGCGCACGTTGTGATGTGAGCTAAAAAAAACTGTAACCGTGGTTGGTATTGAATTAGAGACACATTCTATTTATTCTAAATAGCCAGTGTCTACCTCTGATATTAAAAGGTTCGCACAGGAAGCTGAGCAACCTGTTCTCAGAAGTCTACCTGAAAAGCCAGTGAGACCAGTTCCTGAACGCAACATGCCACAGAGCTGATATACTGTAGATGGCACAGAGTTGGTGACAGCAACACATGTGGAGACTTGTCCACTTGCTGACTGTTGGTCTCCTGTCTAACATCTATTGCAGCATCAGAAGATGGAAACACGGAACAGGAAGGTCTCACCGGGGACCACCCTCCCCCTGGTGAGGGGTCGTCATCCAAAGTGGAACTCAAACGCAGCATCACCCTCTTCAACGGTGTGGGGATGATCATCGGCACCATCATCGGCTCGGGGATCTTCGTCACTCCCACAGGAGTTGTGAAGGAGACAGGCTCAGCTGGACTCTCGCTCATCATCTGGTCCATCTGTGGACTGGTGTCCACCATGGGCGCCCTGTGCTACGCCGAGCTGGGCACCACCATCACCAAGTCTGGCGGAGACTATACATATATTTTGGAGATTTATGGCGAACTGGCGGCCTTTCTCAAACTGTGGATAGAGATGCTCATCATCCGGCCGTCCTCCCAGTACGTGGTGTCCCTGGTGTTTGCCACTTATCTGCTGAAACCTATCTACCCGACCTGCTCTGTTCCTGAAAGTGCTGCCAAGCTCCTGGCCTGCCTGTGTCTCAGTGAGTCTCACACCATAACACAGTTACAACCCCACCTATAAAATTGGGTTCCATTTTTTTTCTTGCGTCTCTTTTGTGTTACAGTGTTGCTCACGTTCGTGAACTGTGTTAGTGTGAAAGCCGCCACCAAAGTCCAGGACCTGTTCACGGCTTCCAAGCTGCTGGCCCTGGTCATCATCATCCTGTTCGGCTTCATACAGATCTTTAAAGGTGAGTTTTCTTTTTCCTTCATTTTATTATGTGGTAACAGCAAAGGAAATTATGTTCTATCTATGCTTTAAAGACATCAAATGAAAATAGGAAATAAATGTCTTTTACACTTGTATGGAAAATACCGGCCTTCACTTTGGCCACGAGGCAATGTCTCTGTCTTTGGTTTGAAACTGGTTCACATCCTGGTCAGGGTGGTGGACTTCCAGTGGCGCACCACCTGCAGGAAGATGTGCTACGGTGCAATGTGATTTGTACCTGGTAAAGGATAAACAGATAAAAAAATATATAATTTAAAGAAATTTTATTTAAAAAAATCTGATTTCATTATTATAATTGTTGTTTACTAATTATTTTCTATATTACTGCTACCATAAATAATGGGGGTGATAACGAACATAATATTTATTTGAAGGTGTATTTTTCCTATTAATTAACTCAAAATAGTTGGCAGAGGTGGTGCAGTGGTTATGGAAGCAGACAAATCATACTAGTCCACAGTATGGACTAGTATGATTTGGGTGGAGCCAGTTGCTCCTGCAACCATGCAGCGGACAAGCAGATGAAAATGAATGTTACTCAAAATACAGGTTGAAAAAGTAAATTTTAATACAACATAAGAGTTGATTTATTAACCCAAATACAAAGGGAAAATTTTCATACAAATTGAAACTAACATAAGCATTACGGTAAAAAACTTTTATATAACATGACTAAAGTTCAGTTGCCCCAAGGTGAAAATATTCCATCCTATGTTAAGTGTAATAATCAGGGTTATAAAAGTGACAACATCATTTATGGCAGTGATTGACACTGATTGTGAAGTAACTGTAGACTGAATAATAACAACAGCTTCACCATCATTTATCAATAATGTTTTATCCATTGTCAAAATGCAGAGAAATGACTAAAATCAACCAACTCTATGCAGTTACATTTTGAAATATACTATTACATGTTACTCTACACACGTCGACACTTTCTGTTCCTGCAATGTTTGTAAGGGAAATGATTTATTATGGTTTATAATGCTCATCACAATCATGATTCATCGTGTTCAACCCTGATCCTGGATCAAATGTTTTTTTTAAGTTTCATAGCTTTAATAATAAAAGTATAAATAATAATATCCATAAAAACTGTTTTGTTGTTGACATAGACCTCATCATGTCCTGCAGCCATATGTTGGCCTAGGGAGATTTTTTTTTTTTTTTGCTTTTAATGATCAGGAAATTGTTGACTAACAAGAATGAACCCATCGGAGCGCACTGCCCTCATTTCTGCATGCAGGCACAGCTAATGACTGTGAACACAAGGCCCGTCTGTCTGTGTGGCCAGAGTGTGTCAGTGCAGGTGTGGGCTAAATAAATAAGCACATTTATTTGGGTTGGTTTGACAGTGACATAAAGACTTTGTTTGTCAAAATATAATCACATATTGCAGCAGACAACAGGTTGCTTCAGTAGGCGGGAGTAGCGTCCACATGGACCATGCTGCATCTGTTCATCTCACCCTCCTCCTCCTCCTCCTCCTTGTCTTCTTCTTCTAAAGCCATGTTCAAGGCAAAAGTGCTCACGCAGCGTCTCCATGGAGACTAGGTAGTTAGGTCTGACGGCTGTCGTCACACAGTGGTCTCTCTGAAAAGACTGAGAGAAGGAAAAAAAAAGTGCATGTGCAACAGACCTCAGGAAAGTCATTAACATCAGAAAAGAACAGGTAGAGCTGAGGGAGAGGAGGGAAACGCCTCCGAATTCTCCGCCCTGCACAGATGGGAATGTCTCCTTCGGGAGAAAAAAAAAAAAATGAAACGCAACGATTAACTACTGTTAAACATTTGCTATAGAAAGAAAAGTGAACGTGTTGTAAGCAAACTTTTAAATACAAGTAAATAAAATTGAAAAAATAAATAAAATTATGCATTTAAATGTATATAAATCAAATAAAAATTCTACATTGCACTGTACATGCAACGCAGAATGCCATACACTTAATAAATAAAAACTTTATTGATTTTAATGTATTGATACTAGGCATGGGCAAACTAAGGCCCGTGGGCCAGATGCAGCACGTTTAGCTTCGTGAATTTGGCCCCTGAATTTTCTCTAAATTTAAAAATTTAATTGTATTGTGATTTTACGCCTGCCTTTTCCTTGCAATACCCACATTATCCATATGGATGGCGTAGAAAATGACTTTGTATGACTATGTTTGACTTTTACATGTCATCTTAGTTCACATTTTAAAACAAATTTTAAGACCAATTGTGGCTGAATATAATAGTTTTTTTACAACCGTTTCTAAACTGGAACTTGTGTTAAAACTATATTTAACACATCCCGGTGAGTGACTTTATCCAAGAAGACAGAAGCCTGGTCTGTTACAGTAAATATACACAGTAAATGTTGATTGTTTTGATGTGTTTTTTTTTCTTCCAACACTGCAGCAGCACAAAGTACAGAAGCTGTTGAGCTTCTCAATCCAGAAGATCTGAGTTAATCTTTCCCCTTGATAAACTGGAGACCAGGGTGCTAGCTAGAAAAAAAAAAACTAATCTGGAGATTTAACAAAATAAAAAAACTGCATTTCTTTACTAAGACAGGTTTAAGCCTTGTACACTTTGGAATTTGGGCATTTTTTTTACTATTGTTCTTTCAGAATAAGATCCTCCTGTGAATCTCAGTTTTTATCCAGACATGATATACAGAGATGTGTAATGTTTTTACAATTCTGAAATGTGCGATAAACTACATTTAATCCACGTAACTTCACTTGAATGCTCTTTGTTTTTGTTTGTGTGCAGGAAATGTCCCATATCTCACACCTGATCAGGCATTTGAAGGCAGCAAATATGGAGTTGACAACATTGTCTTGGCTCTGTACAGCGGCCTGTTTGCTTTTGGAGGCTGGTGAGAGAAATATATAATAAAACACACCAGATGTTTTGTGTTAATCACAGAAAACTAACATTTTGCACTTTTATTTCTCCAGGAACTATTTAAACTATGTAACTGAGGAGATGATCAATCCAGAGAGGTGACTTACAGTAGATGTGATGAAGGTTGTGTTGACGGCTACATACATATATATATTTCCCCTCACTAATGATGCATCCCTGCCTGACCTTAAATGTTCACTGCATGGAAGTACAGTCTGCAGCAGGACAGGACTAATTCCAGCCTCAAAAGAAACAAACATTATTAGAATAATGTTAAAAATGCTTCAGATAAACAACAAATCATTAGAAACTGTACAACATTATAATCTTGCTGTATACATATATATATATATATATATGTATATACACAGCAAGATTATAATTTTGCTGTGTACCCAGGTGGTAAATGTCTCTCTCTCTCTCTCTCTCTCTCTCTCTCTCTCTCTCTCTCTCTCTATATATATATATATATA
>JAFBJS010002071.1:39976-153937 GCA_016785265.1 Paraplagusia blochii | reverse complement strand
ATATATATATATATATATATAAAATAGTATAGTATAGTAAAGTACCCTGCATTAGATTATGTCACATCAGTAATGACAGAAATAGTCCTAAATAAACTGGATGCATGAAAACACTGCACTAACCATTTACTATTACATTGGTAATAAAAATGTTATGAATACACGCTAATATATCTGTGAATTAATGTGACTTTTGTCCCTCCCCCCCAGAAACCTGCCTTTGTCCATCATCATATCTATGCCCATTGTGACTGTGGTCTATGTTCTGACCAACCTGGCCTACTTCACCACCATCTCTCCTGAAGCTATGGTGCAGTCTGAGGCCGTCGCTGTGGTGAGTGTTTGAGCTCCTGTCACTGAGTTTATTTTTTTTATTTTTTATTTTTTTTTAAACAAGCTGAAGCCTTGGTGACACTGTGCTCTGATCTTCTTGCAGAGTTTTGGAGAATACCACCTGGGTGTGATGTCCTGGCTGATTCCTGTCTTCGTGGGATTGTCCTGTTTTGGAGCTGTCAACGGGTCCCTCTTCACCTCAGCACGGTCAGTGTTCAACTGAGGAGAGTTAGGCAATACTAGTGGATTCTTAACTGTTATTGTTAAAGTACCCCTGATTTGGAGATAGGGGGCAGCAACATTATGTTGCTCTTAAAATGAATTAATTCATACAAAACTATTATTTTCATTGAACACAAACAATATTCTGTCTGCCTGTCTGTCTTTAAACTGTCCAACTGTCTATCTGTTTTTCTCTTTGTCCGTCTTGTCGGTCTTTCCATCTATCGGCAAATTCCTGTGTCTGTCCATCTATCTATCTGTCTTTCCATCTGTCTGTCCATCTATCTGTATCTCTATCTGTCTGCCTGTCTTTCTATCTCTCTCTGTCTGTCTTTGTATCTGTCTGTCTGTCTATCTTTCTGTGTATCTGTCTCTTTGTCCATCCATCCATCCATCCATCTACCATGATATTTGTTTTTAAGACAAGTCATATCTCTGTCCTCCACTGTGAGGGCTCACAACTTACACGAATGTTAACAAAAGGCTGCTGGAGTGTAATTTGGGTGGCGGTGGTGGAGACTGCTGCCGTAGCCACTTAGTAATATGTAAATGGATAAAGCTGGACAAGTTTTGCATTTGTCTGTCCTATGCAGTGCGCTGTATCCCACTTTGGGAACAGCTGAGCTAAAAAAAGATGCACGGTCACATCGTCACAGTATTGTAGGGACAAGGAAGCAGCATGTTAGCATGAAAAATTGAAAACAGCTAGCAAATAGATTCAGGACAAACAGAACTGGATGGACGACGCAGTAAGACAGTAGGCAGGGTTGGTTTATTGAGAATTAGAATAAGGTCCTGGAGCAGTCATTTCCTGAATGGAAATTAAGGCTCAAAGACAGCTTTCCTCTTCCTTGGACATCTGTTGATCTGTGGATCAGTGAATCTTTTAAAAAATAACTTCAACCAAAAATATTTATCAGGTAAACCTGTCTTATCTGCCCTTCGATACTTGTTCTGTTTTTTGTTAACTTACATTATTCGGTTTTTGGGCTTTTATCACATATTATTATCCATAAGTTACAATACTGCCACCTTCTGGATCATTGTCTGACCGAAAAGTCTCAAATTACTTGTTTTACTCGATTTATTTGCCTACAAAATAAATGTCTCTGCAGCTTTTATTTTGTAGTGATGGTGTTCATTGTTCAAGATGGTGTGGTTGTTCAATTCTTTTTAAATATACCACGTACCAGACATAATGTTAGTCAATATTATATATTAAAATAAAACTAAACACAGCAAAATGTCACAAGATTTGATAAAATACACCAAAATAAACTGCACAGGAAATGGATTTTCCAGACATCAGACTTTTCCTCTGGGAAAAAAAACATGTTCTGACCTTGAGTTCTTTGAGAAAAGTTTCCAAACATGTTGAGAGGATGGAAACTAAACATGTTTGAAGTGACCAGAAAGGGTTGTTTAAGCCTCTCCGACACTGTCATTGGCCAACTCCTCTACAAACTTTCCATGTTATGAAAAACTGATCATGAAAGAATTCTCGTCTGTGCAGCTTGTTCTACGCTGGAGCTCGAGAAGGTCAACTTCCTGCTGCTCTGGGTCTGGTTCACAAAGACCTCTTCACTCCGGTGCCGTCCCTCATCTTCACAGTAAGACTCCAACAGTCTTATGCTCTTCTAGTAACTCGTGCGCCGGAACAGAAAAAATGATAATGGTCACTGTTGTTTGAGGATTAGCTGCAGGTAAACCTGACTGACAAGTTGCTGAAAGGACCTTAAAAAAAAAGTTTCTCAAAAATAAATAAAAATGCAGTTATTTTCCTTAAAATATGTAATAATGTTCAATTTTGTGGTTAACGTTCAGAAATTAAATACTTAAATACAACAGCAAACGTAACAGAATTTTGCTCAGTTTATCTTTTTTTCGTCAACATTTTTTATTGAGTTACCATAAAATGTCTTTTTTCAGTGTTTGCTCTCCATGATGTACGCCATCTCCAAGGACATCTTCTCTGTCATCAACCTCTTCAGCTTCTTCACCTGGCTCTGTGTTGGAATGGCCATTGGTGGTATGATCTGGTTGCGCCTAAAAAAACCTGACCTCCACAGGCCTATTAAGGTATTACACTCACAGACTATACATTTTTTTTATATCTACTGGTCCTGGAACAGGCATGAGCGAACAGTCATGTGATTCACATGGACCAGGATAAATGACATGTAGAGTCATACCTGCATAGAAGCTTTTAGCGAAATTTGTCATTGTGATGCTAAATTGGGGCAGTGGTGGCCTAGTGGTCAAGGAATCGGAGTGGGGTCCAGAAGGATCCAGGTTCGAATCCACCAACTTCCAGGTCCACTGTGCAAGGCACCCTCCCCACTCACTGCTCCTCGGCCACTCAAAGCTGCCCACTGTCCACTTTGGTGATGGGTTAAATACAGAGGTGACCTTTGGTTGTGTGACTCACAATGACAAGGAGTTTGCTCCTAATATTGTCATGATTGTAGCGCCTGATAAATTATTTGCAGCTACAAGAAGTGCTTTTTGCTTTTTTTTAATCACACAAAAAAATCAGTTGCATAATCTGGACACTTTGATGACCCAGATCACTGAAACAAACAGGCCTCCACTGGCCCCAGGGACTTAGATTGTCCACGCTTGCTCAAGAACAGTGGTCTCAAACTCAAATAAGTTGAGGACCACCGCCCCTTCGCGTCGACTTTTAGTGTTCAATACAAAATAAAAATGTTTTATACAAAAAATCAGTTTCCCATAGATTCTGTGTAATACAACACTGAACCAGTAGGAGGCTGTGGATCAGGGTTTTGGGACGTCTTAGAGATTCAAAAAGCTTTTTATACTTGTGTAATCCAGCTCCTTTCTTTAATCTCCACTCTCTGGAGCCTCTCTGTTCTCTCAGTATATAACTAAGGTTAGCATGAACCACATACATGTTTGTTTCGCTTCTGTCTCATCATGGGGTTATTACATCAGATGACACCGTTTTTGATCTTCTCTTTGAGTCAGAAAGCTCTCAGTCTGTTTGCAATTAAGGATGAATGTCTGTCCAGAGACAAGGAAGCCTTTCTTCTGCTGGGGCCAAAACATTCAGACCGTTGTCTGGTTATTTATCTCTAAATTTAGCTTCTGTCAGAACCGTTCTATCGCTCCTTTTTTATCTCTTTGGTTCCAGTGACACAAACTCTTGCCTGGTATTATATTCAATGTCAAAATGTCATTAAAACCATTAACAAGCAGACAGGAATCTGTATTCAACCTTGAGTTAACTTCCAAGAAGTTGTAGAAAATAACTTGAAAATTACCAAGCAACATAATTTGAAGTTTGATGGACCGGATTATAAAAGCCCAACGGGACGTATCTGGGTCCTGGCCCATAGTTTGATCGTGCTTGAGTTCATATATCAAGAAAAAACAGGAAATGAAATGCAGTGGTTTATTTTGTAGACAATAGAAGGTTGCACGCTGAGGACGGTCTGATTGTTGGATGAAAATGTTCCAGAACTTCATCAGTAATTGATAGTGGAGAAATTTCTCACTTGTGTAATCCTATCAGGTGCATTTATAGCACCACCTATAGCAAGGGAAGACATGACATGGCAAAACAATAATCAGATTATATTGTTTTGATAAATCTCAGGACTAAAAATCCAAACAAGTCACTGTAAGTAGGATCAGTTTTGTGAATAATCCGAAAATCTGTCTGTGATTGTTCTGAGTTATTTAGGTCAATGTTCCCCAACCTTTTTTTGCGCCACAGACCGGTTAAATTTCTGGTACTTTTTTCACAGACTGGTTATTAAGTTGTGGCAGATAAATATCCCTTGATAAAAGGAAATTTCCGGTGTTCTGAAATATTTTCCTACCTATAAAATCTTCCTACCCAAGATAACTGTGCATGCACACAAGGATTTCTCAAGTGCACACAGCCTATAATTATTTGCTACCGACCAGTATACAAGGTTAGAATCTTGTATCAATGCTCTGCATCATTTTGAGTTTGTTATTGTCTTCACTGAGAAAATATTTCCTAATCAAATATAGTTACATTATTGATGATGGAATCCTAGCCATTCTATTGGTCAGTTCTTTTGTTGATATGGGTTTGGATCAAGAGGAAGTAATAGACAGATGAGGCCAAAAGGAAACATTATTTCCCTGCGGCCGGGCACCAATTCACACACGGACCGGTACCGGTCCCCGGCCCAGTGTTTGGGAACCACTGGTTTAGGTCACACAGTAGTGCGTGGAATGCAAATCCAGCTAGCTGCGTTTATTTTTATTATTTTTTCCTGACTTGAATCAAACACACCGTGTTTTTTAATCCATGTTGTTTTCTCTGCAGGTGTTTCTGTTCGTCCCGATTGTTTTTGTCCTGGGCTGCATCTTCATGATCGTCGTCTCATTCTGGGCAGCTCCAATCGAGACTCTGATTGGCTGCGGCATCATTCTCACAGGTATCCCAGCCTACCTACTGGGCTACAAGTGGAAGAAACCCGACGCGATCAGGAAGGTGCTGGGTGAGTCTGACGTTTGGTGTTGTCTTTTCAACTTCTCTCTGGTTCAATCATGTGAGAACGTTTGTCTGAGAGCAGCAGTAGCCACTGAGTTTATTTGGACAGGTCTGGGTGTTGGACTTTAGTCTGAAGTATTTAATAATGTTTAATAAAAAATGTCCAAACTGGTGCTGACCTACTGCAGATAAGAAAAACAGAGTTGTTTCTCCTCAGAAATCTTCACCGTGTTCTGTCAGAAGATCTTTATGTCGGTTCCCGAGGAGAAGAAGCAGCGTGAGACGTCAGACTAAAGATGGACACGCCCGACGAAGACAACGTAAAGGCTAAATATTTGGGCCTTAATTTTGTTTATGTTCGCTCTAGGTATTTTTTAAAACAAAATCTTAATTCAATCAGAAAGCTGTAAAACGGGTGGACACCATAGACGTAGAAGAAAAGTAGAAGAGCATAGTGTGAACATCTGACTGGAACGGTGGTTAAAAAGCTGCCAGAAGTAGAATTCTTACTTAGTTTAGAGGGACAGGAAATGCTGGATGGACAGGTGGTGGTGTCAAGGACCAGTTTGAGGTCTTTTTTAGTAGAAGACAATGTCAGTTTTGGAAAATTTTAATTCTGTTTTTTTTAAAAATACACGATAAAACACAAAACCCCTGAAACAGGAAACATCTCTTTTTCCATGCAGACCAACAAGACCTCCTTATAGACAGTGTTTGCCACATACATAAATACATACATACATATATATACACAGATGCCGATCTCTTATCAACTCTAGGAAGAGTAGGAAGAGATCATTTACACTTTCTGGACCATTTTGTTATAGGAAAGTAGTTTTTTTTTATTTTCCTGCTATTTATTTTAGTTATTTACTGCGAAAACGAAGGCACAATAAAAAACAATTTAATCAATTCCAAAAAATTCCGTTAACTGTTGATCATTTTATGACTTTCTCTGCATTTCGCCTAACAACAGATGACTCAACACTAGATACAGTACTTTAATTTGACTGCAGTGAAAGAGAAAGGTCCATAACGTCCATAAAGAGACCAGATTGGGTCTCTTGGTGCTAGAGGGGTAAATTGTTTGGATGTCTGTGGTTGGGGAAAAAAAAAAAAAAGTTTTTTGAAGGAATTATAATTTAAAAATTGCACCTTGTGTAGTTAAATGCTGTAAACAATTTCAGCGAAAATAATTTTGCAGTAGTCCGAGTTCTAGTAATAGGGCGTGTACAGGTTACATGTGTTTTTGTTCTCTTGGAAGTAGTAATTGTAACCTGTTTATCCTGAAGCACAAAAAAAAACAAAAAAAACAGGGCATTTAAGTTAATTGAGTTGCATAACGTGTTGCAGTGAAGCTGGGTCTGTTTATATTTGGCTTTGTGTGACATTTTCAACTAGATTTCATAGAAATAAAGCCCCAATATATGTGAATATATCTACATATATATATATGTATGGATATGTATGTGGCTTTATTTCCATGAAATACTGTAAAAATGTCAGGTGTCACTGTATGAAAGTGAAGATCCTACATAGATGTCATTCAACCTGCTGTACTTAACGTCATTGTTCATTGTTGTGTCAGTGTTTTCTGTCTCACTGTGACAAGATTTGTTTCCTATCTCTGTGTCACTGTAAGACCAGACTGAATGTTTAAAAAAAAAAAAAAAAAACACAAAATTTTTTATAGGAAATGACCTATAAGAAAATGTACATTAAAACTAAAGTACCCCATAACATTTTCTGGAAGTTATTTCCGTTTCATTCACAGCCCTACGAGAAACAGGTGAAAAATTAAGTAATCAACTAAGACAAGAGTAGACAAGAACAAATACTGTTTTGCATGTAGTTTCCTAAATAAGTCAGTCAAAACATTTGAGAGTTAAATAAATAGAATTAAAAAAAAAAGACTCTGAATGTGCTTTAGGCTCTGAACAGTTTACCTTAGTGCTGATTACTATTATCCACCTAATCTATTCTATTCACAGCTAAAGCTGTCGGCAACCGCCGGCAATGTGGTTTGACTTGTTAGAGACATGTTGCTCAACCATCACTGCAGCTTCACAACACTTGGATCAAGAAACTTGGACAAATGATCAGAAAAAGACACAAATAACTACAGGAAATAGATGAAGTCTCTAAAAAACAGGAATCTCAAACTCTACGTTGAGGGCCACTGTCCCCCACTGTCATTTCACCATACGGCCGCATAAACTATTAATGTTTAATATAAAAGAAAAAAATATGTTTTATGAATTTTCCCCAAAATTTTTTGTAAAACGACACTGCAGATGCAATGAGAAATCCAGAAACAAATCAGCAGGAAATAAACCTGAAGACGTCTGAGGACCAGGGCTATGAGTACCTTAGGATTTACCCAAAAAAGGTGAAAAGAAAATCTTGTGAAATATAAAAACTTACCATATATTTATTGGTAAAGCACAGGGTGTTACACTGTACGTACAGTGTACGGGGATCAGTGTTGCCCTAACCTTTTTTGCTCCACGGATCAGTTAATTGTCTCATACCATTTTCAGGGACTGGTCGTTAATTTGTGGCAGATAAATACCCCTCAATTAAAATTAAATTACCAGTGTTCTGAAATATTTTCCTACCTATAAAATCTTCCTACCCAAATTAATATGGGTATGGATCAAGTGGAATAGACAGATGGGGCCAAAAAGAAACATTATTTCTCTGTGGCCCGGCACCAATTCACCCACGAACCGGTACCGGTCCCCAGGCCAGTGGTTGGGGACCACTGGTCTAGATCACTTCAGAAAGAATAGTGCAACATTGTTTGCATGATCATTTCCGGGAATTGTTGACTTGCAGTGAAACCCTTTTATGAATCATGTGGGCTGCACTAACATAAAACTTTCATATCAAGGTGGGGGCCACAAAATATCATTCCATGGGCCGCAAATGGCCCACGGGCTGCATGTTTGTGACCCCTGCTCTAAAATATACACACCAAACATCTACAAAACTTCGTCCTTATCAACCTTCAACTGGTCTGACCACAAGAGACCCTGGAGTCATTTCCAGCTGACCTGTCCAACTTAGACATGTTGACATTTTTCATGAGTAAAAGAATGAAGAAAATCCTGTCAATACTGCCTCTAGTGGTATTTTGTTTATTTTAATGTTATTTACAAGAAAGATTGATATATTTTTCTTTGGTGAAGAAACTCAAAGTTCCCTAATGTCAGTGAATGTATCGTCTGAATGTTGTCATCCTGGGAGGTATTTGTCATTAAAAAAATAATAAAAAATATTTTTGTTGAAACCTGGGGTTGTGTTTTGTGAAACTAGTGAAGCTGAGGGTGAAGGGAAGCAGAGACTTCTCCCTGCTGACCTAGTGCTTCTGGGTTGGTTTACAGAGAATCCTCTCCTCAGGTAACAGGTGAATAATGACTCCAGTCCTGGTCACATTAGTTATGTCCTAAGTTGTTTTCTAATTTCTATAAATTCTGGAGGTCTAAGGTTGTCTCTGTCTGTCAGGATTTTTCATATCCGCCCGGAGAGGAAATGAAAGTCTGACAACTACAGACGTCACTATCAGATCCCTGACAAAGGGACGATATTACGGCAAGAAGTATGAAATGTACGTCACTGTGATGTGATATTTATTTTTTTAAAGATGTTGATGAAGAATGATTATGATAGTGAACAATTGTCTCTTCATTTAGTCTGATAGAAGATTATCTGTTTTTTTATGGGTTTGAGGGTTTTTTTTTTTTTTTTTTTGTCATTTATCTATACAGGGTTTAACTCCGAAAACACCTCTGTGCGAAGTCTAAATAATGGATTAACCATGAGGCCTAAATTATACATGACTGAGTCAGGCTGGAATCAACTTCACGGTCAAACACTGTATCATATAATTAGTTTTTTTTTTCATCTTAATTCAAATTCACTTTTGTGGTAAAATTACACATTTCACAATTTTTCTGAAATTTTACTTTTTCTGCATTTTTTTTCGAATTTCCTGATTTGATAAAAAAATGCCCTAATTTTTCCTAAAATACATGTCAACTTTCATTTCTCTGGTTTAAATACATGTCATTGGTTCACCAACTTTTGATCACACTAGAATCTTCAAAAATAAAAGATTCTCAAAAATTGAAAACTAAAAACCAAGTTGCCATACATTTCACATCAATGTCCATTTATGTGGTAACTATTCAGAAAAATGTTTTTTTGGTTATTTCAACTTTTTCACAGCAAAATCCTGTACTAATAATTTCCTAAAAGACCCAAAAAAAGATTTTTGCATGTTTATCTCCAAAAACCTCAATTTGAGAATTCTTTGTTTACTTTTGTTAAATTCCCATGTTTTGCCTGACAATTTTTTCAGGAGGTAGAATCCTGATATTGTATTACATGTTTTACAAAAAATGAAAAGAAAATGACAACATATTTCTAAAAATAATATATAATTATTGTATTTCTTCCTTGTCGAGTTAATGCATTTTGTAATATTCATTGGAATATTTTGCGCAATTTATCAGAAAACTCCTATGTTCTCAGGTCTTTTTGATCCAACTGTGAAAAATTTAAGAGGTTTCTCTGCACTCAGAAGCTTTTGATAAAATTATTTTGAAAAAAAACTATTTTATTACCAAATTAGACCTTCCTCACTTAATTAGAGCATTTGTTTGTGAAATCATTTTTTTTTTCAGAAACAATAAATTTCTTGCGTTTTTTGATGAGATGAGTGAAAAACACAATTGTTTTTACACGTTTCTCATAACTTAGATCATTACGGTCAACAATTTTGTTAAAAAATTTCAAAATATTATCTTTTGGGCATTTGGCAAACAATTACCAAAAACATTAATTAATTAAATTAAACCATTGTGAAGAATCTTTTGAAAAAAAAAATGAAGGACATTTTTTCAATTTTGCAACTCATTTTTGTCAAAAGTTACAATGCTCTGAATATTATTTTTCTTTTCTTTTTTTTTTATTCAAAATAACCCTAACCCTAACCCTAACCTTGAACCTTTGTTCGATTAACAGGCCTTTGAGCAGAAAAAAACCCAACCCTTTTTAAGGCGGAAATGACCTGTTTCGTCATTAGAAACCTACCTCATTGTACCAGCAGATGGCGATAGAAGACAGGCATCAAGAAATAATGAAGCAGACCTTCAAACTCTGGGTTTAGTGCAACACAGATGTCACAGAAATGCAGTGATGGACTCCTTTAGTTTCGCGTGTTTGAATAAACATATTTAACAAGAACAAATAAATAAAAATAAATACGACTAGACAGGCTGCTAATCTTCATTTATTACCCATTCTCTAAATTTGAAAAAATGTCAGCCTGTTCTCACACATGTCGTGTCCATGTTTTTGTCCTTTTTTTAATTGTCCCATGTTGCTGGACACTTGTGCTTCAATAAAAACATTGGAAACCGTGAGACAAAATATTGTAGCTTATCAGGAAAAACATTCGAAAGGCTTGTAGTACGTTTTATGAATGGGCTCTAGGGGGCACTGCGTCATCACCACAAGGATGGAAAGGGCGAGAGAGGGGAAATAGAAAGAGAGGGAGAGAAAGAGAGAAGTGAAGGGAGGGGGAGAGAAAATGAATTCCATTTCATTTCTACCTTTAATCCAACTGTGAAATTCGCAAGTAAAAGGCTGCTGCTGCTTTTTTTTTTCCTAATCATGTATTTCACTGAAAGAGTGTGTGCATCAACTAGATCAACTGAGTTTTATCATCACACCTTTACCACAAAACACAGCAAGTGAACAAAAAGACAGCAGCGACTTGATGGACACTTCTGGGTTGTGTTGAGGGTTGAACTGTGCAGAAACAAAAATGTATAAATGACTTTATGGAAGTCGTGTTGCCTAGAAACCAGTGTTTCTGTTATTTAAGAAATAAAGGATTTTTGTATTTTAAAGAACATTCCCCAGTAGCCAACCGTATTTCAAAGGCAACACACATTCTCATCGGGACAGAATTGTGACACTTCAAATAAGTCCAGACGCTCGTGTCCACTTCTTAACTTTAAACATTTTATTACAGACAAAAGAAAAACAAAAGAATATTTGTGATACAAAATGAATCTAATGTCGACCCACGGTAAGTGTGCCAACAACAAATTCTGAAAAAAAGTATATTATTGTAATAGTCATGTTGTTTTAGCAGAAATATTAATAATCATAATAATAATAATAATTCACCCTGATGAAAAGAGGCCAAATTGTTACTTCATATCATTTATAAATAGATATCAAACCTGCAACCGAATTAAATAGTATAACCATATTGTAAAATACACAATATGATATTTAACAAAACAGAGGAGAAAATTTTTCATCACTGGTTCGACAAATCAAAGTACATTTAGCAGGTTTGTACACAAAGAAAAATTATAGTAATAATAATAATAATAATAATAAAATCTAGCCCATGACCATCCTTTCAAAACGCAAAATCCTGCTACAGTGAAAAACAAAATATTTAATTTTTTTTCTTCACAAAAAATGATAAAGATGAGTTCAACACAATTCTAAAACATCTAATAAAACTAGTCAAAAACTTTAAAACCCACTGTTATGTTTTTTTCTTTAGTAACATTTCACATTTAGCAACTTTTTTTTTTTTTTTAAATTCACCTGTACAAGTGGTGCCAGGACTAAAGGATCGTGGGTCGGGGGAGTTACAGGTGGAGGGGAAGAGGACGGGGAGGTGGAGGAGGAGGAGGACAAGGGTTTCAAAGGAGAGGTTTCAACATTTAACCTCTTCAGGTTTTTATAACGTCCTGAGGCCGCGTGAAGACAGCGACGCCCTCGTTCCGGGCTGCGTCGCTCGGGAAGGAGACGGACGCTCTCTTTCGTCTCCGCACTTCTCCATCATTCCAGGAGAGAAACCAGACCAGTGAACATAGTTTCAACACAAGTTTTAGTGTGTGTATGCCCTCACTGAGTCCACCTGCACCGGAAATCACGGAACCAAACAAAGAAGGATGTCAAAAAATAAAAAATAAAGAAGCAAGGGACTTCAGCTAGATACACACATATGAGGGATCCATTTGGGTGATATTTACAATCACTCTGTGACAAATAAGGGAAAATGAGAAAATCCTTAACTGGAGCACGGATGATTTACAAATGTTGTACGTGTTTGTGACTATCTTTAATGAAACATTGCTTTGCTTTTATTCAGCCGGGGTGTCTCAGTCTGTCTTCCCCCCGGTGACGTGACTATATCCTAGTTTCCTGCATTAGCTTTTTACTGAAGACCCCCACGGTTGGAGTATGCTTGGAGCATTTCATCTCTCCAATGAGGGCAGTCCATGACAAACACGGAGTAATGGAGTGTGGAGGAAAGAAAACATCTTTAAAAAATTTAAAATGAGATGAGAAGACTTCTTTTTTTTTTTTTTTTGGTCTTCATTTCCAGTATGCTGGCAGGAGCTCAAAGCTCTGTGCCCCGCAAATAAAATGGAAAGTTCACTGATAAAGAGGAGACGAAGAAAAAAAAAAAAAAAACGCCAGAGAAATGCCTCGGGCTTCTGGCCGATCTAAGTGCTTGGCAAAAAGGTGAAGTTACTGTTGCAGTCTTTGGGATTTTCAAAATCCATCAGAAAAGAAAAATAGATACATCGATGACATTGTTGTAATGTTGGTAAGCTCCCAGGAGTCTGACATTTGGAGGTCTTTCAACTTCAAGTGAGGTAGAGAGGCTTGTCCCGGGCTCCCATTCCACTGCTGCAGGAGGAAACAACACATGAGTTACTGCCATTTCCTACATAAATACACTTAAAAGACATTTTTTTAACTCAACGCACAACTTCCTGTTTATCCTTCAAAGCGCAGGTCTTTGAGGAACGAACTCTCGGTCAGGCGCAATACAATCAATTTCATGCGGCCCCGTCACTTTACATCGAGTTATACCACAGTGATAGCTTATTTTTGTTCCACATCCCAGTGAGCACGGCGAGGTAAACCCAAATCTCAAACCCCTGGCTATCGACTCCCCCGACGCAGGTTCTACACAATATTCCCATGAAATTTGTCCATGTTACAGGACGTCCTGATCCACCTGGCTTCAAAGAACTACATCTTCCCCAGCGGTGTCTCACTACTATAGTTAATCCTAGGCTAGTAGATAGGACAGTAGGAATAAACAACGTGTAAACGTGTAGATTTAACCTTTTCCGAAATGTTAAGTGTTCAGATAAACCGTCTTCTTCTTTATCCTTGTCCCTTTTTTAGGTGTTTCCACAGCAAATAATCATTTCCATCTCCCCCTGTCCTCTGTATCTTCTACTCTGACTCCAACTACCTCCATGTCCTCCCTCACTGCATCCATCAAAGTCTCCTACCTGGTAGCTCCATCTCTGGGATCATTCTTCTACCAATGTCCTTCAGTTCCTGACTGGCAGCTTGCTGCTTAGCTCTGTCCTGATGCTCACTGCAGAAACTGTCTCTTATACACATCTGCCTCTTGTCTTCTACCTATTCCAAGTGTCTCTAATCCATCCATCATGGCTGGTCTCACAACTGTCCTGTAAATCTTTTTCCCTTTGTACAGTGTTCAGAATAATATTTCTAATATTTCATAAGGTATAATGCACACATTTATAACATAAGAAATGAAATGTTTCATTAGCCAAGTATTGAAAAGCTAAGTGGCTACCTTGGAGGAGCTCGGGCTAATCAGCGAAGAATCATGATTGAAGCTAGGGCCAAGGACAGGTCATGATAGACGAAGATGATTTCAGTCGGAAACACCACAAAACTCTGCGTGGTAGAGACAACAGTCTCCACGACTGCCACCCAAATCACACAACCATACTGTGAACCCTAAAATAGGTGGTGAGCCCACTGGACACTCTACAGAACTCTAGAACTTTGAACCAACTTTAAACCACTTCAAGGCACGAAAAGAAATTCTGGAAACTTTTGCCATTAAAAAAAAAAACAGAAACGAAACCAGAAACATTATCTATATTTTTTGTTCTGAACACAATTGTAACAAAAAATAGTGCTAGCCTAAAATCAAAGTCATTGGTCTCCTAGTCTAGTCAATGGTAGTCTACAAAGACCTGATGAGGTTGACTTCCTTTGACGTTCACTGACTGAATGGAGAGAGTGGGTGGACCTTCAGACTATATGTGGAGGACTGACTACCAACTACTGTCCCATCTCAAAGGCAACAATAAGAGGACAATATAGCAGCCTCTCAATATGGAAAATGCTAGTTTTCTGATACGATATCAATATATTTGTCCATGTTAATGATTGACTGGTCAACATTAAATATTGTATATGAGTCGCGATGCATTATCAACAGCCTGTCTACTTAGACTACAGTATTTCTCTGCTAATTGCAAACATGTCATTTTACATCAATAAGTCAATGTTCAGGGTAGAAACGTCTCAGCACTGGATTCCGCAGCAAACAGTCAAATACTTTGGAGAAACGCAAGTCAATCTGCATTTAACCTGACTTCAAATATGGTCGTTCTCCAGAGCTTCAGAAGTCAGAGACAAACTCTGATCTTGTGTGATCTGTACTGACACACTGGAATCAATTCAGTAGCCTGCGAACCTTTCCACTACCATAATGCGACACTGAGGGAGAATTCTTAAGCAAAGGGCTAAGTCGACTTCAAAGGGCGTCAAACATGATTTGACCCGGGCTCGATCCCATCTGACAGACCGATGAATCAGCTTTAAATAAAACATATGCCCACTTTGAGCGTCGCTACCCCTCGGAATAGAAACACTTAGATTCCATGTGGCTGTGTGAAAGTGGACAGCATTCCTCCTGTACCCGCCCCAGCAGCTCCACTCCATACAGGGAACGACAAAGGCAGAGAAACCTAATTGGATGTCACACTTTATATAAGCCTGATAATGGCATTGTTTTAGCAGCGCATTACTCCCCTCAATAATAGGAGGAGCTCTGCTGCAGCAGGAAATTTACAGCTTTTAATTAATAACATCTGAGCGAGTGAGTAAAGTCAGTCAGTTCAGTGGGAAACAGGTGAGTGACAGACGAAACTCCTGATTCTTCTCAGCTATGATGAGAAATTAGTCCTCAAGCGTCTCATTCATGTCCATCATCAAACAACTCCTGCTGCACTACACTACAGTGATGGGTGATGTCGACGACCAGACTCACCTGCAGTGGTTGGGTCCACAGTCCCTGTTGCAGTACTCACTGTCCCATTCAGGGTTCTGACCATGAACCGGGTTTGGAGCCCCTGGAGACTGTGAGCTCCCGACACTGTTCTGATAATCAGCCTGGATGTGGGAGAATCCCTGTGGGAGCAACCGGAAGAATTTTGGTTTATTTTGTTGCCTATTTATCACATCCAGAGAAAAGACTAGGGAGTGTCCAACACGGGGTCCTCACTGTTTTCAACAACAGTTCAAATACAACTATTTTGCAGCATATATTGATAAAAAATACATAGTCAACACTGACATTATTAGAAAAGCCAAACCATGATACTGTATTGTCAGAGTTGTCAATGGCTTTTATTTATTAACAATTTATTGTTAAACACAGGGTTAGAAGAGGTTTGTATATCTCCATTAACTCCATTAGCCAATAACGATATCACCCTCTAGTGGACTGAAGATAATTAATGAGGTTGAACTGATGATTTCATAAAACGGCTAGAATAAAGAATAAGGTAAAGCAAGAAAATAAAAAAAAAATGTAAAAAAAAATAGCGTTATCTGGTATTAACTTTTCACTGATATGTCAATATTGTCCAAACACTAAATTTCCAATTCCGATATCAGCCGATACTGTTAAAGGCATAGAAATATTTATGAGTTTTTCTGTGCAAACCATTGCATATGCACAAGATGATTTAAATGAGCTACAATGCTGCCACCTAGTGGCTTTCACTTCAAGCCTTTAATCCCTTGAATTGTTTTACAAAATGCTAATATTGGGTAGATAACGTCATATATCCTTAGAAAAAAGAAATGATTTCAGATTAGACTAGAAAACAACTTGTTTGACACATTTTTTGACTTAAAAGACATTTTCAACAACGGATAGACCAACCTGTTGGCTGAGGGGAGGGGAGTGCAGAGGTGCCTGGAGCCCCATTTGGTGTGAGATGATTGGCTGTGACTGCTGCATGTGGATTGGCTGGTTGAGCAGGGAGCTCTGGTGCAGGGAGAGCTGGGCATGAGGGTGCAGAGGTGGGCTGATCTGGAAAGGAGCCGGGGGAGAGGCACTCATGCTGGGGGGCAGCATCTGAGATTGGCTGAGGGTCTGAGCCAGACTGTGACGGGGCGGCCCGGCGTAGCTTTGGAGGTCTGAGAGAGGGAAGGATCCCGGTGGTCCCAGGTATGGAGAGGAGGGCTGAGGGGGCACGCTGTACAGTGGCTGCTTCGGAGGAAGCAGGTGGGAGGACTGACTAGTCTGCTGGGCACTTTTTGGTTCAGGGTCGTTGTATGTCTGTGAAATAAAACACATATACGTTACTTGACTTCCTAAAATGACTCAAGGATTTCAATTTTATGGAATTTGGTTCCATATCTTTGAGGGAATTTTCATTCCAACAAACCATAAACTCACAGATGTCTTAGACCAGGCATGGGCAAACTAAGGCCTGGGGGCCGGATATGGCCCATCAAGCCTTTCCATCCGGCCCAGTAATTCCTGCATTTTCCCAAGAGCTGATGTCATAAAAGCTATAAGACGTTTAGCATCTATGGGTTTTACATGTGATTTATACTAGTTCAACAAACTAGTATCTTTGTGATCTTGACTTGGCCCTGTGTCCAATTCTGGGACCAATTGTAGCCCACAAGTCAAAAAGTTTGCCCAGGCCTGTCCCACCAACCCATACACACAAACTTCCTATTTCACATTTTCTTATAAATCCATCAAACCATTTTCCAATCGTGACCAGGTCACGAAGGAAGCAGTCTCTGAAACTGCCACTCAAATCACACTGTACCATACCAGCCCCTCATGAACCTTCCTGCAGGTTTTGAGCTAACTGGAAGGAATCGAAGTAGCCCTAAAGGTGAACCCTGTGGTTCCACACCAATTACAAAAGACATTGACTCTGAGCCAGAGTGCCATATTAAAAATGATTAAAACAATTAAAGATTAAATTAAATTATTTTAAGTTAATTAAAATGTAATTGATTAAAATTTAATTATGACATTAGTCAAGTTAACTAATAAAATATTTTTTAATCATTTTTTTTTTCCAAAATTTCTGGATATCCTTGAGAAACCTTTTCTTAAAACCAGTTTGTTTTTATGCTTTTTTAAGTTAAGTGCAAAGAAATCGTTAAGCGTGGTTGTATTAATGAAAAGCAATAGCACTACTAATACATTTTTTCCTTCTTTAATCCGGCTTCACTCTTAATGTATCTTTATTTCCATCTTGTGCTTTTTCATTCTCTTGTTTCTTGATGTGCAGTTCAACAAGTAAAGCGACACCCTGACGCTCCATCAGCCCGTCTTTTCAATTCAATTAGCTCTGATTTATTCCAGTTCAATCTACTTAAGCCTGACAGTGTTTCATATTAATTTTCCACTCCTTAACCTGTGAGAGTTCTGCAAGAACTCCAGAGTAAAAAAAAAATAACACCCAGAAAACTCAACTTTTTGTCTTGGCATAAACCAATTCTTAACTACGGGCAGGTGCGGTAACCCCCTCCAAAAAATCACCACCATCTCCCCTTCCAACCCGCCCCACCCCATGTGTAGTTTTCTATGATGAGCTGTCAGATTGTTCATCTCCAGCCATCAGTGTTGATTAGAAGGTAATGGAGCCCATTTGTATGAATAGAGCAGAGGCCGAGGTAATGATCAATAGACACCTTGACAGATAGATGAGAAAAGAGGGAGAAAACACACACATACACCCACATCCACACTCGCGCACAGGCTGAGAAATGAGTCTGTTTGGCTGCAGAACAAATGGAATGACAAAAGGAATCTTCCCTGCACTACATTGTGTGTCGTTAATATAAGACGGCACTAAACAATGCGATCCACAGCCCTGCTCCTCCGTCCGTCTGTATTCCTCATGCCTCTCCGCTGTCCTACACAAAATGACATTTACCAAAAGGGGAATAAAAGGTGGGATGTCATGGATCTGAATTAGCAGGAAGGTGTCAGCGGTGGAAACATCAGCCACGCCGCCGATTGGTCGCCTTGATTTGAATATACTTCCTGTTGCAGATGAAGAGATTGAGGAAAGTGATGATCTATTACGTGACACAGGTGTTCCCGACGCGAGGCAATTCTTCTCCTCAACACTTTTCCCAGATTGCATATAAATCCGACTCAAACCTTGACGTTGAGGTCTCGACAGATCGAGCAAACCACTTCCTCCCTTCCGCCCTCCCTCGAAGGTGTACAAGTCATACGCTTGTTTCTTCTGATTGGATGACCCTTCCCCCAACCCTCTATCACCATATCAACTACACCCCCCCAACTATCAACTCCATCCCCCATCTGTAGCCTATGTAAATAAGGCAATACCATCCCAGACGTGGTCGCCGACATCACAGACACCATCAGCCTGCCCCGATGGAAGTCCCACCCACACCATTTACAGGGATTTTCCATCCAGTTTGGGAACACTCTTTACCCAAGTCTGGAGGTCGTAAACGTTACCTTGGAAACCAGACTGGCTCGGTACGCGGCCAGGGCTTTCAGGTACTCTTTCTTAGCCGCCTCGGTTTTCCTCTTGTACGCCTGTGTAGAAAGAGAGAGAAAGAAATCAAAACAAGAGTGTTAGTGTGGAAGGAGAGGTTGACACTCATAAATGTGCACACACACACACACAAACACACACACAAACAGATGCAAGCTTTACTATTTTTTTATATCTCCCACTAACACTTTCTTAAACCCATCCTGCACGCACATGTGCACTCACACTGACACACACATGTCCTTAATGTTAGCCTTTCCATCAGAGCCAATGGTACAGAACACCTCTATTTCCTCATCACAGCACTAATACTCTCTCATCTCAGTGTGTCTCCCTCTATTGTAGCAACACATCATTTCCATTCCAATCCACCTTGAGAAATGAACTGGAACTTCTCCCCCCTCCGCCTCACCCCTCCTTCCTGTAGCTGCACAATAACACTGCTATCAGCATACTGACATTAGTGATACGCCACCATGGCTGCAGTCACTCGGCACATTAGGATGCACTCCCTGCCGGTGTATGACTTTTGTTTGAAAGTGCCTTCCATATTTTTACTGTGATGCGCCAACTTGAGTCGTTGCACAGTTACAGTAAATGCCGGCGCCGTGTATGAATGAACTCGTAGCATCTGCATAATGGCTGCGGGTTTTAGATGGTGGGTTCTCACATCTTCATCAGTGTCTTTGAACCCAGGTTACTGTACATCCCTGTCTGGGAGCAGTATACAGTGTAGAGTCAACTCTCTAGGTGCTGCTGTATTGCCGATGAGAAGCACAAACAAAAACATGTCGATTCAGTGAAATGTGCTTTGTTTGATAAAGTATGCATACACTAGGAATATGAACAAGAAAAGATTTCACTAAATGAATAAATAAAAAAAATCTACTCTTTGATATTTTCGGCTTGATAGATACTTTTAAAATACAGTGTTCCATCTTTTATCCTTTCATCTTGTAAAATTTTCGCTATACATAGAAAGAATTTGGCTAAAATAATTGGGTTCTCGTTTGAAAGTTTAGATAAGTGCATTTGCAAACAATAGCTTTGTTCACTTAGATGAGATTGTACTCAGCATACTGTACTATTGGCTAATACAAGGAGTACTGTATTAGTACAATGGGTGTGTACTATTGGCTAATGGAGCATGCTCTTTTGTTTCTCCTTCGCTGATTGGCTAATGTATGGTAGCATCTCCCCTTGTTTGTAGGCAGCTCTATAGTTCACTTTGTAGTGCATCACAAAATCATTAACTAATCTGTGTGTCTTATTTTCCAATCTCCAATCTACTATTCTGTCACAAAAGTGTTTGGTAAACTGCAATGCAATCTACGAAAGGTTGATAACTATCTTGCTTCTACTTTGCGACTTTTCCCTTCGTGCAGTGATAGGGGTTAAGCTAGCAAAAAAGTTACTTTGATAATATCCCGATCTCTTTCTATAATTGTGAAGCAAAATTCACCAAGCGTTGGATTGTTCACCCACCAATAGGGAGAGTGAACTGGGTTAAGTCATGGTCATGGTTAGGTTTGCCCTCTGCTCTCTAGGTTTTGGAGGCAGGCATGCTAACTGCTACACTTTCGATCAAACAATATACAAAAAAAGATATATATACATATATAAATCAATAAATAATTATACTTCATCCTTTTATTCATTGCCAAGTCGCAGAAGCAGCAGTCTCCACAACTGCCACCCAAATCACACTTCACCATATTGTGAGCCTTTCTGTGGGTGGTGAGCCCACTGGAAGTTATTTGGGTCGAGACAGTGCTGTGCCCAGAGCACCGCAATAGCAACCTAGCAGCTGGTGGATTAGAACCTGAAGCCTCGTGGACCCAAGTCTGAATCCTAGGCCACTACTGTCAATATATTTATTATAAAATATTAATATAAACACCAAAATTAATTGCCGCTACAGATGAACGGTCGCTACTTTGGAAAACTCCTTGTAGTAGTCAACATCAAAGTCATCAAATCAATAAGTATTACTAGTTCTTTTCTCCTGTGGTACAAGGTTAAGACTATATTTACCCACTACACTGAGTATCAGACCAATCTCCTGGAATCTCCACAGGTCTGTCAATATTTATCCACATTGACCATTTCTCGTCTGTAATGTTTCCAACTTGGTCTTTCTCAGACGGTTTTATGACCGTAGTCGCACAGAACGCTGCCCCCACCTTTTCCAGCCCTGGTTTTGCCAGAATTAAATTTAGAAAGAAAATCATTTTAATGAGAGTCAGGGGATTGGGGGATAAACGGGTGGATTATCTTTAGAAAGAGAAGAACTGGCTCATTAAGGTGCGCTCTATCTCACAGCAATGTTCTGGTAATTACACAGCATATAATGGTAATGAATTGCTGTGCGCCTGCTGCAGCACAAATGCCATCGAGGGTGCTGAAAAAAAATGTGAACGTGTTCTAAATGTGTGAGTCCACGGTGTCTGGGAGAAAACATTGGTTTGATTTGCTGAAGAATACCTGCTCACAGACCGTCTGTGAGCTTTACATAGAGTTATTAAAGTACAGTTCAACCTGTAAAAGGCAACTTATTAGTTATTTATGATGGAAAAGTCATTAAAACTCAAAAAATGTACACTAAAATGTATTCTACTGTACAGGGTAATAATGATGAGATAAGAGAAAAAACATAATAAACACAACATTATGGGATAAAATTAATCCATTCATCTTCTTGTCCCTTGTCGGGTCACTGGGGCAGCTGGCACCACCCAAATCACATTGCACCACATTGTGAGCCTTCCTGTGGGTGGTGAGCCCACAAGAAGTTATGTTGGTCGGGACAGTGCTATGATCAGAGCATCTCAGTGGAAACCTGGCAACTGGTGGATTCTAACCTGAAGCCCTGTGGACTCAAGTCAGCTTCCTTAACCACTAGGCCACCGCTGTCGATTAAGATAAAATTGTCGATTCATATAAATTTGTGTATAGATTCTCGTTCCGACTGTATTGTATTTGTCATAATTAACAGATTTTTAAAGTTCTGCTTAATGGTGATCATAAATCTGACCCATTAATATTGGCCCAAATTACGTTAGAAGAGCGTGGGGGCGGGGGGTTGCTATGCAACGTAACTTGGCATTTGGTGGTATCCAGTGTTGGGCAAGTTACTTTAAAAAGTAACTTTTTTAAAAGTTACTGCTCTGATAAACTAGCCAGTTACTAGTTACTAAATTATAAAAGTAACTAATAACTAGTCAATTTACTTTAAATATAGTGTTCTGTAGCAACTATCATAATAAAATGTAGTGGTACAATAAAAACAAAATAGATGTATACACATTTTGACAGGCAACTTTATTGTAACCTCAACTGGCTTCTTCCTGTTGTCTTGCTTGTGGGTGTGTGCTGCTCTACTACGTGTGTAACTGTTTATTTCCCTATAAGGCAAGAAGATCCGCCCAGGTCTCCTTCTGATTGGCTTAGCCTGAAATGTTAACCTATGTCAACCAATCATCGCTCCTTTTCAACCGATGGGTTCAGTTAGTAAAAGACGGACGTCCTTCACGTCCGTCTTTCACTCATGAGAGTTACCACACACACACACGGACAGGCAGCAGACAGACTCCACTGTTACACAGTCCTCTCTGCGTGACCGGGAGAAACCGTCCATTTGGACCACAGATAGCAATGAGTAATGAGACCCTTTACACCACAGTAACAATAACGGCGTTACTGAATGGGAAAAGTAACCCGTGAAAAATAGTTTTATTACGTTACGGCGTTACAAGTAACATGTTAGTCCCAACACTGGTGGTTTCTAACCTAGAACCCTCCGTACCCCAGTCTGGTTTCTTAACCACTGTGCCACCACTGCCCCAGACAATCAAACGATCACATTTCATACCTGCTTCTGTTCCTCTCCTAGACTATCCCACATGGAGGCCACGATCTTGGACACATCTCCAAAGGTGGCGTTGGGGTTCTGGCCCTTGATGGCCGCCTGGGTGTCTCTGAAGAAGAGGGCGTAAGCCGACACGGGTTTCTGCGGCTCGTTGGGATCCTTCTTCTTCTTCTTCTTCTGAGGTTTGGGTTTGGGCTTCATCATTTCTGAGGAGGCTCGTTTCTCACTGCTTATCTGGAGAGAGAAGAGAGACAGAGGTGGAGAAGTGAGATAATTTTATTGGATTATCGTAGGTGCTCTAGCAAGACATTCTGTGACCATGCCAGGTAAAGGGAACATTGAAAGATCGCCAGAGAGACACTGGAGGACGTCTGAGGGAGGGTTCTGAGAAGAGAAAACAGATCAATTTACAGAGGGACGTTAAGGTCTGGATGGGAAGAAGGAAGTTCAGGAGAAACTGACCAAACATGAACCAGTGAGGAGAGAATCCCGGACTCATTAATATCTCCCAGTTTCACTTGGATTCACATGATCCGACTCATTTAATGATTTTCTTTTCACTGCTTATTTATTCCATTTGGAGTAGATCACAAAGAACTCCCATCGATCAAATCTCTATATTTCCTGGTAGGTTGTGCACAGGGCGGACTTGTCAACAACAGCCTGTGTACAAATTCAGGAGGCAAGACCCGCTCACATCTGTGCACCGTCCTGGACCCAATACACATGAATACATTTTCATTTTCTGTGCGGGGCTTTGACGGGGAGTCAAATCCAGGTCACCTGATCCTGGTTGTGATTCTATATGGAAATTACTGCCTGCTTTGCCGAGGAGAGAACACAGCAAGCAGGAGCAGGAGAAAGGAGGAGTGAGGAAGCAAGTGGGGGAGAGAGATAAGGAGAGAGGAGGCAATAGGTGCAGCTGAGAACAAACAGTGAGGACGAAGTGATGGCTTGATGTTCCCATTAGTATCAGTGGAACATCAGTTAACCTGATTCTGGGCCGTTATAAAACTATCCAATTTCCAGCCATATAATAGAAGAGATAATGACATTCTGAATATATGATGATTCAGCCTGGTATTATGTGAAATGAAGGTAGTTGTATTTATGTTCCTATTTGCAGGTTGGGAGTTACCTAAATGTTGTTTCAGGCTTGGAGTGAAATGAGAGTGAACTTGTATTTCATTATAGGTTGCAGTTTCATTTATGTATTTTGGTGAATTTCAACAGCTCAGAATGGTTGCGTGGAAAAAAAAAACCCATCAGGGATCAGTAGAGCTGCCGATGAAGACTTCATTTTTAATGTGATGATGATGATGATTAATCATGGTGTGGCTTGAGGTTAATTGCAATTAATCATGATTAATCATGCACGTAATGATTAATCACGAGTAATCCAGAGCAATCTGCATTTTTAAATATGGGGAAAAATCCGGACCCAAAAATGGTTACTTCGTTTCACCTCTCCATTCAAGAGGCTTCTTCATTCCAGAGGTGAAACGTCTTCAGGAAACCTCATTTTTCCAGTTGCTCCTGAAGTAACCATTTTTAGACTAATAGAGCTATTTAATAGATCAATGAAAACCTAAACAGAAATGGAGAAATGATTCATCTCCATCTGCCTATCCATGGCTGGGTCACTGGGGCAGCACTCTCCTTTACTGCCACCCAAATCACACTGCACCATACTGCAAGACTTCCTGTGAGTGGGTGGTGGGAGTTTTATAAAGGATTAATATGATTTTTTTGCGGAAAATGGTGCAAAAATAACTCAATCTTTAGGTTCATGGATTTTTTTTGTTTTTAGAACTTTATTAATCCCTCGGGATTATCCTTCAGGAAATTATGCCTATGCATTCTGCATTTAACCCATCACTGTAGTGAGCAGGAGGCAGGTAGTTGATAGAGAAGGTAAAATTGTAACAAATTCTTTGAAACTTGTGTCATCTACAATCTCAATCAGCCTGCAGTTCTCTTACAATCTTTCTGGAACTTGTGTCAGTTGGCTTGTCAGCTGACTGGTCAGTTGACTTCAGCGTTACCTACTGACACACGCTGGGCGCGGCTGCTCTGGCGTCTCACCTGAGGTTGAAGCCTCCTCGAACACAGGCTGAGAGGGTATTTTAAGCTCCAGGTGCTACTAGAAACATAAACTTCTTAACTTCTTACCCACGGTACGTGTAAATGTCACATCCCCAATACATCTACCAACGTGTTAATTGTTTTAAAATTTATTTGCACAAATTAATTAAAGCGTTTAACTCATTAGTTCTCACAGCCCTAGAAATTATTATTTTCCTACAAAATATATTTTTTTTTTCCACCTAGTGCAAATTGATCTTGGGATTAAGCGCCAATCCCTTCTACCCTTAAATTGCCAGTTGGAGAAACAGGAAATGACTGCTTCTGGATGGCTGCATTGTTTAATGCGCGGCCAATCTGCCAGTCAACACAGTGCATTACACAGCATGAAAATAGCTAATCAAAATTCAGGGTCCAGGAGCACATATTTGGCAGCTGAAGAAAAACTTCAAAATGTCTTTCGTGCCGAGCAGGAAAAAGGGAATGGATGTTCCCGCCCGGGCTGAATACGAAAGTACTGGTTGTCTTCTTCACAGCTTACAGGTAATTTTCATTATTTTTGAGTGTGACTGCGCCTGCTTTCATTAAAAAATAATCATCCCTCACTTCCAGGCAATGAGGCAGAAGACAGACATTGGAAACGACATCTGTTCCACCCGAGTCTTTGAAGTGGAAATAAAATAAACTGAAGGTAGAGCAAATGGAATGACAAAACCGGAAAAAAACAACAACAACAACAACAACAGGCTTAATAATCTCCAAGAAAACTCTCATGTATCGGTACAGACGGAGGAGTAATGACAAATAACGACTCACGTCAACAACCAGCTGAACAAGGAGGATAAAGCCGTGGGTTTTTATGTTGTTTTTTTTGAGTGACTCATGTTTTTGTACATACGTAGAGAGTCGGAGGTTAATGTGGGGAATAAAGAAATCCCACAGGAGAGAATATTTATGATTAAAAAGGCTATTTTTTTCTTCCCTTTTCATTTTTTTTGTTAAACATGCTCCATATGGATCTGTTTTTCCAAAAAATGAGAAAAAAAGCAAAAATAAGAATTGCCCAAAGCTTCTTCAACTTAAGAATGTCATAAAGTTGTGAATTAGGATCATTAGGTCTTTTTGAGGTTTTGTCACTGTTCTCACAGCTCTCACTTCAATGACTAAGATCAATGATCTATGAAAAAGGGAGGAAAAATATGCCGAAGTTCAGACTGTCTGGCTGCTGCACCAAACAACTACAGCGCGAGAGAGAAAAGTTGACTCTTGTGTTCATGTCGAGCAGCACCGATGTGTTGGGTTCACAGCAGTGAACGCTGTAAAATCTATATAGAAGCAGAAAGTGATGGAATGATTTGTCAAAGCCCAGCACTTGTTTAAAAACCAATGTAGTTGAAAGAAATACTTTATTTAATTAGAAAACTATGATCTGATATGGAAGTTTTTGGAATATTTCTCATACTGATTTTGTCAACTTTGACGGTAAAAACGATGATGGTCATTTTTTTTTTGTATTTTCTTATTTTGCTGCTGCTGACAAGTGGCATGGACTACAGTATATTAAGATTATTATTATTTGTTGGATAAACAGAAAACTGTCTTCTTCTTTTTCTTCCTCCTTGTCCCTTTTTCAGGGGTTGCCACAGTGAATCAACATTTTCCATCTCTTCCTGTCCTTTGTATCTTCTAATCTGACTCCAACTTACCTCCATGTCCTCCATCACAGGATCCATCAATCTCCTCTTTGTCTCCAACCTAGTAGCTCCATCTTTAGGATCATTCTCCTACCAATGTATCCACTTTTCTACCTTTCCATTACATTTCACCTACTTTAATCCTTCCAAACTTTAAACTAACAACTTTTCTCTTTTTGCCTGTAACAGCAAACCTTTAATGGCATTACATCTCAAATAAATAAAACCGACATTACTCCTAAAGTAAAGAAACAGGAGTTTGTATTGTTATCTTCTGGCCTCTCCTGTATAAAGTTGGTCCACCTCTGCCACAGCACAGTGACTGATGCCAAGCTTGTTTTCTTTTGTTGGTGAAATGAACAGTAATGACTATGACAGCTGTTGTAAGCTGAGAAAAGAGTGACTCACATCCCTTATTCAACGCACACCGCTTCACGCATTTGCACCAGAGCAGGGTAGGATTTTTATTTTTATTTTTTTTTGTCGATACAACATTTTTCATTCGCTTGTATTGCACGGAGAGATCTTCAGACAAATAAGTTTAAATTGTTATGAAGTACCATTCTGGTGTTTGCAATAAAGGTTGCAGTTCTAGTAGTTATATTTCTAGCAGTTTGTAGAGTAGGAGATTCTATCTTTAGGCTAGAGGAGCACAGGACGTTCAATAAATATTTACTACTACAGCAATAACAAATGTAAAGTCCAAGGAAAAAAAAAACTAAAATTAAAATAAAATATCCAACAAAAACATATAATGTTTTTTTTCTGATCATTTCTAATATATAAAAGGAGTAAATTCATAGTGACTCTGGTGTACACCCTATTAGTGCCCACAGCAAATTTTTTGTTTTTTTTTTTTTGGCCTGGGCCCCCTAGTGGCTGGGGCCCAGTGTGACTGCCTAGTTTGCCTGTTCTCAAGTGCCTTCCCTGATCATAACGTAAAAATACCAAAGAAGAGGACGTTAAACATATCCAAAAGTTATCTGGACTAACTCTTCATCAGAGCTTTGATCCAGAATTTTCTGTATATTAATGGGTTCCAAACAGAAACGGAATTTCATGGGTTTTTGTTTTGGATTAGAACAAAAAAAAATATATAAATAAATTGCGAATTGTTTTCTGCTTTCTAGATTGGGGCGTACCAGAAAATAATTGAGAAGCACTGCCTTAACCGGTTACCATTACTGTTAGAGAAGTGTTTCTGTTCCAAAAAAAATATATATAATGTTTATGGTTAAATTTCTGTTTGAAGCAAAATGCCAAAAGTTTCCGGATAAAGGTTTCTTTCCTTGAACCAGTTCAAAGCTCTAAATTATATATAAAGACAAATCAATAATAAATTAATTAAATAAACTGACGTGTAGATAAATAAACTGTTCGGCCCATGTTGTGCATAGACACAGCGACATTATCATGGCCCGTTTGGCTCAGCAGAATCTAAACAAAACAGTGTGTTTTTTCAGCAGCAGTGTTGTAGTTTGCGAGCAAAATTGAACTACGGTGTCAGCTTTAGCTCGCTCACCTCATCAGCATTTCTGTTGTCAGGGCTGGGGAGAGGGAGAAAGACAGAGAGAGAGAGAGCACTAGGTTGTAGATGAAGGGTGGAGGAGAGTGAGGAGGGGGCAGCTGTAATTCTGAATGGACAGCACTGCACTGGCAAGACAAGATTAGAATTGACAGCCTGATAACTGCGTCACTATCAAAACAGCAGAGAAAGAGAAATAGAGTGGGGGTGAGGGTGGGGCGGTCGAGGGGAGCTGAGAGTGGAAATTGTGAGAGAAAGAGAGAGAAAATAGTGCACGTGTGTGTGTGTGAGGGAGAGAGTTGATGTTAAGAGAAGAGATAAAAAGAGAAAGGGTGGTGGAGTGATGTAGCGAGAGGAGATTCGATAACAAAAAGAAAGACGGGCGCCGACGCCGAGGCCGCTGGAGTTTTAGAGACATGGAAATTAGATAGTAAAACTAGGTAATGGTATGACAGCATATAAAAGTGTTTCTTCAATCACATCCTCCTGAATATCATCATCATCATCATCATCATCATCATGAACATCATCATCAGCGCATACACTGAGCAGGAGGGCGCCACCATCTGAATGGATCATAAAAACAAACAAGAATAACTGAACTACAGTGAGATGAAGACTCTCTTTCCTACCCTGGTTATTACGGTCAAGTGTCCCGCACATATTGAACACAGTCCTGCATCTAATCCACACCGACCCCCCCTGCAGCCCAAGTGCTGTATAGACATAGGTTTAGCCAGTTTCAGTCAGTCCATTTCTTAAAGAAATAGAGAAAATTTAGTTTTCTAATTTATTTTCCTGGTGTAAATAATGAGAGTGAGCGCCAGCTGCAGGCGGTTTAAAGCAGCAGCCCAGGAACATCAATCACGTGTGAGTACAGAAATATTCAAATCAAAGATGGAACTGGGATGGTTTTTATGCTTGGGGAATTTGAAGTGTTGTTTCTTTATTCTTTTGTGTTTACTCCTAAAAGACTGATGTAATACACAACAGATATAAATAATTTTTGGTTGTAAATACAGTACAGTCAATAAAATCAAAAGGTGACACTGTGAACCCCAGATTCAGTTACAGGGTATGATAAATATGAAGTTAAAGAGACCACAGTTTCAAATCAATGTTTTCTAAAAAAAAAAAAAACAAAGCAAAAAAACAAACTACAAGCCCCTGCTGATCAGCAGGTGTACTGCAGCCAGGGTTGCGTTTTCTGGTATAAGTGAAAACTAAAATGAAATGTATTTGATATTATCAAAACCCTGCACAGGATGACAATGTTTCATAATTTTAATGTGACAATTAGTGTAGACCAAGGGTCAAACTTAAGGTCTGTGGGCCAAATGTAGCCCGCCAGGTCATTTTGTGTGGCCCACAGGGTAAAAAAATGTTAATATAAAAAAAATCCTGAAGTTCTGCTGAATTTTTCAACCTATTATTTTTTTTATGCAACTTCAAAACCTAATATATTAACACATAAGTAGATTCATAAGGTCTTTCAGTTTCAACTGGACCTTCAAGGGAAACTGCACTGGTGAAAATAAGCTTGAAACCCTAGCTTTAGTCATTCATTCATCTTCATCCACTTGGGGGCAGCAGTCTCCGCCACTGGCACCCAAATCACACTACTCCATACTGTGAGCATTACAGGTGGATCCAAAGCCTTGGAGACCCAAGTCGACTTCCTTAACTGCTTGGCCACCACTGCTGCCCAGTGTATGTAGTATCCAATAGTGACTGATGTACACACTAATCACACGAGCCTCTACTTTTTTTGCAAGAGATTGTTACAGTGCACCCGTAACAATAATTTATTTTGAAGGATTTGGGATTTTTTTTTTCTTTGACACTTTCTTCATTGTTTCTGTCAAACATTTAACTCTTAGAAGGAAAGTAAACTCCTTCTCACTGCATTTAACCCATCACCAAAGTGAAGAGTGGGCAGCAAGTCTGTAGGTATGGTTCAATTCTCAGTGAGAGCTGGGGGATTCGAACCTGAAACCCTGCAGACCCATATCTGGTCCCTCAACCACTAGGCCACCACTGTCCAGGAGTGGAGTATCCATGTTGTCCACATCATAAATGATACAGCATATACTGTACTGTAGTACGTGTGTGGTGCCATGTGGTAGCGGTGGAACAGATGAGGAACACAGACTTCTCCGCAGCAACACGGCGGTGAGGAGCTGATCCTAGTGCAGCTGTTACAGCCTGTTAGTCTTTGTGGGTTTATAAATAGATAAATTGCCGTGGATGGACTAGCAGCAGAGAATATAATGTAATTCCAAGATGCCATATATAATTTTTCTGCAATTTTCACCACTGGCTGTAATTCAGAGCCTGGAGGAAAAGAGAGGGTTCCTGCAGGCCACGTATAGTGCAACAAAAATATCAGAACACAATATTATTATGGAACACGTCTGCAAGGAGGGCACGGAAAAGTCAAGCAGTTTAAAAATATACATTTTTTTTCACGGCGTCAGTCATCGGCTCATTTGTTGGAGGCAGCTTGTAAAAATACACACTGTACAAAAAAAAAAAAAAAAATCTACGGTGATTAAAGACGAGCGTCCAAAGTTCTCCCTCACATCGTTATGCATTAAAACACATCATAACAGGATGTCAGTCTTCTCCGCGTGAAAGTGAGATCAGATGATTTGCTGGAGATTGAAGGCTGCACAGAGCCAGAAGAAAAAGTTAGGTTTACAGGATATAATTAGGGCAGGGACAATGTGGGCTCACATTTAGGTTTTTTTTTTCATTTTTTTTTTTACATTTTGCTTTAAGTCATTTATTTAGATATCAATTACTGCTCTCAGTTCAGAGAGCACCTGCGTGCAATGCTGTCGAGACTCCGACTTAAAAAGTTGGCAGGAAAGATGCGAACGTAAACACAACACACTTGGAATTTTTTTTTTCCTTTACAAAAAAGCTGTTTGTTGCTGACCTACATCAAATCTTTAACTCAGAACAGGTGTTCGACGGCTTCTTTGAAGGACACTCAGTGTCTGATGAGTAGACTTGTGTGAGGTGTGCTTGAGATCTTGTTGGAAATACTGCATAAACATTGCAGATTTGATTTAAGTCACTTATTAACTTGCAAATTTTTAGTCAACTTAGTCAGTTTAACCTTTTATTTAGTCACTCTATGACCCCTCTATATCACCCATCATACCTTTTTACATCATAACATCCTTGTTTTGTTGAAAATCCTTTCAGCTTGTTCCTTTTTCAGGGGTCCCCTCAGCAACATTTTCCATCTCCCCCTGTACTCTGACTCCAACTACCTCCATGTCCTCCATCACTGCATCCATCAATCTCCTCGTTGTCTCCTACCTGGTAGCTCCCTCTCTAGGATCATTTTTCTACCAATGCATCCACTGTCCCTCCTCTGAACATGTCCAAACCATCTCAATCTGGCTTTGTCCCTCTAATGACCTCATTCATATAAATAAGAAAACTTCTACATAAATAATCCTGAAGAAACTCACAATATCTGCCTAAAAATTACAGATTTTATCTTTGGGGAAAAAAAGTTTCCAAAATTTACCCTGAGCCTCTGAAATAGTAGGAAGTTATTATTTAAAAGGTAGCAGGGTGTAAAGAAAATCTTAAAAATAAAACATATTCCTATTATGAAACCAAGGCATCAAGAGAAATTACAATGTATTGAGGTTGGAAACATCTGCTAAATGTGCATGAACCTCTTTCATTCATGGGACTTAAGCTGCAGACAAGCTTGACTGTCCTGCCTGCAGTCCAGATACAGTAATTACAATAATCCAAGTAGAGTAATTTAATAAAAAAAGTGACCCCGTCGTAGAATATTCTAAAATAAACCTTCATTATGAACACTTTTTTTGTCCTTTTATCCTGATAATCAAGAAAATAATTTGAAGCACTGCCTAATTACACTTGATTTGATTATTTTCACAGCCATTGAACGTGAAACATCTCCTGGATTTCCTCCAGGGATTTTTTTTTTTTATTTTACCATCAGTGCAGTGTAAGTCCTGCCTCTTCACAGTATAGCTCCTCATGTCCGTTCACGTTGAGAGCTCGATGGGTTGAAAAATGTCTTAAAATATATACTGTGCCCTCGTCATATGGAAGCTATTACAGTTTCATGTCAGACAGCCCATCTGTAAGTAATGAGCAGGACTGCATGTCAAAGCCACTGTACAGATCTGTGAGTAGAAACAGGCTCTGGACCAGAGAGAAGCAGCCATTAAATAAAAACAGAACCCTGCCCGAAACAAAAAAAAAAGAAGGGAAAAAAAGAGAAGCGGAAGTGCAGATTCATGGCTGCGACCCACCCGCCCCCAAACCCAAAAAAAATCATGAAAGGGCATCAGTGGGAGCCTAACTGTTCAGACCTGAAGCACTGAGGAATTCTGATCCACTCTCAGGCTTTTCACGCCATAACAAATATACAAGGAATTCCAGCGGTCTGGAGTCCTCAGTATATAGTACTGTTAGACCTGCTGTAGTGGTATTGCAAATGTAGTATTTTAGTTTACAGAAATATTCCCAGTGCAGACGTTTTAATTTGAACCCATGCCCACAGCCGCGGCTGAGCTAAGTGGTTTGATTTATCCCACTCTGGAAAATGACGGACAGCCCTGAGGAGCTCCTTTTCTGTCTGACAGGACTGGACCTGCTTAATCAGCCTAAATTGCAAAGTCGAGGCCCTTGTATTTGGTAATGTGGTGAAAACGGTGGCAAGTGAGAGCTAATTAGATTAACTGTAGTTTAACGAGCTGTTGGAGGGGCCCCCGCAGATTGGATTTTAATAAATAGTGGCAAAAGCATCTGCTCTACACTCCTTGGCTCTGCTGGTATCCTAATTGGCCCCAGTGGGTTGCTGTAGCTCAACACTACACTGTGCAGTTTAGAGGAGCAGAAAAAAAAAAGGAAAAGGGGAAAAAAAGCTTATCTTCACTCCAGGTAAGTCTGGAAAACTGCGAGAGAAATAGTGAGTGTATTATAAACATTTATGCAACCCTGATATCATTTTCTAAACTTTTATCACCGCAGAACACTCACATGCCCGCTAAGCAAATAACACCTTTGACACGTTCATCTCATCCTATTGTTTGTTTTCTAGATGAAATGTTCCCATGATGTGGTCTTTGTAGAGGCAGCAGCACGGAGAGGAAAAAAAAAATAAAATTAATCAAACATGAATGAGAGATCATTGCAGGGTTATTTCCATAGCAACAGCCTGAGGGTACAACTTGAACGCTTTAATGTGAGCTGGTGATGTCTCTTTGTAAACATCTGCACAGCGGGGGGAGAAAAGCCAATGAGAGAGCCTGGCAACAGAGGCATCACAGGCCAGCAACCTCCTGGTATCAATCGAAGTTTCCATTATCTGCTGTTGAAAGGACTGAAAACTACTCTGAAGTATTGTATATGTGAGCGTTTGAGGGCAAAAACCTCCTGTTTTGTCACCCTCAAGTGTCCAGAGTGAGTGGAGAGGTTTTATTAAAGCTTAAAATCCAATGAAGACCATGAGAGCATGATCGAAGATCAGTCAGAGTGACGCTCCTGAGTGACGGAGACGCCGCTGATAACACGAGGACATTTGATAATAATATTTTTTACAACGAATCACAGGCGTTACCTCTGCGCTAATCATGCCTTATACAACCTGGAAGCAGCGGGGTGCTACGGTCTCCAGCTGTGACCAACAGCAGGTGGCGTTAAGTACCACAAACGCTACAAACTGTTTTTGTCAGGGGATGTGTTGCTGTTGGAACAGAACTGATGGTTCCCCTTTGAGGATCTCCGTCCACTGATGTGATAGAAGTCAGGTTTCCATGGGCCACGAAGAAGATTGACAAAATAAAAATGTTACAACAATTTTAGGCATTTTTATTTATCTAGTAGATGTGAAAATTTTGTCAAATGGTTGAGGCTACTGTTTAATTTAAATGTCGAAGAGCAACTGACTCAGTCAGCCTACTGACAGTTATTGATAAGTGTGAAACAGATTGTTTCTCAAGAAGAAAAACTGCTCATGTACAAAATATTTGCAATTATTACTTATATTTTTGGAAAATAACCGCTAAAACAGCTTAAAACCTCTTTTTTTTCTTTATACATTGTTCAAGTTTTGACTAATTTTATAGTCACTGACATCTTTAGTTTTCATTGGACAGTTCCAGTAGATGTTTAGAACGATTGCGGTTATGAAATTTAGTAAATTCTAATTATTATTTTGGTGTTGCTATTGTGATCATTCATCTTCATCCTGTTTCTGGGTCACATGGGCAACAGTCTCCACGACTGCCACCCAAATTACACTGCACCGTGCTGTAAGCCTTACTGCAGGTAGTGAGCCCACAAGAACATATGTGGGTCGTGATGGTAGCAACCTGGCAGCTGGTTGACCCAAACCCATGGACCTGTGGACCCATGTCTGCTTCCTCAACCACAAGGCCACCACTGCCGTTCTACATGAGTGTACAATATTTTCCAATAGGCTCAGCCCACACACAAGAAGCAGGTGCAGTGTGATTTGGGTGGCAGTCGTGGAGACTACTTGCTCCTGTAACCTGGCAATGAATGAGAGGATGAAGATGAATAAGGTTGCTACACGATTGCCCCGAATAGTTGATTGTTATCCATATTCTGATACCGAGAAAGTGTCTCTGTAGCAGAGAGAGTGTTTCAAAACTAAGTTTCCTCGTGCTGCTCCTGTCGGTGGAGTCCACCACAGTTGGACAACAGTTCTCGAGGAACCACTGCTAACATTCTTTGTCTGTCTCAGTGAGGGGATGTTACACCTCTGTAACACCTTTCTGGTCGGCGCGAATAATACGATCACCGAATGGTGATCGAATCTTTCTGCCCTCTGCATTCGTGGTAACTCAACTGGAAAGCTGTGATAATCAGCTGTGTCAAAATGGCAAAAATTGTGCCAGAATGCTGAGTCAAAGGTGTAATGTACCGGCGACGTGCAAACCCGCTTCTGCTGGGTCTGAATGAAAATCCAGCGGCTGCTGCGGCAGACAGACGTGGAGGACAACGGAGATCGAGAACAACCATGGTTCAAGGGCGAGGATGTTTGCAGATGGTGTAAGTGCAACACCCAGTTTTCCTGGCACCGTTACTGTGTTTCTCTTCTACTTCTGCATGCATATCTTACACCTAACTCTGCATGTTGACGCCCGTCACACCTCTTTCCTGTAACGGAGAGTACAAACACTGAAAAACGCTCAAGCTGAAGGAACAGCTCGAAAGTTCTTTGTACAGTAAATGCACAAAGGAACAAGTTACGTCCGCGCTGAAATATTGTGAACTACGTGACGAAACTGAGACAGATCGAACAGAGACAAAAATCAGACGTGCATCAAAAAAATGTAGCTTGACTCCAGTATAAAATTGACAAGACTGACGAGTAAGTATACAGCAAATAAGTAAATAAGTAGATGAAGGTAGCAACCTGTATCTGAATGCCGATGTGGTAGTTTTGTCGAGCTGGTTTTTGACAATTATACAAAAGTTGTTTTTTGTAAAGTCTTTTTGGCTTATTACCTATTTGGTGCCATTGCAGGTTAAGAGCTTAGCAGCACCTCTAGTGGCAGAAGCTGGTATCATTCACCTCCTTGCACTTTCATCCCAAACCTCAGTGCTTCCACAGGCGAGAGTAATGGCTTCTCTGCGCAAGGCTGTGCACTGCTATTGTAGAATCACAGAGCGGTTAATTGAAACAAATGACTCTAATAATGAGACATTATCCCCACAGGCTGGCTTTGTGGTGGGCCTAATTAGCGTTGCAGTGGCGGTGAAGAGGACGGGTCGCCACGCTGATCCCTAAAAGAACGCAGTCGGAGTCTCTTTTAAGTGGCCAGTCAGGGATTTTCCTCTTTGGGGCGTTTGGAGATGTCAGGCTTCCTCAGATCCAGTTTAGCAAAATGTAAATATGTCTAGTCATGGCTGCGGTCGCTCCGAGGCTGTATCCTGCTCAACAGAGTGCTCGGCTGTGACTGTACTTTTTAATTTCTTGCGGCGCAGCTCGCCAAATACGAGAGACATTTGCGTTCACAGATTTTTATAGGTTGGTGGCAAATAAATCTACATTTTTTAGCAAGATTTTCATGGCATTCTCATCGTGATTAACTGGTTTTTCCCAATGCTTCTTCCTTGATATATTGCCGACTGTCTACCTAATTAAACAACTAATAGTTTCACCCACGGTTGCGATCATTGCCATCTCTTCACCCTTTGTCCTCTGGCATGTTGTTATGTTCTCCTTTAAGGCGCCAATGGCCTGAAACTAATGTGACAGCATGACATATTGTTTTCCAGATGCATTGTGATCACCAGTGAAATCTGTTTTTTGCCAATCCTAATTGTTTACCCTCGTACACGATGATCCCGGGAAGGCGGCTGTAATGCAGTGATTAAGTCTCTGTGACCGAGATGTTTTAAATATTCATTAGCCCTAACAGTCGCCTAAGGTTATTTGAATTAGAGGCATGAATATTCATGAACATCAATGAATGTGCATTTGTTTTTAATGCCCAACCCTTTACGATACCTCTTCATTATTTCGCGAAAAACTGTTCAACAATCGCTCAATCTTTTTTAAAAGAACAGTTTGCATTTGAGACCATTTCGTGTTTTTTTGTTTTGATGGAATGGGGAGCGCCCTACCAATTATCCTGCTGTCATTTCTCCTGACAACTACAAGACACATTGTTCCCCTACCTAGTGTGGTGCAGCACTGAGGGGCATCTGTCTTTTGGTGAAATGAAAAGCCTCAACATAGAAAACATTTCTACTGTAACAAAAAAGTGATTTATCTGGGAACATCACCGAGATGTCATATCTATCCCTGTGAAAGGCGGCAGAGCCAGCAGGTCATATGAGATATGTCTTAAACCTTCACTGGAAGACAAAAAAAGAGATTGGTGTTTCAATTTAGAAAAAAACAAAAGGTAATCCAGCAGCAGTGAAAATGTGAAGTTAAATCAAACTGTAATTTTAAGAAGATTCAATGAAGTTTATTTCAAAGCCTTTACAGGACCAGGAAAGTGGAAAAAAAAGTGATAATTTTTTTAAGGTCAGACGTGCAGCAGCACGGACTCCATGGACAGTTTACGTGGCTTTCTTTACATTCCTGTTCCAGATAACGTTTGTCTTATCAGAGATATTTGTTCAGTGTTTATGACATGAGCAGGACTCTTTAATGACTTGATTGGGCCTTTATCTAATAGCCCTGTACTGTCAATAAGCACAGCTGTGGATACTGACAATACAATGTAGTTTTTATCTCTGCTTTACCACAGTTATGGTCCCTTTCCCATCGTTGTCCACGTCCTAAATGACTAGTGATGCAAAACGACATTTCCTTTCATAGATAAAATGAAGCTCACAGCTGACATAACCTTGCAGCAAACTGCTGACGTAAACCAAGGCCAATACTGGAAACAATGACACACATATACAAACACATATATGGAAACTAGTCAATAGAGTGTGTGAACAGGCTCTACTTTAAATGCTGTAACTCAACAAAACGTTCTGTTGTCTTATGTTTTTTTTTTTTTGAGTGTGAAAGATTCACAGACATCGACGCGATATATCTTTATCACAGTTAGATTAGTTTTAATATGAATAGCTAACATAAATACCTTATTATTAGCATAGAAAGATACGCTGGACTAACAGAAAGACATTCATCAATAGTCCGTCTGTTAGTCCATTTTGATGTCAACAAAAAGGAGTGGAAACTACTGCTAAATATGCTTGCACACCATATCTTCAAAGAGTCATACTTATGATCATATCTGTAAAAAAAAGATACAAAAATAAAAATTGAAAGAATTTTTGTCTTTCTTTTTGTTGGATGAAATAATTTCCGAGTAATTCACAAATGTACTTTTATATTGGTTGTAAAAAATGCAAAAATAATGAGCATTTCCGAAAAACAACATATATCCTTTTAAAAACCGTAATAAACAACAAAAAACACTATTATTTAGTTTGTCTACTGTGGACCAAGGTAAAACTGTGACCCTTAACATGGGGAGAGGTTGTTTCAGCAGTGGAAGAATGGGCTCCAAAGGGCTGAAGGTCCATTTTTAAAGTAATGAAAACTACAATTCATACTTTTATGTACGTGAACACTCTCAAAAGCATCAGTAATTGTATTTATACCTAATTCCTGCCAATAAAAACAGAGCATAAAACAATTTGAGCTGAATTTTACACAGAGGACCATTAGTGTAACCACGGCTCCACCGCCGCTAATATTTTCAATTTTACCAGTAATTGAACAAACATGTGGAACATAACCTGAAAGAGGCTGCACACAAAACATGTTGCCTGAACTTTATGGCAGCTTTTTTTTTCAGCTCATTATTTTTCAGATGAAAAACCAGAAGTGCAGCAGAAAAATTAGAATTTATTTCCTCCATATGACCACCAACACAACCCCGCAAGAAAAAAGAAATTATAAATGAATTAAAAATAAAAAAAATAAAAGCCGGAATGCTATTACTTTAAAATGGGATGTAAAGCTAGCCGTCCTATCAGACCACTGTAACGTAACGCCACATGTAAATTAAAACCATTTGTAAAGTCTGTGGTAAAAGCCAGACAGACTCGTCCTTTCTGGTGGTGGAGGTTTCCCTCTTCTTTAACCAGCTTCACTAATGAAGCAGGGAGCAGCCTCTTTTGTAATATTAACACACTGTGGCGTCCCACAAGGCACCGTGTTGGGCCCAATCCACAAAGTCCCTCATGACAGCTCATTATCATCCATTGCCGACTGTCTCTCTACCTCTAATTTTCCCACAAAGATCATCCATCCTGGCAGGTTCTTCTGCCCCAGCCCGAGCCAGACTGAAACCATTAGGGGTCTCATTGGATGTGAGACCTTTAAGACCCGTCTCCTCCTGTATGAGACTGGGTAGCAGAACCGCTGACAGCCACGGCTGATACAGGGATTCTCCCTGAATGTTGCAATTCACAGTATCCAATCATCCAAGACTTTTTGCCTTGATTCAAAGAAGCTGACAGCGTAGGTCAGCATTGTGGGGAAAGGTTAAGAAAATGTAAGAGCATTTGTGATTGACAGCCCTGTCATTTGGCTGATGTGACTCCTGCTGCCTTTCCAGGTCTTTTTTTATAAATGGTACAATTTAAAGTCTGTATAACCGTCCCAAACTAGCAGTTAAGTCCATTATGAGCAACATGCAACTGCAGCAGAAAGAATTAACCCGTAACCTCAAAGTGAGTGGTGGATTTGAAAGTAACAGGTAAAAATAAGTTTGATGCTCACAGATGTAAAGGCTCAAACAAATTGACTTTCCGTCTGCTGCGAGTCTATAGCCATGAATATGTTTAACACCTGCTTTTCTCACCTGCAACACATCATTTTGATTTACCAGCTAATATTTTTCTGCAGCCTGTGGAGTCATAATTAGATAGAAACGAGCAGGTTGTTAGAGAAGTTGAATTTAGCAGCAAATATGTGGCTCTTGCTGAGACGCAAGCCGTTGGAAATCTCAAAACTATTAAACAGCTGATTTAATGAAGAGAAATAGCAGATTTCACCGTCGCAAGGGTAAAAAAAAAATTAAAAAAACAAACGTGTTTGTTCAGTAGTTCAGTGTGATGACGGTCAACGCGCTGATCTAAAGCCCGTAATGATTTGCTGTAGGATCGATGTACGCTGAAAAAGAGAATCCCAAAGCAGAGAGAAGTTTACAGAGCTTTAGCCCGAGGCTAAATGTTGTACAAAAACCAGCAATAGCGTCCCCTGAGAAGACGCATATCTGTTGCTCCAGCTGAGCTTGTACTTGTAGGAGGTTTATATCTGCACTGAGGGCCAGCTTTTATTTAAGAGAAGTGCATGTTTCAGGTAACACTGTCAACTATTTATTTTTTACTTCAGCTGCAGTGAAAGCAGACAGTTGAGTCATTACAGGTTTGGTTCCAACCATCAACTCCAATAAACAGGCCCAATATAAGTGCACTGAAGACTGCTCTACAGTAATACCTGGGTCTATAAACTAAACAACAAATCATGTTTAAAGCAAGTCTCTCCTCTCCTAAAGGGGGCACTATGCACACAAATAGATAGATAGACAGATGGATAGAAAGACAGATGGATGGATAGAAAATATAGACAGATATATGAATGGACGAATGGATGGATGAAAGATGGATGGACAGACAGATAGGAGGGAGGATGGACAACAGACAGGCGAACAGATACATTGATAGATGGATCGAGAGGTAGGTAGGTAGCTAGGTAGGTAGATACTTTTTTTCTTGCCTTTAATCCAATATCAATATATCACTTTTCCCAAAAATAAAAATGAACATTTACACACTGTTGCCATTTCTTATCTTACTTCTATTTATGAAAATAAGATGGGGTCTGAGGACCATTTTTGTCCCGCACATCTCCAACCGAATGTCAATTTTTCATGAGCAAAATGATTATTTAAAATACCAATTTGTTTTTAGAACCCGTTTTATTCTGAGATTTGTGGAATATATGGAATATAAGCGGAAAAAAAAGAAAACACAAACATAGGGCAGAATCCGTGCAACTCTGTAGGCATATTAAATGGTCTTTATTATGCCGGGCATAACGTTGTAAAATAAATTGGTTAGCATTAAATTGACTTGACTGAAAACGCTCTTATTACTTTGCCGGCATGAAATTAAAGTTAATTGACTTTATTGGAAAAAGCTAAAATAACTATACCTTCAATTTCCCAACATACGTATTTCCAATGTACAGCCTACTTTCTTATTGCTCAGCTTCAGAAATAAGCTCCTCTTGTCCCAGGAGATAATAAATGAATTGAATCCCCACTCTCCAACCCCACCAACACCCACCCCCCCCCTTTTCTTATCGGTCATCTATTTTTCCAGAGTAAGCTATTACTTGCTGGGGTTGCTAGGCAACAAGAAATATTAATAGCAGCTATTATTAGACAGGCTCTGCTAGAGTAGTACTAAAATGTGGAAGTGGGAATCATGAATGTGTTACATAAATCTCCAGACCTTTCACAGTGTGTGCAAGTCTCTGTTTTTACGGTGATTTATTGCAATGACGGTTCATTTATGAGAAAAGAGGGTGTGAAATAAGAAAATGGAACATTACCCTGAAGGGCTATTTGAAAATAAATAATTGCGAAGGTGAAACAAAAGCTGTTTAAGACGCAGCGGCTGCCTCTCTGCTTCTTTCTGAAGCTTTATCGGCCCCAAAAAGGTGTGCTTTGTTACAAACAATAATATATGGGTTTCATGTAAATATGTTTAAAGGCATACAGTATATTGCGCATATATGCAACCACAGAAGCGCAGCTGTGGCTGAGCGGCCACTAATGCTAAAGACTACAAAGCAGATCAAGAGTAAATGGTCTTTTTTTTTTTTTTTTTTTTTCCCACCGTGTGTCTCCAGAGCCGGGATATAATATTCAGTACAATAACTGCTGGATTGTGACCTAATCCAAGAGAGTGACATTAATGGAGCCCATAGTTCCCCCATCATGGAAACAAAATGGAGCCCACAACTTATGCGGTTTGATTCCGGGAATCACATAAAACCTGATTAACGTAGGATAAATGCCACGGATGCTCACATTAAAGCATAAATATTCATGATTGAGGGCAGAGAGGAAAAAAAAAAAGTAATATTTATGTCAGATGAAAGTATATAACGTTGAATAATTCACCATACAGCCCATCTATAATTCAGACTGGTTCGATCACATGATTAAAGCATTTGAATGTGTTCGCCAGAGGTGTTTACATCTTCACTCTTGAAGCATGCTTAACACAAAAAAAAAAAAAAAACTCCCTCCACTAGGAGAGGGAGCTGCGTCCTTGGAAACCTTTTGAAAAGAAAAAAGTAGCTGACAAGGGATATTCTCTGGGACCGTCAAGATTTTTCTATTCAAAACCATCTTTTTTTTTCCATTCCTCCCCCACTGCTCTTTTGAAAAGAAAAAAGTAGCTGACAAGGGATATTCTCTGGGACCGTCAAGATTTTTCTATTCAAAACCATCTTTTTTTTTCCATTCCTCCCCCACTGCTTTTTTTTTTTTTTTTTTGCTTTGCTGATCGTAATGAATGAAAATGTGCAGCGGTGAGTTCCTTGCTTCCTCTCTTAGCTCACTTTGAGGCAATGAAATCTGTGAGTGGTGCAGCTGAATAGATATGAAAGGAGCTGCGCTGCCGATGTCTGGATGATAACGAGGCAGAAGCTCTCTGTGTTTATAAATGATGCATCTGTGGAATTGTGTCTTTGCTGCACATTTGGCTTCATTTGATGTATTATCACAAGATCAATCTAGTTTTTTGTTTTTTTTGTCTTGTCTGCCACGGTGCATGACTTGTCTAATGACAAAGGCCAGGAGCAGGAACAGAGCTGTACTCACTGAGTGCATGGGCCCCGAGAGGCGGTGGGTGTCCTGACCCAGCATGTTGGACATCATGAGGGCCGGCAGCTCAGGGTAGGAGTAGGTGTTGAGCAGGCCATTGTGAGGCAGAGAGTGGAAGGGATACCCTGACTCATGCTCCATGAGGTGCAGCAGGGACGGGTCAGCGTGGTTCGGGGGTGTGATGGGAGGGATCTCGTAGTCTTCGTCTCCTGCTCCTCCACCGCCTCCTCCTCCTCCGCCGCCACTGCTGCCTCTGCCCTGACTGGAGTAGTTCTGGAAAGAAGAGGCACAAATGAAAATGAATAAAATGACGAGTTAGGACGGGAGACGAACCAAAGTAGGATGATGTTGAAGTCACTTTCTTTGTATTAGTTCTGATCCAGGTGGGATTTCTTTTAGAAAGGTTTACCAAACTTTATGTACCTAATATTCAACCAGATCAATCCATACTATGATTGTAATCAATACATTTACATGTATATACATTTAGCAGACGATCTAAAGCAACTTGCAGAGGAGGATTAACATTATCAAACTGGTGGTTCCTCTGGGAATCAAACACATGACTTTCTGCTTTCAAGGTAGGCGTGATGTGGAACCTTGGCTAATCATGTTAGTCACATCATAATCCATGCAACATTTCTGTTGCTACACATTGACTGAGTTTTTATTGACTCATAGCTGTTTCATTTACAATAAAATACTGCAGACTGCAGAGAGGCCAAACATTGTAATAACTTAATTAAAATGTAGACTTTTCATACAGTAATAAACACTATTCCTTCATTTTAGCATTGCATTTTTTGACGTGGGGAAACTTTTTGACTTGCGGGCCACACATGGTCCCCGAAGTGGACATGGGACCCAAGTCTAGAAAGATGGAGCGATTGGGAACTAAGATAAATGCTGTGTAAGAAGTCATGTATAAAACCTAAAATGCTTAATTTCTAATAGCCTTTCTAATGTCACCTACTGGGGAACTGTAAGCACTGCAGGGAAATGGCAGAAGTATAATGATAATATAAATATAAATTAGGTGATTGGGGGACAACACACACAGGAAGGTTTGGACAAAAAGCTAGAGAAGACAGATTGAGATGGTTTGGACAAAAGGAAGCACAGTGGAGACATTGGTAGAAGAATGATCCTAGAGATGGAGCTACCAGGTAGGAGACAAAGAGAAGATTGATGGATGCAGTGAGGGAGGACATTGAGGTAGTTAGGGAGTTAGAGTTGAGAATACAGAGGACAAAATCCGTGGCAACCCCTGAAAAAGGGACAAGCCAAAAGGAAAAAAAAAGATAATAAAAATATAAAAAAATCATTGGACAAGGCTGGCGGGCCGCATTAAAATTCTCAATGGTCTGAAACCAGGCCCTGGGCCTTAGTTTGCCCATGCCTGTCGTAAGGTATAAAAGAACCGCTGCAGATACAGCTCCATAACCAACTCCTACCTAAACATCTTTTAAACTGCTGTTTTTACTGACACAATGACATAAAGCTAACGTGCAATTGTCCAACTGTGATGAATAATATATATATATATATTATTATATATATATTATATATATATATATATAAAAAATAAAGCATTTATTACTGGAAAGCTCCATGTCATCTCCAGGGGTCCCGTCCCCCCACTTCAGCAACTCCTGTGCCAGAAGATCCAGAAGATCAATTTTTTTTCCTGAGCCAAGTTTAGTCCCAGTCTATGTAAAAGAGATACGTCTGGCCAGAGCGCTGCAGTCTCTACAGAAAACTAAATCACACTGTCCTGCTGTTCAACATTTTAATGGCAAATTGACTTCAGTTAAAGCGCATCAACAACGGATGTTCCAGAGTAATTAAACTCCTTCATAATTGGCTTTTAAACCCACTGTAACTGATTTGTCGTATTTCACCGCAGCGGCAGGCCCGAGCGCTGCACAAGTCAATTCAAAGTGTCTCGCTGAAAATAAAATAATTAGAAATGCAAATTGCTGTGCTCACAAAAGTGCAAAGAATTTATTCTTTCACAGCAAATTAATTAGGAGATAGACAACAACGCTCGCACCGACGAGTAATTTGCTTCAGAGCTCTTGACAGCTTTGAAGCAACAAACTGTCAGGCAGCACACCTATGAAATAAAGTTAATCAAATTCATTACAGCAGGAAAGAAAGCAGTGCCATTTGTTTTTTATGATCTCATTACTGTAACGCCAATCACGTTTTTGAGAATTAGAAGAATGGGAGCGGGTGAGCCACACATCTCTCATTATGAAAAGTATCCAGGAGGTTCAAATGACCCTCAGCAGGTAAAACAACACAGACTCTAAGGCACTAATCAGGTGATACATGAGCAGCGGTCGCCGTCTTCTCCGCTGACTGTTTTGACATAACATTACGTTGAGAAATATGGTTTTGTGCTCTCAAAAAGCATACTGAGAGTATTCACTGGGGAATGAAAAGCAATTTTGTCAGAGGCAATCTGATGCCAACTCCCCTTTATAATGACTGAAGAGAATTAATCATCACAAATAATATTCCAGTGTCAGCCATTCAAGAGCTTTTTAATAGAATTTTTATTATTCATGTCTCGTGGTACACATCAACTAGTCCGTTCTGCAACATTTCAGAAATCAATTCAATATCATCTTGGTGTAGGCTGTCATCTCGCCTGCCACTGCAGCAATTCATCTCGCAAACAAATACTTTTAGCAAACAAATGGCAAGAAATGTCAAAGACCAAATACAAATTCCTAAACAGCAGAACAGGCGCTGGGAGACAGGGTAGAGGCATCGGTATCATTAGAGGGAAGTGATGATAATCAAAATAATCATAACATTCATATAAACAAGAAGAAAAAAAAGAAGAAGATGATAATAATAGGTGTAATGAGAGTAAGGGTGTTAATGAAAGGTGTGATTCACTCTTCCTCCTCTTACTGTGGTTTCCATGAAACATTGTTACTCAACTTTTTCCACCATTATAAAGGCCAAAAAACATATTTCTCTCTTAGTCATTTAACATATATTATACTACTATCTATCAGTCCATATGTATGATTAAGAGACACTAGGAATAGGTAGAAGACAGGAGGCAGAGCTGGAGGTGGAGGAGTTAAAGATGCTGAGATTCTCTTTAGGAGAGACAAGGATGGACAGGATCAGGAATGAATAGTCTATCTATCTATCTATCTATGTATCTGTCTGTCTATCTGTCTGTCTGTCTGTCTGTCTGTCTGTCTGTCTGTCTGTCTGTCTGTAATCTCCACCACTGCCACCCAAATCACACTGGTCCATACTATCAGCCTTCCTGTGGGGGGTGAGCCCACTGGAAGTTATGTGAGTCGGGAAGGTGCTATGATCAGAGCACAGCTCAGCAGCAACTTGGCAGCTTGTGGATTAGAACCCGGAGCCTTGCAGCCCCAATGTGCTATTACTGTTATTATAACATTATGTCAGAAATACACTAGATTACATCTTTTTTTTCCATTAAACATTCTTCTTCCTCATCTACTGTTGTGAAATCCAACCCTGTAGCTGAATAGTAAAGCTGAGCGCAATACCACAAATACTGTCTATATTTATACTATACTCCCAGTGATGCCTTTTGGTCAAATGGTCATTGATGGACAGTGATGCAGTAAACACACCGTTCTAGCCAACATATAACATTACTTTGAACAGAGGTGTTTATGATGAAAACACTGTGAAAGGCCGTTTATAATATACTGGTTTTTTTTTTTTCCTTCGCAGGTCTTCACGATGCCCTTGGAGATAAGGCCCTGTACAAGGACATCACAAGTTTAATATTTTCAAACATGGATAAATAATTCATAAATGTACAGTCTTTCAAAGACAACAAGATGAGCCAATGAAAGAGAAAGTCAAACCGACAACACGCAATGTTCACTCAGCCATTGGAGTTTCACCCTCCAACCTCTCCTCCTCACCACCTTTTCTCACAGTGGTATTTAAAAAGGAACTATATTTGGTGTGTGCCCTAAACAGGCGCCCTGTGCACAGTCTGTGATTCTACATCAAAACGTTACACGGCTCATGATCTCTTCACATAGCTTAGATGTAAGATGTTGCTCTGAGGCATTTTGACTCTCTTTATATACAAAGCGGCTTCTGGTTCTTTGAAAAAATACATGAAAACGAAAACGACAATTCTCACCATGGGATTAATGGAGTTCTTCCACCATGGGGGGCTTTGACCCAAGCCCACAAACACAATTTCAAGGGCTTTTAGCAACTTGCAGTGATATTTTTGCAAAATACTTTTGCTAAATTTAAATAGGCCACTTAGTTTGCCTAATGTTGACACTCATTTATTAAAATATTGGAATTCCAATTCTAATCATTATTTTCAACATAAATCGAATTAAGTACTAACAAACAACCTGTTACTTTGTTTTAAAGCATACATGGAAAATCTAAGGCCCGGGGCCTGGATGTGGCCCACTGGGCTCTTTCATCCGGCCCGTCAAATTTGTCCAAATCATTCTATTAATTTATTTATCATTATCTTTCTGCCTTTTCTCTGCAATTCCAGCATTTTCCCAATAGATAAAGCGCAGAAAAGGCCAACACATTTTCAGTATTTTTGCCTTTATTCTACTTTTTTATGTGTCATTTGTACCAGTTCACACAAATCTTCAATCAATCCGCTCCTTACAGAACCCCTGTGCCGCACTGCAGGGAATTCTTTACTAACAAATAACCTGTAACCCAGTTTCAGAGCATGCACGGTAACACATAAGTCGAACAGCATCAAAGTCAAAACAATGCTATATTTATGCGAGCGGCTAACTACAGCTAATGCTGCTTGAAAGGCTAAAAAGTACTACCAAAGCAGTAATTTCATTTGTCACCGTGCAAATAACATTTGTCTTTTCTGTATATAATCATTCCGTGAAACAAGGCCTGCCAGGGTTGGTATTTGAACCAGCAATTTACAATGACAAGCCTGAACCTTTAAACACAAGGCACAGGGTTGAAACAAACATAGTTCTCTGAAGATTGTGTATGTTTTGTGGGTGAATTGTACACATTATTCCTACATGATATAGGGACATATAGGTTAGACTTATCTTGGGTTGATCATTCAGAAACGCAGCCTCAGGTGGAACTAATATATGAGTCACGGGCCAAGTCAGGATCAGAAAGATTGAGTATTGATAAAAATGCTTTTAGCCTCTTCTAGACTATCTATTCAGAAACGTTGGTTTTGCAGGGAAAACGCAAAAGGATAATGATAATATAAATTAATATTATAATCTGGACAAGATTGGCGGGCGGGTGGAAAAAGCCCAATGGGCCAAATCTGGCCCCCGGGCCAGGTATGCTTTGAAACAGTGTGGGCAAACTAGTATAGTTAGTAGTACAGCAAACTAGCAAGCGACAACTCGTATAAATGGCATGTAAAACCCATGTTTAAAACCTAAAATGCTAAACTTGTTACAGCTTTTATGAAATAACCTCTTGGGGAATTATTGGGAAAAGGCAGAAGTGTAAAGGTTATAAAAATGAATTATTATTTCGGACAAGGTTGGCGGGCCCCATTGAAAAACTTGACAGGCCGCAACCAGCCCCCGGGCCCTAGTTTGCCCATGCCTGCTCTAAAACAAGGTTACAGATTGTTTGTTGGAACTAAATTAGATTTAAAATATATTGATTACACAATTGGAATGCTAGACTTTAAATTAAGTTATGTGACATGTTATTGATATTTTTATATGTTATATAAATCCACAGTATAATTTGGAGTGAACTTGGGCGGGCCGGGTGAAAAAGCCAAACGGGCCACATCCGGCCCCCCGGGCCTTAGTTTGCTTAGGCCCGATACAGATGTACACATACTATCATTATTACTGTTGTGTTGACAACAGAACTCCAACTGTGAATGTATCCTACATACTGTACATCACAGAGAATTTAACATCAGTTTACCGTAAGCAGCTGTCATCCCAGGAAGGAAAGCAACACAAACACGACCGTATTGGAGTTAAAAAGACTCCGCAATCAAACGCCGCTTCACCTTGTCAAGTTATTTTAAGTAATGAAGTTATCTTAAGTGGAAACAAATTAATCTGCTCAGCTATGAGATTCCCTGACACAAATGAATGGGAAGATGAGTTGAAGTCATTAGCAGGGTGATGGAGTCATTTGCGGCCCATGAGGTGTTTAGTGGAAGACAGCTCATCTGGGAACAATGATGTGTTCACCAAAGGGAGGAGAATGAAATTGTTGCACAGTACACCAGAGAGCCTGTCATGGCTGATGAGGGACAAATCGTCCAAAGACAAGAGCTGTCTGTCTTTGATGGACTCTCTTCTTACATTTCTTGTAACTGGCAGAATAGAAAACACAGTAAAAAAGAAAAAGTTTTCTGTTTTATGAAACTTAATAACTTTGTATCCTACTAAAAGTCAACCTTCCATATGTTTTTTGATGAGAGAAGACTGACAAAGCAGTACAGTTTGGGGGACAAACAACAGCTGGCCGTGCATTCGCGAAGGTCCCTGTGTCCACTGTGTGTTGCCGACATATGGATCTAATGGTGAATTTTAAATTTCACCTTCAGAGTATGGGGTACGAGGACAGGAATCAAACCTATCACAAACAGGCATCTGACACGGCTTAGGAATGAAGAAAAACTCCATTTGTGCGACGCATGGGAAGGAGCCGACAGTTGGGGCACAATAGATGGAAAAAGAAAACGGTAAAAGCATGTTCACGACGCTGACTGACAGCAAGACAGAACTGGAATAAATGAAGTGTAGTGGCGGCAGCGGCGGTGATGGGGAGGGGTCGCCGTGTTCGACAGCAGCTCAGGGTCACGAGGTAGTGTTCGTCACCAAAGGACAGGTGGGCTGCGGTAGGCTTCATCCAATAGAGAAAGGGCGAGCTAACCTCTTCTTTGCTTCCCTTTACACTGGTAATTCTCTCAAATGTCACATCAAAATGGATCTCATTTATGTTGGTAAAAAGAACCAGACTTTTCACTGCAGGTGTGGGTGGACTTCACCTAAACTCAAAGAGAGAAAAGGGCTTAAAAGTGAAAAAAATATCAGCGCAAATCTCCCAGTTAAATTAAATAAATGTTATAGATTTATCTTCCATATTTTTTTTTTTTTACAAAAGCCTTGTGCGACACAGAATGTTGCGCAATGTCGCCAAGGACTACATTTATTTTAATAATAAGAGGTGGAATACAGCGCTCCCTGCCACACTGCCTTTTCTCATTCATTACAGAGAATCATATAAATAAATAATATATGTTGTCTCCTAGTCAGCCATTCCCCTCCAGGGAATATGGAAGCTCCAGTAATCACATATGGCACAATGGCTCGACCATAATCCCTTTTATTTTTATTTTCATGATGTCACTCTTAAGCCTCCTGCTTTATGATTCACAAACAGAGTAAAGAAAGAAGAAGGGGAGAGGGGAGGAGAGAAGAGGAGAGGAGAGGAGAGGAGAGGAAAAAGTAAGGAGGGGTGAAAACAAATGATGTGGATCCCTCATTGTTCTTTCTCTATGCCCTCATTCCAGTCAGGGTAATAAGAGAACATTGTGATTTACTGTCAGTGAAGCGCAAGAGTGCATCAGAGAGAATCCACTGCGGCAGGGGCCATTAAAATAGATTTAACTTCCCACAGTATTAGGCCAGATGTCTACACTTCTATTATATTTCAATCAGCCATGACCTTGGTCTCCACATGATGAGAAGGATCCCTTGAAGAGGAGGCAAAGAGGCCGGTGAAAATGCACGCAGAAAAACCAATAGAAATATCAAACTACTTGGTCCAGTCAAATCCCTCTCCTCCATCGCGCTGCATCCACAGAGAGAAGCTGGGACTGAAATAGAGCTCGGTCTCAAGTTCTCTTAAAAGACTATATGGATTATTGAGTGCACTCTTGTTGCCAATAAGTTTTTTTTTTTTTTTTTTTTCGGATGGGGAGGATGATATATTTTTCTTCAGGCTATCAGCTCTACAAGGAACCAAGGGAATATGGCAAAAAAGAGAGGGACCATGTGCCTTTTTTGATGCTCCAGATTAATAAAAAAAAACTTTTGGATACAAAGATAAAGAAGGAACCTCTATGAATATTCGTGCTCCTGTTTGACAAAATGTTATTCAATATCTGACACTGTTTACCTGCAAGGTTTATGTCCACAAATTTTGGTTAACTGTGTTAAAAAAATAAATAAATAAATAAAAAACCTGTCGTTTAATAAATGTTGTTGAAAATAAAACCTAGAAATGGATGAATGCGCCAAGAAATACAAGACTTCCAAAGTGATAGTTCAAAGGTTCCTTAAATATATTGGTTATTTTTATTAACTGGTCCAAACTGTGTATAAAAGGAGCTCGGTCTTTGAAAGCTGAATAGGTGGCTTATCACTTTTGTGCCGTTCAGTACGTCCCTGACTCAGATGACCTAAAGCAGAACTGCACTACGCCGAGGAACATCCTCAATAATTTCTGCACTGTGGCAACAGTGATTGGATGTACATCCATTTCAGCGCCATTAAGGCAAAGAAGAGGTCACTGTCTGTTCTATTTCAGCGGCTGATGGTAATTGAACTTATTGGCTGCCATGGACTGACCTACTTAAAAGAAAGAAAAAAAAAAAATCTACCGTTCCTCTGATGTTCCCGGGGCTCTGTGTTCAGATATCAACACGGCTTGAGACCTGCAGACCAGTTTTTATCAAGGTTTTACAGTTGTGAAATACACACTCTTCAAATCTAAATACAACACGGTATAATATCTCATCTCCACTTCATTCTTCTGACCTTGCCACCGGCACTGTACGGCCTCAGAGAGGGAGGGAGATGTGTGTTGGCGTGTTCAGACCCTCATTTTTCATTTCTTTTTCATCCTTTGTTTCAAATGTCCCCTTAACTTTTCTTGCAGGGTACGAATACAAGGGTGGAGGATGGAAGGAGAACAGAAACACACTCGGCAAAGCATAGTGTGGAGGGGTTGAGGGGAGAGTGGATGCGGCGAGGAGAGTGATGCTGTGGTTGGGCTGTAATGGTAAACTGTGAGTCACTGTTAAGTAACGTTGCCTTTTCACTTCAGCATCGCCTACATCGGGCGTGCGGTGCCAGGTTGGACAGAGGTGTTTCTGACTCAGAGACGAAAGGGAGGGAGAAAGGGAGAGGAAGGAGAAGGGAGAGAAAAGGTGGGAGACGGGGTCATCATGAAAGCCAAACATCTGGAGTTTTATTAGTAATTTCATTTTTGTGAACACAGCCAATGCCAGGAGCCACACCTTCCCTATATGTGACCAGGGCTTTTCCATTGGGTTTGATCAAGTTGTGCGGGTTTTTCATTTCCAAGGGGTTTAAGTCTATGATGTCTGGGATTAAAAAAAATGTTTTCAACATCTATTCCTTAAGTTTCAGTCCAAGTCACAAGTGGACAAAACTTTGGACAAGTGCGCCACAATTGATCCTAAAATTGGGTTAGCAGGTAGATGGAGCATTCAAGTGAACTAAGACAAAAGACTTACAAGTAAAAAACAGGAATAAGTGCTAAAATGCCGCAAAGTTCACCCTTTTCTCATATTGGGATGAAATCTTTGACCAACTACCTCCATGTCCTTCCTCATTGCATCCATCAAGCTCCTCTTTGTCTCCTACCTGGTAGCTCCATCTCTAGGATCATTCTTCTACCAATGTAACCACTGTCCCTCCTCCCAACATGTCCAAACAATTTGTCTTCTCTAGCTTTTTCTTCAAACCTTCATGTCTGTGTTGTCCCTCTAATCACCTCATTCCTAGTCCTGCCCATCCTTGTCTCTCCTAAAGCATTCCTTATACCTTATATATGAGTATCATGGGTGTTTGCGGGAAAGAGGCAGGACTATAATTACAATACAAACGAGATATTTTAGGAGGCTTTTGGAGGGCTGTATTGCATAGCTTAATGTGCAGCATCCAGTCCCCGGGCCTTACTTTGCCCATGCCTTATCTATGCCATGACATCAACAAGACAGTGATAAATCCAGGTGCTTGATTCCCTTTTTACTTCATCAATCTGGATCAATTACCTGGTATAACAGTTGGAGAGTGTTGGCCATCAGTCACAGTAAAGACTGAGGAATCCTTCATTGGTGTATTATATGTTGACACCACAAAAAAATGGTTGGGCACCAACACAATCGGTTAGATTAATTGATATTTGAAGCGAGTCAAAGCTGTTCGGAGGAAGGTTGACAGTATTGTACAGTGTGATTTGGGTGATAGGAGTGGAGACTGCTGCCTCTGCAAGCTGGTAATGAATTAGAGAATGAAGATGAATGAATGAATGACTGAGTCAGAGGTGAGTCAACTTTTTTTTCTGGTCATTTTACTAAAAAAAGTCTAACTTTGCAATAAACAAAAGAAGAAAAAAAATCAAACCCTGCAAATGTGGAAAAAAATAGTTAAAAACACAATCAATCAGCAAAAAAAAGAAAAAAGAAAAGGGAACCCAGCCTAACAAAGAGCTGATAACTACCCCATTAAATGTGACTAAAAATTATATGAAAACTTGCACTAACACTTCATTAGTATCTTCTCAAGGTTTTAGTGAGAATTGTACAAATATTTTTACGTACCAGAGAGGGTAATTACCATTCCTTCCCTGCAGGAGGTGCTATGAACACAGTTGTCGCTCTGAGCTCTGAGAATAAGTCATTCATATTTTTTATGGAAAAAAAAGAAAAAGCCCAGATAAATTTTAACAATTTAGGGAAGGAGACAAAGACACCGAGGAAAAACGAGGCAAAGCAGTGTTACTGCTTAACACTGTTGTCTTTTAACAGGCTGAACTGACAGAGAAGCATCAATCAACAAGAGCAGCCAATCGCAGAGCGGCGCTAACAGGCTAAAACTTTACTTCTCCTCAGACCACTGGTCCCTGGGATTCTATAATTCCACGAGAGCAAAAACAACAACGAGTACAAAAGAAATAAAAAGAGAAGAAACACTCAAAATGACTCTCCCACTTCCTGCCACGGGCAAGTTTTTTTTTTTTCCCCCTTTAAATCTCTCATCTCTAAGCAGCCATTAGTCTTTCTCTTCTCTCTCTAATTTTCCTTAATCTGTCATATGCTCATGTACACATGGTCATGCATCCAAAGAGACTGATTATAGGGCGAAAGGAAGGAGAGCCAAAATATACATGAGGGTTACCAGTCTGCACAATCACTTAAGCAGTCCCAGCATGTTATGAATACAAATGGAGAACACTTATTGTCCATTATGCAAAATTAGAATTAATGTGGGCGTGGCTGGAGGGAGCCATTTTGGTTTGGACTAACATGGTTATAGAAAATATGCTGTAAGATGATGGGTTTATATATATATTTTTTTCTTTTATCCTACTCCTGTTTTGGAATCATCCCCAGTACTGCAGTTCTCAATTTGGAAAAACTGGTTTATTTTACTTTCCGCAACTGACCCTGAGAGAAATCTAATTCCATCTAGTTCCAGAAGCAGATGTGAGATTAGCAGTCGGAAGATTGACATTTATTTACGGATCAAAAGTGCTGAGCTATTGCCAGTTCCTGTTGTCAAAATGCGGCAAAATAAGAGCATGTTTTGTTTCATCAAAACAAATGTCAACGAGTGGGCTCCGGTCATGAAGAGAACATGTTTATTTTGTCATTTTTCAGACTAATTAAGATGTTTAATATTCTTTAACTCAACAAACTATCCATTCAGCAGCTTAGTGTGTGGGCAGGCAAACAATGCTGATCAACAAAACAACCCACCCACGCCTCTGCACACCGCCTAACACCTCGATAAGAAAACATAAAAAAAAAACTCAGCTCCTTCAAAATGGTTCAGTACATACAGCAATAATATGCGTATATATGTAGTACAAGAATAATACTGTATATTCAACTATGTAGACAACACAGACAAGGTAGAGATGCTAGATTAAAATGGTTTGGACATGTTCAGAGGAGGGACAGTGGATATGTTGGTAGAAGAATGATCCTAGAGATGGAGCAACCAGGAAGGAGACAAAGAGGAGATTGATGGATGCAGTGAGGGAGGACATGAAGGTAGTTGGAGTTGGAGGTAAAGATACAGAGGACAAAGGGGAAATGGAAATTGTTGACTCGCTGAAGCAACCTCTGAAATAGGGACAAGTCGAGGAAGATTCAAATGTGTAGACATTAAAACCTTCTGTTCCAATACAGAGTTATATGATACCATTCCTGTTTGACACAATTATAGACCCTTGTTGTAAGCTACGAATATAATTGTGTAATTTTGACAAATGGAAAACCTCAGGGATCAGTGCTTGGACTTCTATTTATTTTCATTTTAACATATAATGACTTTTGTTTAGGTTAAAGATAATTAAATGAAATTGTTTTAAAAAAATAATTCCGTAATTTTCCAGCCTGGGATCAACAATGTACATCAGTCTAATTGTTATGTCAAAAATATAATAAACGTTGCAGCATTTCCAGGAAAAGTCATCATGTTGCTGTTAAGACGGGGTCAAAAATCGGGAGAGCCAAGAAATATTTTATTGCCATAATGCGTTGCTCTGCTTTGTTCTGAACGTACAGACTGTGCCCCAGCAAACATTTAACATAATATTTAAGAGCTGTGTCCTATTAGTAGGTTTCCGCTGGTAAAGCTCAGAGATGTGTAACTCAAACCTACAGTCAGGCTCCTGCTGCAGTGGATAAGATGAGGAAGACCTCAGGCATGTAAACAAAGTACAGAAGCTGCTGTTGTGGCTACGTGCATGCATGTCATATATGCGTTGCTAAATTGAGCAATGAGATTGTTTTATTTTCCTTTTATGACCTTTGCCTTTAGTCATAATATTAATAGAAACTAAAGGATTGTTCTTTTAACACATGCACTAACAGGGAATGTTTCAATCCACGCATCAGTACGTATACATTTCTATCTTGATAAACTTTACCTTCATTAATATTTGGAGTAATATTGCTTAAAATTTAAAATTTTCCACTACTTTCTCTACTTTTCTATAGCAAATAAAAAATGTGAGAATTTCAGGGTTGCGTTTTCTTCCTGTCTTTCTGCATTTACCACTGACTGCTGCACTAACAGACACAGATACACGGACTCAGAACCACTGAAGGAAATTATTGACATTTAACACAGCCTGTAACTCCATCAAAAATGCTACCTGAGACTGTATGATGCTAAGAATAAACCATACATCAATTTTGTATAGCAACAGTGACAAGCTGTCTGGGCCCAGGTTCATGTGAGATGGACGGGAAAATGACAGATATGTACTGTGCTGAGGAAAGTTCAAGTTACAGCCTGTGTTTGGGAAAAAAATGCCATTAAATACCCACAGGCTAAGACTGAAAAGGAGGCTTACAGTATGTCAAGATGGATGTTTTTAAATTCCAGATCACGTTTTTTCGCAAAAGCACAGTTTCTTGATCTCATACAGGACTGGCCTGCCTGATGTCCAGAATTTATGGTACTTCAAGAAAACACAAATGTGTCAACATCATTTTCACATTCAAAAAAAATTGCCCAGAGGCATTGTCTCTGTCATTGGTGTAGAATTCCTGGTTAGGGCAGTTGGTCCCTTCTAGTTGGGTAAAACAGGGAACCTGTCGGCCTAATCCCTGGTCAATTCTTTTGGCTTTCCCTACTGTTGAATAAATGGATGGTACTGGACAGATATACTCCAGTGACGCTGCGATTTTACCATAATATTTTAGTGGGACAATGATTGGCGATTTGGCCCGTTTTTTTTTTGTTGTGTACTCATCGTTTTTTGAGTGTACTCATGACAAGCGATTATCACCTCACGATCGCCTCCTGACAACCTCACTATCAATCGTGTGCAAATCAAACATATCTGAAATCCTGACGATTTATCCACGATTTCCTCCTCCACCTCCATACCACACTGCACATGCGTGAACATAGATAAGGAGGAGAAAACATGTGAACAAGGAGAACTGACAGACCAGATTGACCACGTCTGCCAAGACAGTTCCTGGTCCATACACGTCATAGTCGTGACCTTTTCTTTGTTGTGTCTGTTCACTGAATGACACAAGTTTTTGTTTGCTGAGCATTATTCTAGTTATGTCTCCAAGAGAAACCATGAACATTTCCCTCTACTAGCCTTTTTTTTTTACTTCCTCCACGTTCGCAGTCCAATTGCACCTGATCATCCGATCCCAAGGACACGAGTTGTGATCTGTGGACGGCCACTATTGGACAAATTTGCATGGTCTATGCTGGGTTAAAGCAGACAAAGATGGATACATAGATGGATGTGCCAAAAAAATTAAATAAAAGCAAGTCTTAAAAAGAAATTGGAAAAATTTGCAGTACCAATTTGTGAATTGCCTACTCCCTCTTTCCTTCTTTGTCTGTCTTTTATTTATTGTTTTACGGGGAGTTTATACCCTGTTTTTTTAAGCCTGTTTGTTTGTTTCACTTTATTCTGTAAAGTGTCCTTGAGGGACCTGAAGGTTGCTTTTAAACAAAAATCTATAATCATTATTCATTTAATTCTTAAATTGAGTTAACTTCAAAATGTTACAAAACCTGAGGCCTTGTTACGCTGGCACTTCAGGTCAACCATTGCAGGAATTAAAGAAAATATTTACTACAAATCAAAACAAAACCAAGTCGGACACCTCACCTCGGAAATCAAAAGAATTCTTTTTTATTAGAGAAAACGCAACCAAATAGTGAGGAGTGTTGTCGGCGAGCCCTCCACCACTGCTCTGTAAGCCTCCGTTTGACAGCACTGACAGAGCATCAACTGCAACTGACATATTTTGAAAGGCCCAAATTGCCCTATGCACTAAGGAGGTATTTGTTGACACAACAGAGCAAACCTAGAGTAGGAGTTGATGATTGACATCTGACCGACACTGCAGAGACGACCAGCCCGGGCATTTATCCCAATTAGTACACACCCATGTACGCATGTAAAGTGACATAATTAGGGCACTGCAGGAAATGTGGCCAACTAGGGTGGACCTCATCGTCTGGGATGTGAACTATAATAGACAATAAGCTGCTAAAGCTCCTGCCCGACCCCTCATTATAGTCACTCAATCCCTACATCAAAGGGAATGAAACCTTTCAGCTGTAGGACGACTGTCTGTGTTCTCATGGATTTATGAGAGTGCACAGGGGTTTATTAGTGTATACATGTGCGTGCATGTATTTATGTTCACATATGTTCTTGTTCATCACTCTTTGCAAGGTCTAATTTAACTTTTACACCCAAGCCGTCAGCACATTTTTGGAAAAAGGCAGATGATTTGGACTTTTCTTTGTGTCTTTAAAAAGGCTGCCGAGGGCTAAGATGTGGTTTGGGGTTAATATTAAAATTAGATTTATCTCAAAGGCTCAGTGCATGCAAATTAAAAAAGACTTTAGCTCTTAGAAAAACGTTCAGTCATTCAAACCCTGGATTTTTGTCCTGTTAAGTAGAGGCACCAGCTGAGTTCTAATTCCAACTGACAAGAAAGAGTAAAAGCAAGAACTTGTGTGTTTTTATTCCTACTATTACTGACCAGAAGGAACCGAAACAGAGCCTAAATACAGTCAATTGGTCTTAAACTTAGGTCAAAAATTGTATTCAGGACCTGGAAGTATTCTATATCTTGAAACTTAACTGAAGTAGCTCTGATATTTACAATACGCTTGTTGTCAGGGGTTGCCACAAGTATCGACGTTTCCATCTTCCTCTTATTCTCTGTATCGTTCTCTTCAAATCCTTCTTCGCTGCCCATGAATCTACTCTTTGGCCTTCCTTTTGGTGTTGACGGCAAACTAAAGAATGCAGCCTTGTTTTTAATTGAGTTACACTGTAGATACAAGTGACAATAACACGTTGTTGTTGTTTGGCTATACAAACCCAACAGTTGGTAACCCTACTAGTTTACCAGTAATCAAACTTCTCCCTGCAGGTATGACTGTTTGTTATCTAATCAGTGTTATTAACGCTAATAAATCATCCAGACCCAGGGCTGCAATAGCCTTAGAAATTGCAATAAAGTCCATAACTGTCTTGTATACAGTGAGATTGTATGTGGAAGTGCCAGCCCCCTTATATTTGCATGTTTATGCATAGTTTGTATGAGAGTGAAATCGAGGACAGCATCTTGCACGTGTGTACAACTTATGAATAACTTTGTGTCAGGGAAAAAGTGTCACTTCCTATTACACCATACTGTATATATGTGCGAGAGTGTATTTTTATGCAGGCGAATGTGCACACGCCCGGCGTTCTCAGCCTCCCTGCCCTGTGCCGTGACTCTGACAGTATTTGCCGAGGCACTAATTGACAAGGAGCCCCCTGCACTTTGTGTTTTGTCAGAACACCGAAGCCTCGTCGCCGGATCAACAAATCTGGGAGCTCCAAATTCTGCCATATGTCCAGCCATGTGTTCCCATGTACCAGCTGGGAGCAGTCAGCAACGCGCCTGTCTAACCCGATGGCTGTGTGCGAGTGGAACCGCACAGCTCCAGACTGAGACCAGCACTTGTGCGAGGATGAAACTGCGGGCGATCTCAGTTGGTTGACGTAGCAATTACACATCCTGGTGGAGTGGTTAGATCCCTCTGAAGTTAAAGATATATGGTGCGTTTATGTGCTTGGGATAAAAACTCATCCATCAAACAACACAGGCTTCGTGGAGCAACAGGCAGTGTTTGGTTGTTGTTTTTATTTCTCTCACTCTTACGTTTAGTTACAGTGGGGTGGGTTTTCAGCTCAATTTCAAATGCTGCAGCTCGGTGAAAACAATGGGCAAGATGTAAAGAGGAATAAAAATTCAACATATATGAATGATATTATTTCAACTTGAACAAAAGCTTTAAATGAAAATCTAAGTTCTGAAATTAAACATTATATATTTCTTTGTTCTGGATCAGAAATGCTTATTCAAAAATGGGAAACATTTCTGGTTCAAATCCCTGATTAAAAACTTAAATTATAAGTAATTTAGTGAATTACAATCTCTTCTCAGACTGTGGCAGTTTGGGAGCATCGTGTAATCGACGGTTAATCGGTTAAATGTCTCATACTATTTTCACGGACCGGTCGTTTAGTTGTGGCAGATAAAAATCCCTCAATAAAATAAAATTCCGAGTGTTCTGAAATATTTTCCTACCTCTAAAGTCTGGGATTAACTGTGCTTTGGCACAAGGATTTCTCAAGTGCACACAGCCTAAAACTTTCTGCTAGCACACCTGTATAAAAAGTTCCAATCTTGTCTTAATGACTTGTTTCTTGAGTTTATTCTTGTTGTCTTCACTGAGAAAATATTTCCTAATCAAACCAGCCTATAATTTTCTGCTACCAGACCGGTATGAAAAGTTATAATCTTGTATCAATGACTTCATCAATGCGTCATTTTGAGTTAATTGTTGTATTCTTTACTGAGAAAATATTTACTGATCAAATATAGTTTTATTATTACTTCTCTGCTGCCTGGCTCCAATTCACTCACGGACCGGTACCAGTCCCCGGCCCAGTGGTTGGGGACCACTGTTCTCGCGCATGAAATTGACAGGAGTAAAACAAGGAAAAATGTAATATTATAGCTCGGACCGAAACAAAAATTTCAGGAAAAGCCTGAATCTGTAGGTTTCATATACTAAGGGCCATAGATTTTACTGTCAAACGATCCATTCAAGAGCTGTTGACTTCATTCTGACAGGAAGACAGGCTGAGATGCAGATGGACAGATGGCATTTTCATTCCAAGATATGAAAAATAAAAATCTGTCAATCAGAGCTGACAGTGCACAACAGGTTCGACATCATCAGTGGAGCTGCTATCAGAAGTGGTAGCAACTGGGACAAAAAAAAACGAAGAGCAGAAATATAATGTCAAGTCCGTGCCTTACAGTCGTGCAGCATTCTGGGAGCAATTTGGAGTCATTATGCGATCAATAGGTGTTTTAAATGTGGACTGATTGAAGAGATTAGAGTCAAACGCAGTTATTTTATTAAGTGGTCGACGGGTAGAACTTCTCCTTCAGCTTTTTGCACCACCTCATGTAAGGAAATAAAACCTCACACTTTTTATGGGTTTTATTTAAATGCAGGCTGTAATTCACATCTTCCCAAAGTGGCTATTTTTAAGAACATTAAAAAATAAATGATGTCAAACACCGGTGCGTTAATAGGGCCTTTACTGAGAACTAAAACTGTTAAACATTTTCAGACACGTACCACAGAGAATTAATGTGGAAATCTATTTTAGTGAAACTCAGACAGGGGGAAAAAAAAAAAAAAAGTGAAGCTATTAAAGGAGGCAGACATTTGTTCTGAGGGAGAAAAGGATCTGGACTTTCTTACCTGGTTCGGTGACCGAAACTCTTGGTTACTGTCATTCATATACATGTTGTCACCATCAAACTGTGGACAAAAAAAAACACAGAAAGAGGAAATAAATATTTTAATTATACAGTAAAGATGTTTAAAAAAAAACACATAAGTGTGACGGCAGGGGAGGCGCAGAGAAGAAAAACTCTTTACGGGTGGCCTGAGGTGTGAGACTAATGACTTTGTCACTTTGGTTAAACTGAGTGGTGGCATGGCAGTGTGGGTAATTACTGTTCATCAGCGGGATGGTAATTAGACTACAAGAGCCAAGTGATGATAGACGGGCTTTTCCTTGTGGGTTCCGCTCTCTCTTTCTCCCTCGTTTCTCTCCCCTCGCTCTGTGTCTGTGTGTTTGTACAAGACAGTTTATATTTACCACACACGGAGAGAGTGTGTTCTGGCTTTAAGACAGAGGTAATCAGGCATTGAAAGATCACTGGCTGCAGGTGCCAGAACTGTGTCTGACACTGGCTGAAGAATCACAGAACAACAAATGACCCTAAGCCCCCACCTCCCCACCACCCCTCAGGCTGGTGGGGACGCAAGTCCGGGTCAGCGGTGGTGCATTAAATGCAACGTAGCTTTGATACTGTGACTGTGTGATGGTGGAGGCTAAATCCCTGAGGAATCCCCCACTGAGACCAGTAAATGGACTAGGCATTTACTCCAGACAGACAAACAGTCTGAGAGACAGACTGACGGGCAGACAGGCAGACGGAGAGACTGTGAGAGACTGGCAAGAGTAAGAAAGGGTGAGAAAAAGATTTTTCTTAACTGTAGCCTCAGAGAAAACCACTTCCAAGTCCATTTTTAGCCATAAAAGAATGTCAAGGTGACTTAATTGCAAAGATGTTGAGAGGAATTACACAGGGAACAGCCATTTACCTCCATCTACAGAAATCAAGCCTTGTATAAGACAGCCTTAGAGCAAAAGTGTTTAACCTTAATTTGACTGAAAAATTTAACTCTGAAAAAAGAGAAATTAATAATAAAAAAAAACCCTAATCTGTTAGTAATGGAAACTTGGAACGTTTGAGCGTATATTTCCCTCTGTCTGTATTTTCTCTTTTTCTCCTTTCGTTTTCTTTTGTTGGCACCATTGGAAGGAAGGTACAGTGCAGTGTGATTTGGGTGGCAGTTGTGGAGACTGCTGGATAAGCAGGTGCAGATGGATTTCTAGTGTTCAGTATGATCTTAGTTGGAGATGTTGCTGCTCTAAAGTCACTGTCCTGAGGATGATCGGTTAACGGGAGACTAGACTTTTATTGTAATACATCCATTCATAATAATGATGAAAATAATTTGTTTAGACAGATGTAAACCAATCACCATTGGATCATTTGAAAAGACCTTTCTGTTTTACCATAAAAAAAGAAAATCACATCCAACCTTTGAACTTTTTTGTTTGGAGATCTGTGTCATTTTATTTTGGAGAGCGGGGGGTGGAGGGGAGTATTTCAGGGAAATGAAAAACAAAGAAAAACCAGGAGACACAACATGATCAAAGCGGACGATATTTCAGGTTAAATTCCTTAGATGAGTAGATAGAAGGGTCTGTTTCATTTGGGGGTGAGGGAGGGGGTCTGATCTGCCTTGTGCCTACAAAGATGGCTTCTGAGATACCAAGTGAGATAAACACACTCTGGGTACCAAGACAAAATGGAACAGAAAATAATACCTGCCCCAAAACAAGGCCCATCTTGGTTGGACTAATGGACGGAAATGTGTAGAATTCCTGGGGGAGGAAATCTAATATCTACAGAGGTAGACAGGAAAATGTCGAAGTAGCTAAATGAGCAATGCGAGTGTTGAGGAAAAGAAATTACTGCACATTACAGCTGGAGAAAGACCAGGGGAATAAATGAATGCCTTTAGGACATCGGTTGGTTAACGATGCATGGCATGGATGGAGGCCCTGGTGAGGATTCACTTGGTTATTCTAATGATTACAGTCATGTTTGTACTCAAGTGTAAACACAGAAGGGAGATGTTCACACCAGGGCATGACGGCCTACTCCAGGACATTCTTCAGTGAAAAACACCTATCCATGTCAAGCCAAGCTGAATGCTGACTAATTGTTCATCGCTGTGTCAGAGACAAAGATGCTGATGTGCTTAAGTAGGCGTGGATGCATTTATCACAATGGGGAGCAGAAGTATCACACTGAGAGGCATGAAGTGACGGTGGCCTCTGTGACAGTACAGTCTTCCAGTGGCTCGCATGAAAATCTAACAACGTCCTGTCTGAACAGTTTCCTCTTGTGCGTCAACTCTGATGTTGGATGTTGGAAATGATGCCAATCAACACCAGTTTGGTATTTTCTAAATTTTTACATGTCTTCTAAAATTTTTGCTTGTGTTAAAAAAAAATGATAATTTTTGCCGTCACTTCCTCCCCTGCAGGGGGTGCCATTGTTACGGCTGCACTGGCCCGGAGAAAATATTTTTACAATTGTGGTGATGCAATTGTATTCTCTCAACTCTAACTCCAACTACCTTCACGTCCTCCCTCACTGCATCCACCAATTTCCTCTTTGTCTCCTACCTGGTAGCTCCATCTCTAGGATCATTCCTCTTCCACTGTATCCACTGTCCCTCCTCTGAACATGTCCAAACCATCTCAATATGGCTTCTCTTGCTTTTTCTCCAAACCTTCCTGTCTGTGTTGTCCCTCTAATCACCTCATTCCTGATCCTGTCCATCCTTGTCTCTCCTAAAGAGAATCTCAGCATCTTTAACTCTTCAATCTCCAGCTGTGTCTCCTGTTTTCTGCCTATTCCTAGTGTCTCTAATCCATCCATCATGACTGGTCTCACAACTGTCCTGTAAACCTTTCCCTTCTCCTTAGTTGACTCTCTTCTATCACAAATATTACACATATATGATTGCAATATATATATTTTTGGAATGAAAGCAAACCCATAACCAAAGTGAACAGTGGGGCAGCAGTGTGTGGGGACAGTGCCATGCTCAGTGGACCTCAGTGGTAACTTGGCAGTTGGTGGATTCAAACTGGGAACCCTCTGAACCCCAGTCCGTTTCCTTAACCACTGGACCACCACAACCCCCCAATTTCTACCCAAATGTAGATGTAAGTTAAAAAATGTTTCTTTTGTTTTTTTATTACGTGAGAAGAAGGGAACATGTCGACAGAAACAAAGAAAATAAAAATGTCTTCTGTCAAGAATAACACGTGGCATAATTTATTTCAAAGGCCAAAGACAAACCTGAAGGTCAGCCATTTTGTGTTTCAACATGGCTGCTCATATATTGCAACGTAAAGCAGTTCCCCTGTGCTCTTCTCTCAATCGCTCTCCTATGCACTATAGCTCTCCCTCTCACTTATATTACCAATGTATCCTCGGCTCAACGTTATCATCTCTGCCAGTGCTGCACATTTAGCAGAGAAATTATTTCATCTCTTTCTTTTCTTCCCTCCTTCAACTCTCGTCTTCTTTCACCCTGTGTCTCTGACTACACCCCCTTCTCTGTCTTCCCCTTTCCCATGTTCTCATCTCATCTTCTCCACCATTCTCCTCTGTGTCACTTCTCCATCCTCACTCCCTGTCTGCCATTTACCCCCTCATCTTTCTCTTTCTCTCTCTCTGTCTCTTTCTCTTTCGTCAGTGGGCCCCGACGTTGCTTTCTCATCGGCAGTCTAATTGGGCATTCTGCCTGAGACAAGGGCCTCATTAAGCAGTAATTACACACATGTTGTTTTCGGCAAACATCTCTATTTGGATTGCTTTGCATGGTAATTGTTCAGCAGGGACCACTGCTTGCGATGTTTCCCTCCACGACACACGTGGTGCTGTGAGAGAAGAATAAAAAAAAAAAAACGCATAGAAGAAGGATGGAGGAAGGAGACAGTGTGAGAGGGAATAGAGCGAAATAATTACAGCCTGTGAAAGATGGACAATTTAAACAAAAAAAATAAAGAATGCATAGAGCAGAGAGGATGTTTAAAAGTGAAAGAGAGGCAGATGAAAGAGACTGGGAGAGTGAAGATAATGCCGAGACGGTGAAGAGAAATTGAAAGACAATGAATAAATGACAAAGAGATACTCAGACTAATTTAGTGTGAGGAGAAAATGAAGTGAGACAATGAAAAAAAAAAAAAAAACAGACAGGCCGAGTGAGTATATGAAGGAGAAAAGTGGAAAAAGTAAAGACAGAAAAATACCAAGTGAGAGTGAGTCCCAGAACTAGGTCATGCCTTGCCATCATCGACAAAGCAGAGTATTTCAAAAATAATGAATCCACAAGGTGGAAGTAATGCTAACTAGCATATCCAGGGAAAAAATGCAATATTTACGCAGTACTAATGGTGCAATGCAACACCGGGATCTTTTCATCTCAAAGTGAACCAGTGCGAATGTTTGATGGCAGGATTGGAGGCAAAAAAAAAAAAAAATTACAGGCTCAATTGAAGCTTGTTTTTTGATTGATGGACAATTCATATAGGCTCCTCATAAAGGCTGCGAGGCAGCATCTGTTTGTGGAGGGGGTGGAGGTGGAGGAGGTGGAGATAAACTGCTTGTTTGTCTGTGTGATGCCATAACTGTCCAGTCATTAGAGAGAAAAATGATCTGGTTATGATAAAAAAAAAGTCATTTTGAAAGCTGAGAATGTAATGATCTATCCATTAGCTGACATGACACAGATGATAGAATCAAACCGAAGGAAAAAAAACAGAGCCATGCTGCTAATGATTATTTTATGTGTTGTCTCTGATCTGAAATATTAGTGATTAAAGTATTTATTCAAACATTTCAATCAATGTCATCACCAGAGTCGGGAAAATATTCACATTTATAGGAAGAGTGGCTTTCCATTTTACTGCGGTCGATGTATTAAAATTAAACATTGTAAAAATACCAATTTACTGACCAGTCAACTGGTACTGATGCCCCTGTGAACAAAGCAATGTCATGGATTTTAACCAGTTGTTTCAAACACGTCCTTGTAAGAAATAAAATGTCTGGAACAATAAAAAAAAATGTACGCTTCCTCAATAAAATAAATGAAATGCAAAATGCAAGTAAAGTAAAATGGCTAACATTAATGAAAACCATTTAATACACTCTGCTAGTCAAGGATTGGATTGACAAGGTGATTCTATCTGTCTATGGAATGAACAGCCATGACTACAGTTGGAAGGTCATAAAATCAACAGGCATTATGGGAAAAATAGTTTATGGTAAATATAAAATGACTGGTAAATCAGAGTTGTGATTGTAGCATATTTAGTTTTCACTATAGACAGGGCCACATATGAAGAACGGGCAGGCCAGATTTGGTCCACCAGCCTTAAGTTTGCAACAAACTCCCCATTCTTTAATTAAAGCAGATTTGTCCAGCTTTTGTTCTCTTTCATTTCTCTATTCACCTCCAGGTTGTACAGTCTGAGCTGTGCTGATGCTCATGAGAAACACAGTCAAAGTCGGAATCAAACGTTTTCACTTCGGCTCAATCAGCATTTAGTAAAAAGCCGTTTCGACAAAAGTAAAAGTTTAACAAAAAGAAATCACTGCGGAACAAGTGCGACAAACTTCAGAACTTGTCAGTGTATAAAAGGGAATCTATAAGGGGAACGTGTAGTACTTGTGACTTTAAAAGCCTTTTCCAGTGCACCAAGTCTCTAAAAATAATTCTCTCACCGAGCGGAATTAATAAGCCCAGAACAGTACACAGCCATTCTGTGAAGAAAAGGGTGTGGTGGTGATGGAGGGGTGGGGGGCTCATGCAATATGTATGCCTGTTTGAGAACCCTTCTTGTTCATCTTCCCCCTCTTCTCTTTATTTCCTCTTCTCTCTCCCTCTCTCTCTCTCTCTACCTCATCTTCTGTTCAATTAAGCTGGCAGCGACCTGAGAAACCTAAATCTGAGACTGTGTGTCAGTGAATCTTGATGTTGTCCAAGTTCCTACTGCAGATTCACAATCACAAGAGGGAACAATATGAGAGGATGATGAGTAAGGAAAGAAAGAAAGTAAGAAAAAGGAGAGAACGAAAGAGAGAAAGCAGCTTTACATAGACATTCAAAGTGAAATGAGAGAAAGATAGAGCACCAGAGAGAGAGGGAGAGAGAGACAGAGAGAGACTTGTAACGATTCTGGGTTTGCACCACGCCCCGAGCAAACAATGAACATGGGCAAACAATGAACATGACATGCACACACACTCATGCACAAACACACACTCAGCCCATAAAAAGCACAGCCTGTGGCCATGGCGACACATGCTCTGTTGTCGTTAGATAAGGGAAACAGGGCCTCTTCCTGGGTGTGAAAGTGTGAGCCAACGTAAGAGTGTATGCACACGCACGGCCCTTCCAACTAGCGAATACGCACACTCGAACATGCACACTCAGCTGAACTAGCACCGGGGTCACGTCTGTCAACGGCCAGCGTGGCAGACGTGCACACCTTTATCCACAGCGTGCTTCATTTTCATATGCAAAACCCTGAAAATGTTTGTTTGGTCTCAGCAGTCTCCACTCAGTGGAGCACAGAAACGACAGCAGCAGAAACTGACCTGAAACAGACTCACGTACTCAATGCCTGCTTATTTGAATTGACGTTATGATATGGATTCTGTTGTGATACTAATGTATGTAAAATGTAACGTAAATGACATACGCCCTAAAGAAGGGGTGTCCAATAAGTGCATCAAGAATTACTGAGAGATAAGTGAATCAGGGACAGTTAAATAAAAAAATTATATTATTTTCATTCACTTATATTATATGTTGTACTTTAGCGTGGTGGCCTAGTGGTAAAGGAAGCAGACTTGGGTCCGCAAGGCTTCAGGTTCGAATCCACCAGATGCCAGGTTGCCACTAAGGTGCTCTGAGCATAGAACTGTCCCGACCCACATACATTCTTGTGGGCTCACCACCCACAGGACGGCTCACAGTATGGAGCAAAATGATTCAGTTGGTGCCAGCTGGTGGGGGGGCCCCCCCAGTCATACAAATTAATTCATTTATCTGCAACGGGATATGCAGATGAATGAATATACAGAATTTCATCAACAAATGATATATAAATTATATGGTTAAATACACGTTGATTCATTTAGACTGCTTCACATTATCATAGATGTGGTTGCTCTGGGAATCTAACCCAGGACTCTCTTTTCTCGGCTACAGATGCAGGCGTGCACTATCATGTCATACTCATTCATTCATCTCTTATCTGTGTATTTGTTTGCTACCCAAATCACACTGCACCATGCCGTGAGCCTTCCTGTAGGTGGTGAGCCCATTAGAAGTGATTAAGCTTGAGATGTTTCTATGCTCAGAAAACCTCAGTGGCAACCTGGCAGCTGGTGGATTCAAACCTGAAGCCTTAAGGACCAGTTTACTTAACCACCACCGTGCCATATTATATCATATATTATCAATGTAGATACAGTAGATTACTTTGGTCTGGTCATTTGAAGAGTGGCTCCCAGACCAAAAGTGCTGACATTATTGTACTTTTTAAATACTTTCAAACTAGAGTTAAGGTTGTTGGTTCCTTCCAGTAGACTCGTCAGGGTGCGGTGTGATTTGTGTGGTGTTCTTAGAGACTTTTGTCCCCGCAACACAGTTACGGATAAGACAAAAATGGATGGATGTTGTACAATAGATGTCAAATAGCAAATTTTGCAGAATTTAAACAAGATCACTGATATGAGATTCCATCAGTTGACCTGCTCTGATCACTGTCCACTACTGTTAGAATGTGACCTTGATCCCTTCGGGCTGATAAGTCGGATCAATTCCACTTCCTGTTGCAGTGAGGCAACGTCAAAACAGCACCAACAGTTGGCAGACTTGTTAAGGGAGGTGAGGAGAGTTTAAGAAGCAAAAAGCGAGAGTGTTAATGCATGTGTTTTTGTGTGGCGTAGGCCAAACGGTGTGTTCAATAACATTCTGCTTCCATTTTCTTTCAGGTTGGCTGTGAGTTTACAAATTCAAAAAGAGCTTTATAAATAGAAGATGTTGAAGCGCAGTCGGTGTCTCTGAGAGGAGGTTATTCTCTATCGTTCTTGATTCGTCCTGTTTTTATTTTCAAGTCTTAAAAGGTAATGATTTTCGACAGTAGTTTGTTTTCTTTGTAGAAAATACACACCGCTCCCAAAAGCAAACGCAGAGGCACAGAAACAGATCAGAACAGAAGCTCAGTGATAAACACTTGTGGCTGCTGTTGGCAGAAGTATAACACACAGAACATGGCATTAGTAACCAGCGCTCAGCTGACTCATGCTTACAAACCTGCCAAGTCTCACAGAAAGAGACACTGTGGCAAACTAATTCTCTCTGTCTGTCCTGATTTAGAACCAAATGGCAGATGGTAAAAGAGGGTGATTGATGTTAAACACTGTGGAGCATTATGCACTGTAGGAGTTGGAGAGATTTTCCGCTGGAGTACAGAAACCATAATATAACTAAATATGATTTAGCTCCGTATTTGAAAGTGCACGGCGAGCCAGAAACATGTGGTGAAGCATTAAACTTTGTTGCCAATTAGACTGCTTAGAAAAGACACAAGGTGCATTTACACTATTAGAGAAAACCAGATGTTCTGTTCGTCCGACTGCGCCCGAAAAGTTGACTTCAACATGCAAGTCAAGCTAACACGTGTATCAGAAGATAGCATTTAAGCTAGCAGGAGACACTGAACCCCTTCGCAGATATGACTGAACACAAGAATCTAACATGCTAATGTGACTCGTATATAAAAGAACTGAATAATATCGTATAGCCCTACTTGTGATGTATTGGCCAATTATATCTGATCATCCAAACCACCTGGTGGAGCACTATACCAATCTAAATGTTATATGTTACGTATGGTTTGTGCTTGGAGCTGAATAAACCAGTGTGTAATTAAACATTTAAAACGTGCCGTCTTGATTATCTTTGCTCTTCATGATGATGGAATATAATGTGTGGTTTCTCTTCTGACGAGATATAACAAATTGGCGACAATTAATGGAACCCACTTATGTCGACCTCTGATGAAGTGAGCCAGATTTACAAGACGAAAAAGGAAATCCAAGCCAACGGGTGGCACCGCACGCAAGAACGGCAACAATTATAGGACACATTGATGACTTGTCAGTTCAATAGTGAGGCGGTTAGCACGCCTGACAAGAGTTTCTCAAATTGGGATACTACTACATGATAGGTGTTGGGATAAAAACAGCTAAATCCCATCGTGTCACCTCACTTCACGCACCAAAAGATACATGTTTGGGAGTTTTGTAACCTCCCTGGAGTACAGACTTCTGAGATACAACAGTCTTTTTATTTTCTAAACACGCAGCTAAAACATCACCTAAGTCATGTGAAGTATGGTTCTAAAGTCATATTATAGCCATGTTAGCGCATACTATGATCAAAAAGTCAGGTTTTCACTTTCCTGCCAGTGGGACCTGGTTGGCTTGGACTAAGCCCAAGAACACCAGAACTTGGACCAGGTGTGGGAAATTGGAACGCAGCAGATTTGTGAGAACTAAGACAAATGACGTGTCGGAAGTGGTGGCCTAGTGGTTAAGGAAGTGGACTTGGGTCCGCAGGGCTTCGGGTTTGAATCCACCAGCTTGCCACTGAGGTGTTCCGAGCATAGCAGCGTCCCGACCCGCATAACTTCTTGTTATGTGGGTTTTCTATGTGAGCCACAGGAAAGCTCACAATATGGTGCAATGTGATTTGGGTGGTGCCAGCTACACCTGTGACCCGGCAACGGACAAACCGAAGATGAATGACATGTAAATGTCATAGACTCAAATGCAAAAATGCTATCTATTCCTTAAAAGACATATATTTAGAGAAAAGACAGAGGAATAATGATATTAAAAATGAATAATTGGGACAAGTTTGATGGACCAGATTTGCAAGTGAAACGGGCTGATGCAGTCCCCGGGCCTTAGTTTTTCCAGGTTTCACTAAGACTGTACTGTACTTCTACGAAGGGTGACATCTACAAAACAACTCCAAGCTCCAAGCTATCTCCCTAACCTGCTAGAGTAAATGTCAAAAAAATAATCAACCTAACACTAATCGACTTCCATGAAGGGTTGCCGACTAAGCTGTATTAAAAGACTTGGAAGACATCCAAAATAAAACCTTTTTTTTCTGTCCTACACTCCAGGGACAAGGTCAGCGCTCATGAAACGGCTGAGCCAAGAAGAAACTATAGCTGGAGTTAACTGTGGGCATAAACTCTAGCACGAGTGACTCATGCACATACAAACACACTTCATACAACTTGCACAAGTTGGTGCAATATCTGGAGCAATGTGCAAATAAAACCACAGACATATAGGGCACCACGTGTGAGGATATGTGCAAAAAAGAAAAGAAAAAAAAAAATACAAAGTGTTTCTGATCAAAGTGTCACCCACGTGGCCTTTCCTCATCCTGTCATGGTGGCTTTTAGTTAACCGATGCTGGGAAACACCTTCTCTTTATCAAATACAGTGGTATTACACGTGCTTTAGAGCCAGTCCCAGCTGGTCCAGCAGTTCTGGTCTTTAAAACCTTTGGTGCTGGTGCTCAGAGTTGGCCGACACATGGTGAGGTTTTTTTTTTTTCCCAAACATCATGTACTTGTCCTTACAAAAGCCTTGTCTGCATCACTGAGGTCTCTGAGGCAGTGGACAGCCTCTGTGCTAGAGGCAGTTTTTAACTAAGTGAGGTTAACAGCAGAGAGAGGAGATAATAGCAAGACTGAATGTCACATTACCCCACACCTTGGCCTTTGCTCACCACAGCATCAGATAACTGCAGCAGGGGAAAAAGTCTGATTTCCTCTGGCATATAATAATTTGTCACTTAATCACGAGCTGCTGCTCGTTTTCATCTGCACGGAACCGATGTAAGAGCGTAGAGATGCTTAAAATAAAAGTTTATAGTAGTTTGGGTCATGAAATATGAAGGATGTAAATGAAAGAAAATCACATTAGCAAATTAATATTAATATCTATGGTTAACCTTTACTTCTGTAACTGTTAAATTCACTTTTTTTTTTTTAATTCTAGGGAAATTCCCTCAAACCAGGTTACTTCCTTCAGTTGTACTGTGATTTTCAGGTCAAGGTTTTTACTCTTTTTTTTCAAAAAGGACTACTGAGGCATGACAAATCTAATCAAATTAAGATAACGCAGTCAAACTCTTGATAAAATGTATCCATTTAATTTATTTAGTATGAATTAAACATGGGCCACAAGTTTGAGCCCCTGCTTTTAAATATATGACATCTATTGTGCAGGTTTCCGACTAAAAACGAACTGTATTTTATCTGGGTTTGTTGGAAATACAGTGATAGTGAGTCGTAATTGTCAAGCTACTGAGCCTGAAAATCAGTTTGCGACGTGTTCTTCTAATCAGCAAATAATTATAGCAACAGTAAAATGAGTGGACAAATATTAACATAAGGCCGTTACAGTTTACAGGGAAGTACGAGATTACGACCAGCAATATGTCGCCAGGCAGTAAGTCATCGGCGTAGTAAAATAAAGACATTTACTGGAAGCAAATTCGCAACATCTTCTAATAAATGTTTACCAGGAGAAAATTGGGTGTCATGAACTATTTTCTTCCTCCCTGACAAATGACTTTGAGAGTTCTTAATGGCCAATTAAAACACTAACAGCTGAAGTTGTAGATTTCAATTGGGCCTTGATGCAAACACAGTGTAACCCTGCGCTAACAAAAACAGGGTGTTTTTTCGCACCTTTCTGCAAGTTCACACATTTACAGTTAAGTAGAGTAGTAAGTCTTCAAATAGGCCTTATTCCCAGCAGAGGGTTTGGTTTTAAATGCAAACTGATATTGTAGACTATAAAATAGTAAAATTTCTTTGTGAAAAAAAACCTTGCCTTTCTGAAAAGTTGACACAGAGTCTGTCTCTTTGGCCAGATGTAAATAACCAGTGTTAGATCTCCTACAGGCGGGGCTACACAGAGAAAACCAGCGAAACATCTTATTGGTTAAACTGACTAATTACAAATAAAATTCACAGAGTAATAAATAGTTCTCAGGTCTCTTCGTTTGGACACTGACACAAGACTCCAGCCCAGTAGATGGTGATAGTGTACATAAAATGTGTTTGATGAAAGGTGAGACCAGCTAGTTTTGGAATGTTGACTGTTTCTTTTTCATTATAACCTCCCGATGACAGTTGGGATGACAGCACGGTTCAGATGATTTTTTTTTTCCACTGCCGCAACATCACAAGCCTTAGATGTCACTTCAGAGTGAAACATTTTGCTACAAATAAACTACATCTTTGGGCTGTGCTACAATGTAGCAACCAATGATACCTAGACTATAACTAAGCAAAGACTGGTGTATAAAACTACTGACTTTAGTCTTTAGTCTAAGACCACACAGATAAAACATTAACCCCATATACTTTCTTTAATATTGGTTAGTAAACTCAGTGCGCTATGATTTTTGCATGTAATGTTTGTATAAAAATAGAAATATTATACAGAAAATTGCCAATTAATAAAAATGTATGTGCATCTAGTGCAGACCTGGGCAAATTAAGGCCAGGGCGCCGGGTGTTGACCGCTGGGCTTTTTAATCTGTCGCCACACCTGTCCAAATTATACAATTAAATTAACAGCATTTCCCATTAGGCGATGAAAGTTCTCAGTCATCTAAGATATAGTCAAGGTCATGGGCTAAGTTAGGCAGCTTGACATTAAGTTCTTTTGGAAAATGTTTCACCTCTCATCCGCACTTCCTCACTAGTGTTTTTTTTATTTTCATTTTCGCTTTTATTGACCTTTAGAACCCACTGTGGCCCAGGAGTCAAAAATATTTGCCTGTGACTAATCTAGTGGTCCCAGACACCTGTTGAAGACCCACCCATTAGTTGTTTTCATTCTGCCGTCAATTGTCAATGTTATGGCATTTCTTTACACGTCACAGGACCCTGGGGGAACACTGAAGGAACCAGGGGTTTGTCTACTGTATCTCACCAAAGCAATGGGCAGTCTTTTCCTAGCAGGACTGATTCCTGGAGAGGGGGCAGTGTGGAGCCTAACCGCTCGTTCACCCACACTGTACTGGGCCTGTGGTTAGAGAGAGAGAGCGAAAGCAGGTAGGAGAGATACAGAAGAGACAGAAAAGACAAAAGTGGGGAAGGAAAGGAGATGGCGGGGCTTTAGTTTGCGGGGTACAAGCAGGGCATTTGTAAAGGCACATGTCACGGGCCCCCGTCATGAACCTTTTGCCTCTTTCTCCACCCCTCCTCCTCCGATGGCACTCCTCTCCCCTCCTCTTCTCCGTTCCTCATCCCCGACTCACACGTGCAGGGGGAGGAGTAATGACATGAGACTTACACGGTGACTCTAGGCAGTGCCGTGCTGTAGAGGAAGAATGGAGGTTAATGAGCTGACATCCCCTCCACCCTCTCCGCGCCTCCTCCCCCTGCCCACCTCAGTTCGCTCTTAGACACACTCTGACAAGCGTATGCACAAAACCCCCGACAAGACGGTGGGGCTCAGGGTCGGCACTGAGCCAAGGAGCTGGAGAGTATCATGGAGGGTCGAGTGGATTTTCTTCCCATGTTTCGTTTGGTAATCACAGCAGCGCAGCTACAAACAGCACTGCCAGAGAAGTTGGTACAACAGGCTGTAAAAAATAAGTTGTATGATTTGAGAAAAGTCCTTGAATTCCTTTCGATCAGCAATATCACACACTTTGTGATTTCTGTTATATAACGATAGAAAGTCAGTTGGTTTGTAGATTATTTTATACAATAGGAGCACAGTAGTTGCACACAAATGTTATTCGTGCTCTTCCCTTTCCCATATGTAGTTTATTGTTATTTTATTGTGTAAAAAAAAAGCTGCTTAACATTACTGTGTGCTTCTTCACTTTATGCAGCTATAGGAACTTTTAATAGAGGACAAATCTGGACTGCAGGCAGGACAAACAGTCATCACTCTACTTTTTTTTTTAATTACATAATATTTCATTATTATAAAACTATAGATGTGTTAATAATGTTTGACATGTTCATTCATCATTCTGTTGTTAAATTGTTGGATGATATTTGATACCAGAACCCTCAAATTAGCTGATATACTAGTTTGAGATAACCAGGTGTTCATGCGAATTAACTTTTTTATTTTTTAATTTGGATACAAATACTGAATCAGAAGAAAGACAAGAATTTTTTTTGTCATTATGATTTGGGTTTTCAAATTATTCCAGTACAGAAGTAACTGTTTTATCATATATATATATATTATTTTTTTGGACATTTTTTTGGACATTTTTTGTCATGTACATTATATGTTTGTATCACCATGTCTAAAATCAACATAATGTTCTCTGGCATTACAGAAAGTCACATGCACGGGCGCGACCATCAGGGTGGAGGCGTCTGAAACTGCATGTAACATCTGCTGACTTTTTAAGTGCAGACGAACCCCAACCTCAGACCACCAGCTAAATGAATAATGTGAAAATTGCAGCGGGTGGCGTGAATAACCTTCCAACGTCCCCCACATTTCTGAGGTGTTACATGGTGGTGTGTAGGTGGACAAGAGTTTAAATAAAAACTCATTGGCCTTTAAGCTGTATCACCGGAAACCAACAAGCGGAGGTGACATTTTCTTTCACAGACAAGGCGCTAAGGCCACCAAAAGCAAAAGTAACAAAGTATAAAGAATTTAGATGTAAGCATTTTAAAACTGGTTTAGAGAACGCTCCCGCAGATGTCAACTGTCACTACAAGACGGGTCATGTTAATACAGGACATTTGTGTGGGCTGAGTTAAATAAACATGTTCAGGTGAATTCACCTCTGACTCAAGACAAGGGTTCGATATTTTTTTGACACTGAGATACCAAGACAACATGAATGGATGCCTTATTAAGCAACTAACAACAACTGCCATATTTTCTTTGGACTGTCATGTCTGCAGCCTATACTTCTCAACCCCTACTACTATTATCTGTTGACTTCCCTCATCTGGACAGAGTGGAATATCAACTGAAACGGTATCAAAAGTGACTTCCACTGTCGGACAGAACTTCACCGTCCAGTGGCTGATTTTGGGTGCACGGTGTGGCAGCGATAACTTCTGCCTTCCCACACGAGTTCAGATTTTCTGTAATCTTAAAGCACATACAGCAGTGGTGTCACAGTCATTTTTACAGGGCGCCACATCAACACTAGAATTTCCTAAAGTCAAAAAATTATCTGTGCAAAATTAACATGTCTGCAAGCAGTATAAATATCTTATAAAAGATTTAAAATATATCCATATAACACATTTTCAAACAATGCATATTTTCACACATTTGTCTTTGGATAGTCACATATGGGAAGGCATGTAATTTTTAATACTCTTAAACTGGAGAGCCCTAGGAATACAAACTCCATGAAATAATAACTAAGATTTCACCTTAGCTCTGTCTGAGCCGCTAAATAATTTACCTCTAATGAATTGCCCGAGGAAATATTCCGCCTAAGTACAGTATCAACCATCCCAGAGTGGCTGAATCTGCTCGCTCAAATGCTTAACTACATTTACTCAATCATGCCCATTGTGTCTTACATGAATGAGACAAGAACGCACACATTAACTGTCTTCTGCTGCACATGCTCACACTGGAAACTTTGGGGAATCTTTTTTTTTCTCTGTTTTGCTAATAATAAAAAATAATAATCTGTCTGTTTTCCCATCTGTTGTGTGGGAGGATACATTAGTCTGTATAACATTAAAGTGTTCCAGAGCAGTTGTCCAAAGGCAGATCCAGAGACTAGTCATGACCTCATATGGATTTCTGGCTCCATTTTTTAAAGTTAGTATTGAAAATGTTGCGGATTTCTCTTAAGGTTTATACTTCTGTTTTTTTTTTGTTTGTTTTTTTTTTTTTACAATTTCTTAATATCAGTCCAGTTATGCTAGGTTTTGTGTAAAAAAACAGATTAATATGGTCATTTAATTTATTTCCTTTAATTTTTAATGTGATTTTTCATTTAGCTGACACTAACAAACTTCCAGACCTTTGGTTTTTGCACAGCAGTGTTAATATTATGCTATCCAACTAAATGGCAATGCATATAATAATCGGAAACACTTAATTATTGTAATTTAATCACTCTTACCCATATCATTAATTATGTATTGCTAAATTTCTAAACTCTATGCACCTGCGTTTCCCATTATTTTAGGCTAAAACAATGGCAGAGCAGAAGTAGAGTCGTATACACTGTAATATGACTAACTCTGGACCCCCTTAATAAAGGGTTACACTATTCTGACATGACACTACACAGCAGATGATGGCAGCAGCAGTTGCTACATCATGATGAGCCTTAGGGAGACTTGAGGGAACGAACCATCTCCCAGGACAAGTAAACAACAGGTTTAAATAAATAAATAAATGAACAGAAGTTGTTGTCTGGGACAAAATTTTATAACATTTCTATTGTGTCATATTTTGTGACTCAAATATTGGATTTGCGTCCTAATAAAACTCACACTTCACCTTAGTTGATGTTTTTACTGCTCTATCACAAAAAAAAACATTAATTCTTCTATTCACCTTCATCTGCGTGTCCGTTCCCGGGTCACAGGGGCAGCTGGCACCATCCAAATAACATAGCACCATTTTTCTGTCTATCTGTCTAATCTTAAGACAGCAACGCACTGGAGAGCTAAATTTATATAACCCACAAAGCTAAAAAAAATAAATATTAACAAAATTTACATATTTATATTTGATATATTACAAATTTAATAAAAAAATGTGATTGATTTAATATATGTCACATTTTTTATATTTTAAAAATGGGTTACCCATAACTTTGGCCAAGAACAAGACAGGAAGTAGCTTAATAGCTACTTCCTGTTAGCTATAAAGAAGTAGCTAAAAAGCTATTCCTGTTAGCTATTTTAAGAACTAAAAATCATACTTGCTGTATAGCAATAACATTTTATAGTTTCCCTTAGACTATCTGATTTGTTTCAGGCGTCACTATTCAGAGATTCTAGTGATAATCACGCTACGTTTACTTCCCCCTCATTTCTCTTCATTATCAACTTGAATGGCGGTGAAAAGGATCCAGTCTTGGTGCAGTCTTAATTTTAAGTCGCCTCAGCTGAGTGGTAACTGTAAAATAACCTTTACTGTGTTTTCTCCTCACCTTTGTGAAAATATATTCATTCCACCATCTGTTGGCTTCCTCTATAGGAGACGATATCAATTCTGAAGTGAAGGGCACATCTGTTTCCAGGCTTTTTTATACATATATATATATAAACAATGTACAATGAGATGCAAATAAGTGACTTCATGAGTGGAATGAACTGATGAACTGAATTATCTGACAATATCTTGTAAGACCTTTGTTTCAGGGCCATAAACTGACGTGCGGACGAGACAATAAATCCATGTACTTTTCTGATCATTCCAATGCAACGCAGCACATCAGGTGATAATATTTCAAAAGAAAAACTATACCTGTATATAAGTATGTGTACTGTGTCTTATTGTGAACATACGCAGTATTGGAAACAATCAGAACAAAGCATAATTGTAATTCAGGCACTTTAACCCTGCGACTCGCGGTCTCCTTCTCTGCATTGTACAACACCAGTGTACTTGAAAATGCACAAGTGTTTACAAATGCGCATATTTTATATCTGCAGTCCACTCGCAGAAACAAATTGCGCTTTCAGTTTTCTTCGTAGGCTGGACATTGTTGTGTTCGCCGTACAGTGAGGAAAAGAAAGGAAATATCACAACAGTGATTCTGCTCCAGAGACACGGGACAGTTGTAGACCTGACTGCAGTTAATCTTTTTTTTTTTTTTTTTACAGTAATCGAACGTTAAGATCACTCTTAGCACTCGAGTCCGTAGACAGCTGTTCTACAGGGGCAAAACAACACAGAAGGTTGAGAGAAAAATACAGTAAATGTATAGACACTATTTTTATTTAACTGCTTTAGAGATTAAGGCTCAGGAATATGGAGGTCTAGAAAAAAAATGCATTAAAATAATCCACTAAATTTGCATGTGTTTATCTTACAAAAGAAGCTTGCTCTCTCTCTCTCTCTCTTTCTCACTCACTCACACCAACCCCCACTCTGTACCGCTCCCTTCTCCTTCCCCTCCCCCATTCTGGGTGAGCACACACCCACCCACACACACACACACACATCGCACATACACACTGTCATCATTAAACAAACACACGCTCACAAACAGAGAAGGAGAAAAAGAATGAAAGAGAGAGAGAAAGAAAGAAAAGATATATATGTAGAGAGAGAGAGAAGGGGGGAGGAGGGAGAAAGAGAGAGAGAGAGATCAACCTGCTGCCATCTGCTCCATGCGCTCTGTACAATCCTGGTAGAATACATTATTCACCACAATACATCACATCACATTCCCTCAATGTCATTGCCTTGTAGTAGAGAAGAGTCAGAGAGGGAGAGAGAAAGAAGGGGAGAGAGGGCGAGGGGAGTACAGTAGTGGAAACCAGAGAGAGTTAGAGTTGGCTTTAAGGTGAAACGGTGACAAGCAGCAAATCTTTGTGGCTGTAAGTGGAGCAGACAAAGGCCAAGAGAAAACACTGAGTGACCAAGGAGGTGAAAGAGGAAGAAAAACTGTCAAGGACGTTAGGAGGAAGTGGATGAGAGACACGGAATGTACATTACAACTGCATTTATGATTGAAGAGCGTGTTGTCTCTCTTCACTGTTGTTAAGACGCAGATATATCTTTCTGTTATGTCATTTTTGTGACCCTGGATGGGCAGGTATGCGGACTCCCGCGAACCAGGATCAGACAGCATGTGAATTTGTCCTTACTAAGAGAAAGGACGTGTTAATTCTTGAATAAAAGCCAAAATGCAAATGTTTTAGGCCTAAGCTGCTGGCATGGTGGGGAAAAAGGCAGAGAGTATAATTTGTTAAGTTGGATGGACCGGGTTTGTAAACCCAACGGGCCACATCTGGCTCCCGGGCCATAGTTTGCTTAGGTCTACTCTGGATGTCATTATCAAACTTAATCAACTCTGTTGATGTTTTACTGCTTTATCATCAAAAACACAGAGAAGCAAATAAATTTTCTGTATTTTTGAAGAATAAAACAAATGTTATATTCTCAATAAATTCTAAATATCCATTTATTATTGTGTGCTGACGTTAAATACAGCATCAACAACATCTGATATCTGAGACATAAACCGCCAAACAACAGACTTCAAAATCAATTTAGTGTAAAGCTTTGTTTTATTCATTGCTAAGCTAAAAATATGTGGGCCACAAAGCACTAGGCTACAAAAATACTTTTACAAAATTGTGACATTTTGATACGTACATAGGATCTTAAAATAAAATAGGTTAGGTGTATCTTTGGACAAGAATATGCCAGAATAGCTAACAGTAAGTAGATAAAAAGATACCGTAGATGTTTCTAAGAACTAAAAGCCAAACTCTGAGAGACAACTATTATTACAGCTTTTACTTCTCCTTCTTTCTCTGCGGCATCAAATTGAATGGAGTACTTCACAGCAAATTTACTGACAAGACGTATCATAACCCACTGCTCTGTTTGTTTACACATTTAATTCTGCTTCTCTGTTGTGTGGACGTGTGCGTGCGTGTGCACGTGTCACCATTTTGTGGTCAGAGCTCTCAGGGAGTGAACAGCTGGCAGGCTCACACTTGAATACATACTGACCTGCTTTGCATTCACCTGTTATTCAGGCGAACCTAATGTTTCTACTGCTCTGCTGCAGCTGAGCTGCAATTGACCCCAGTGTGTGAGCACCGGGCTGGAGCACTCTGTCGGAGTAAGTCCAACGTTGGTAAAATTTCAGCCCTGCTGGTTCTGTCTAAATGGAAGAAACGCACCTGAAATTCTCTGGACCAAAATATTCCTCCAAAATGGCCCAAAAGTGCATTTCTCTTTGTTACCGGAGAGACTTTTATCACTGAAACAAAATGGCCGAAACAGGATGTTATGGGGACACATGAAGAACTGCACCCACTGTGGGCTTGTCTGAAAGTTCTAATATGTGTAGATGTATTATATTTCAATATGTCATGCAATATCACGCACCAGAACCTGCTTGGAGATAGAAAAGTGTATGTGCAGGAGAGCAGAGCTTAGCAAATTAGACTGGTTAGACTAGCAGGGACCCTAGTGGTTGGTATGAGGCCCTACAAGAGAGAACCTCATATGTCTGCTAGACATTCATTGATTCATCAATCTTTGCCTTCATACCAGTTTCCCCAATTAATCATCTTGACTCTTAATAATTTATAATGCCCTTATTGATGTTATGTCCACAGTGGTGGCCATAAATGCAATAGTACTAATACTTGGCATAATAAATACTTTTAGTATTTTGTTTCCCTAGTGGTTGGTATGAGGCCCTACAAGAGAGAACCTCATATGTCTGCTAGACATTCATTGATTCATCAATCTTTGCCTTCATACCAGTTTCCCAGTTGCAGAGGCAGCAGTCTCCAACACTGCCACCCAAATCACACTGCACCATACTGCAAGCCCTTCTGCGGGTGGTGAGTCCACTGGAAGTCTGCTAGACATTTGACAATTAATCATCTTGACTCTTAATAATTTATAATGCCCTTATTGATGTTATGTCCACAGTGGTGGCCATAAATGCAATAGTACTAATACTTGGCATAATAAATACTTTTAGTATTTTGTTTTTATGTTTCTGTAGGAGCCATGTATGTCAATTAAGTATGATTTAGTTTTTTTAATATTGATTACTGGTAGCACATTGTGTGACAGGATTATAAGTAGAATTGCACGCCTGTCTTCACCTATTGTTGTCTTTGTTCCAAGACGCATGGGGTTTGGCCATATCTTCGTTGACCACTGATTTCAGGGGGTGTCCTTTGGTGTCTTATTTTGATGACTCTTTGGCCCAAATGTCTCTGCCATTGGGTTAGAACTCCAGGGTTCACCTGCTGGATAAGTTTTGAATCCCAGTAAGGGCACTGGACTCTTGGGTTCACCACTTGGAAGAAGGTCCAGGAGAGGTTGGTAGAGTGCAGTGTTATCTGGGTGGTAGTCGGGGAGTGGTAGACCGCTGCCTTGTAATGGTATGGAATGGAAGGAAATCCAACTCCTTGTCGTGATTCACGTCACAGCACACAACCAAATGTGAATTCTGCATTTAACCCATAACCAAAGTGGAAACAGTGAGTGGGGGGCGGTGCCGTGCTTAGTGGACCTCAGTGGTAACCCGGCAGCTGGATTTTAACCCGAAACCCTCCAGACTCAGTCCTTAACCACTAGGCCACCATTGCTCCCTAAGAATTTTCCAATATTCAGGTTCATTCTTAGCATCTTATTGGCCGTCAAAGTTCCGATTCAGATTCTAACCATTAGTAATTTATCATGTCACTAAAGAAGAATCAGTGACCAATCAGAGTGCTGATAGTCATTCACAGATGAGCCTTTGGACAGTTATTCCTCCCTGCCTGATGTGTTTGGATGGTCCCCTGCTCTGGTACGTTGCACACCTCGATTTCCTCCCTCCCCTTCTGTTTTTTTCCCACCCTCCACTGCGCTGCGTCTCCTCCCTGGTCTTTTCCCAGATGTCCTCCGAGCTCTTGTCTGTGTTTGGGTTAAGCCTGCGAGGGGTCAACGCCCGCCTTGTTCTCACATGTGGAACGCTGTGTGTGTGTGTTTGTGTTCCTAGGTGTGTGTGTGTGTGTGTTGATGTCTCCAAGAATGAGTGTGCATGTTTGTTTGTGTGACGGTGTCAAAAAGTGTGTGAATTTATCCCAACGTCTGGCAGTAGCACCCACGTGTCTTTTCTTGCTTTGCTGTGTGTGTGTGTGTGTGTTTCAGTGTGTGTGTGTGTCTGTGCTCGCTCAGTGCCAGGTCTCTCTAATGAGTCTGTCAGGCGCTTTTAGCGACGCGTGCTCCCCTGGCTCACCGCACTCGTTGAGACTCACTGTGATTAGCCGGGCCAACGGCACGCCACCGGGCCAGATTAAACACTCACCATGCCGCCAGGGAACACACACACACACACACACACACTCAGCAGATGTAGTCAGACACACAGTTTCATCATCACAGTAAGTGTGTCTTAGCTTCTTTGATACAGTAAAAACGCACTTGTCCCCAGAGCCAGGTGTTGATGCCGCTGGAATTAATGAAACAAATATAAATTCTAAACACAACACGAGTCCAGCCAAGCACAGACAAAGACGCTAATTTTTTTTTTTTTTTCATAAATCGTCCCAAACCGTATTGAATTCTTCTTCGTCCGCTGCTAATCTTGAACATCGCTCAGAGTTAAGGGCAGCCCTCGTGGCTCTAACAGCCATCAGCGTCTTCATTAAAGAGACATGATTAACTAATTACAGGTAATTACCCTTTAATGAGGAGCCCAGATGAATGGGTAGATACACAGAGCAGGGGCAGGCCCCAGGATGTGTCATTTGTCATCACCACCGCAAGACTGGGATTGGGCCGTACATGGCTGGCCATTAGTTATCACTCTGGTGACTGAGGAAAACTGTATTCACTGATTTTCAGTCTGTCATATGAGTTGCTGTAAAAATGGACACTTTCTTGAGGTTTGCGTTGGTCCCCATAAGGCATAAAGACATGCTTTAACATAGGGAATGGTTCTGTACTATGTTAAAACAAATAAAACATTAATAAGGGTTGTGTTTAGATGGACAGCTTTTAGAGTCTTGACTTAAGGGAAAGGAAGGAAAGCAAAATGTAACCACTGCAATAAACCCATCAAACCTGGAACCCTTCGGACCCAAGTCCAGTTCCTCAACCGCTAGGCCACCACTTTACAGGAACAGGGTATGACAACTAAAACAACTGCCGGATATCATTGGATCATTTCAACCATTTTAAATGTAATAAAGCTCAAAAGGAAATAACTTTTTCACAGGTTTGTTTGCTTCTTGCAAGACACAAGTCCTGACTGTACCTTATTATTATATACAATGTTAATTTAAAAAACACCTTATATACATTTTAGATGTTAGGAATAGGAATAGAAATGGTTTATTGTTCATCGCCCGAGGCGGAAACACACTTTTTGCAGTTGCTCAAGAACAATAAGATATAATAAGAATAATAGACAGACAATAATAGAAGAGAAAAAAATGTATATATACATATATATTATATTAATGGCTTTTGAAATTTAATCAACCATCACTATCATGTTTTTGTCAGTATTGGCTTTTAGGTTCGGCTGTTAATGCTTTTATACAGCACACTATACACAAAGTCACTGGAGGTCAAAATACCTTTCGTTGCTACAGGTATTTTTCAAAATGAAATTCCATGTCTTGTCTATATATATTCCAACATCATCTTGTTCTTCATGAGACTGGTTTTATTACTATGATAAATGACTTAAAGTGAACCATTTAGTAAATGACTCCCATATTAAGTAATAGTTGTGCTAGAAAACTGATATTATGGCCATTACTATCCAATGACGGACAGAGAAAAGGTGTTAAGTTATAACCATTTTTTAAATAAAGCACAAGTGAAAAAAAAGAGTTTTGATGATTAAATAAGAGAAAAAAACAGTTTAGATTACATGATTACATGTTAAACCCAATTGTAAAGTTACCTCTTAACTTCAAATAAAAAAAAAGATTCTGTTTGTCTTTGCCAATGTCAACAATAGAAGACCAAAAACAACTTACTGCAATGCTACACTGAAGAATTAAACTCTAAGGAGTTTTATTAGTATATGTGAATTTAATGTCAGAGTCTGAGAGAAGTATCTGGAACGATTACAACACTGTCTTTTCCCACATCTAATATAATTCACTGGTTTATAGTGAAGCGTTTTTATTTAATGCCATGCAGTGACACTGAATGACTACAGATGGCTTACAAAAAAAAAATCATCCATCAAACCTGGGCCTGCAGCTACACATAGAACAGACCTTAAACGTCACACAGGGGCTTATATAATATGTATATAAGAGGATTATAGCCAGGACATTTATAGCGGTGATTGTGATGTTGTTGTTGTAGATTAAACCACTCTAAAGCTGCAGTATGTTATCAAAATGTTGTTGTTGAGTCCAGTCCAGGATCCGCCTTTAAAGCCGTCTGCTCGGGTCCAGACGAGACCCCGGCAACAAGGCGGGGGCGGGTTTGAAGCTGCAGAGAATAACCTTTCCTGGACTTGGATCAAAGAAGTGGTAACAGCCAAAGAAATATGACTGACTCTGTTAGGAACTGAGATTTATGACACATTAAAGGTTGTAATGGGCTGCAGTGGGCAGGTTAACTGTTCAGGTGGGGGAGGTTTGGGGGAGGTTCAGGCTGTAAGAGCAACATCTAAGAACGGACGGCCTCATTGTTCCTTCAGTGTTAAATGATTGGGGAAACTTAATTGTGCGTGAATGAGTGTGTATCTTTCCGGGACTTAAGAATTGAGGGTTAAAAAACACGCCAACACCTCCTATGAGAAGATGCGTTGGACCACTTTCTGCCCATTTACCCTTTTTTTTTACCCTTCTTTTACTGCCTCTCATGCAAAATATGCCCTATTTTTACCCCCAAGTGAGGCGTTTGAGGGTTTTCCTCAAACCCACCTCATTTCCTGTTATCATTTCTTGTTATCACCGTGTGGGCACGGTGACACGGCTGAAGCTGGAGCAGCTGCACGACGCTTTGTCACTAAGGGTTTACTTAACGTTTGATTTGAAATGGTATTGTTGCGCCATATATGGTGCATAGTTGTCTATAGTGCTTTATTTTATTTTATTAATATTATGTTCAATCTGCTGGTTTTATTTGGAATCTACGGAAGGTGAAAAAGTTACAGTAACTCACAGCAAAAATGGAAAAACAAATAAATAAAACAAAAAAAGTTAATTAAAAAATTTGAAAAAATGTTTTACAAAGCTTATAAAAGAATTTTTTATTGTAGTGATATTTTCCTGATAATTAAAATTAATTCCAAGCCTCGTCAGACAGGGACACGTACAGAAAATGCCCCTCTGTTGGAAATGAACTAAACCAATCACAATGCCACACTTCACACAATATCTGCCCTGACAGCAAACACCACCCCAGCCCCCTGCCCCCACCTCTAACCCAAGCACTTCCTGTAAAACACATTTATCATTATGCCATATGGGTCTTTTCTCAGGCTGATATGTGCAGAATGTGATATACAGTACAGTGTGGCACAATGGACTGACTGTTTTTGTGCCTTAAAGAAAAGTATAGCAGGGAGAGAAGACATATTTTATTCAGGAACTATGTTTTTTTTTTTTTCCACTACCCCCCCCCCAAAAAATAGAGGACAACCCAGTTGGCAGCGAGTTGCTGCTTATGGAATGTAAATGAGCAACGTGCTTCTGCGAAGTCTCTGCGAGTGGGTTCTACAAAGTTCTGCTGATGTGCGGTGCTTTTTGTGCCACTCTCCTACAATAAACCCTAATACCATTTCTGCCTGCAGGGCTAAACAGTATATTAAGGCCGATGCATGTTAAACTGTCCAAAATCAGCACCAGATGTCTGAGTGGGTGAAATTGTTGAAAGACAAATATACTTCTGGACTTAAAAAGATAAACAGTGAAACGCCAATAGACTGCACAAAGTTCACTGTCCTCTCTGTGCTGCACCTCTGCGCCAGAGTGATGCACAGTGGCCCTTTTGTTCTGCCACTCATTGCTTATGTTACTGTAGAGCACTAATGCACACAGATCGATAGCATACTTTCCATTTCAACACATTGAGCTGATGTGAGGACACACAGTTGGAATTGATCCTGAACTGTCAACACAAAGTTTTAGGCCAGTGTGTCTTTTTTTTTCCCCCTCTCTTCGACAGCATAAAGTGGGTCTTTAAATAAAACGTCCTTTTTTTCCCCCCCACAATCCCTTTGTAGCTTGACATTGACATCTTTATATTATCATCTTTATATTACGCTGAATAACTGCTCTGCAGATGACGGCGTAAAGCATAGTGGGTGGGAATGGCCGCTGCAAAAGCACAGAGAGATCTGCAGACCCAGATCAAAACGTGAACATCTGGACCGTTTACATCAATCAACTTTTAAAACCTCCTGCCGTTTCCAAGTACCTTCCTTAGCACAATGTCGACATTTATTAGCAAGAGGGGGGAAAAAAAATCGTTAAATAAAACTGTTCTCAAACAGCTGTTAAGTCATAATGACCGTAAAACATGTTAATGCGAGCATAAAACAAATAATGTGGAAACGCACGGATCAGTCCAGAACAAACAAAGTCAGCAAGATCAATTTCCTGTCCTGCCACAGTGTCCGCCGCAAACCGGCGGGTTTGTGCATCCACAGCTCAGAGGTGCTACAACACTAAGCTCATTTTGCACAAAACTGAGAGTGAACACAAAGTGCAACGACTGAAATTTGTCAAAAAAAACAAACGAACAAAAAAAACTGACTCTTAGTCTAAGCCTTGTTTTTAGGGTCAGGCTCACTATGACGATGTGAAGGTGAATTAGTGAATTTGTGAGGGCAAATTTTGTTATTTGTCATCTCTTAGAGTAAATGACAGTTTGGATATGAGTGATCATTTTACTGAAGACCCAGACAATGGCGGGTGAGGCAGCGTGAAGGTGGCAGATGAACTGGTCGACATAAGCAGAGTCAACATGGAGGAAACAACCACCGATATGTATGTGTTCAAGCCAGGATGAGTCACTGAGTGGTTATTTACAGAGGAATTAACATTTGGTCATTCTGTCCCAAGAGGGAAAGTTGCATATTTTACTTTAGTAACTGTATTTTTTTAACACATTTTTTACTTCCTTTACTATTTTTTTTTTACTTTTTTTTTTACACTACATAAATTTTTTGAATTTTTTTTACTTTATTTTTCGGAACAAAAAAAAATATATTTTTTTAGTATTCCGTTGGACTGTTGTTGTTATACAGGCAGAGTAACACAGACCTGAAGTAGTTTATTATAAATGATCAGAAAGAAAGCGGCAAATTCTTTGACTCCTCAGAGACCGAAGATGATGACATTTGTGTTGACATCATGAAGATTAATGATTCTTCTGCCCAATGTGATAGAAACCGATGAAAAAATGAAAATCTGTATCCTGTCATCATACACTGTTGTGTGTATAGTGATGTGTCTGAACCTTTAAGGTGGTATTACATTAATAGCTGCTATGCTAACCTTGATAGATGGCGCCATGGATGGGCAAAAAAAAAAAATCTGTCTCTTAAAAGCTTTTCTATACATGTCATACGGTTTATATTATGGAGAGCAAAAAGTACATTCGGGTTTTATATTAATTCATTCAATTAACTTTTTAAATTTTTGGGTCACATAGGCAGCAGTCTCCACTAGTGCCACCCAAATCACACTCCTCCGTACTGTGAGCCTTCCTGTGGTGGGTGAGACCACTGGAAATTATGTGGAATCAGGACCATGCTATGATGAGAGGACCTCGATTGTGCATGAATGTCCCCTAAAAGGAACCTGACCCTGCATTTGAGAAACACTGCTCTCAATAATATAATATTGCCTTTCTTATTTCTTTTATGTCGAGTGTGTGAATGTAATAAAAAAGAAAAAAAAAAACAAAACAAGATCAGTTTTAATTTCTTTTTCAACAGCCATAAATAACATGTTACAGCAGGAAAAAAAAAAACTCAGAATTTCCTAAGGCTTTTAACCCACATCATTCTGCGCAAGATAAATGTTTTCAGTCATAACATTAAAACAGGCCTTTTAGGCTCTTCTTGGTTCGATGAACCAAACCATCAGTGTTTGAATGACAGAGATGGAGAGAATCAGAGGGAGCACTAATCTGATTACCTTCTCTTCCTGGCAGAAGAGCAGATTCATTTCTTTGTAGCAATTGCCAAAGAGGGAGACGGAGAGAGAGAGAGAGGGGGAGAAAAAAAATCTCCCTCCTCCCACCATTTCATTTTCCATGTAATTAAATCAGTTAAATGTTATAAAAACATGTAAACTCTGTCAGTGACTTTGAGCCATTTGCATTTTTAATCAAGCAAGATTAATTCTAATGAGCGAGCGGGGCTAAGGCGATGACAGCCGAGGCCCATTGTGTGTCTGTCACCATCATTTAATTCTGTCATTACGTCCCATATCCTATTATGATAACTGGCTTTTTATTCTCAATCAACAACCAGACAAGGCTATTAAGTAATAATCTGTGACGAGTGCACTTTCAACCTTTAACACCTACTGCAACAACAACAGTGAGCTGTTGCTCGGTTTGAAAAAAAAAAAAAAAAAAAAAAGGGAAACGCAGCAACGTTGCAACGTTTCACCTTATTCGACGTGACTGTCGGCACCAAATGAGAAATGACTGTCAAGGAGCTGCACATTGACACTTGGCACAAGCTGCAAAGCAAACACATTAGGTGGAGGAAATGGACATCAGCGTCCTTCCTCCTGCGAGGTAACTAAGCAGAGAGAAGACCAATGTATCCGATCTGTTCGACCGGTTCCTCTGCTGCGTCAACGGCCCAAAGAAACCTTTTCAAGAAAACCCGATCTCGGTTTTTAATTGAACGACAGCAACGGCGCGAACAAATAGAGGAAATGCTAATGGATTGGCAACCAGAGAAAGGAAATTTCACAGATTTGAAAGAAATGAAAACGCAGAGAACGAGTAAATGCAACCGTGCAATCTGACATTGAGAGACTAAAAATCTACAAATAACAACAGTTGCAATCACCGTCTACTTCAGTTGAGCTACAAGCTTCACTAAAAAACAAAAAAAAAATTATTTTTAAACCAGGTGTAAGATTCTAATCACCAGGTTACATTAGTAAACTTGACTGTTTCATCTGCTTCATCACGACAGGATCAACTTTCAGCCCAAAATTCAACATTTTTTTCCTCAGCAATAGAAAGTACCAAGTGATCAGTGGTGTTCAGGAAAATATGTGAAACAAGACAAAAAAAAAAACCTTATTTGTCAAGAATGTATTCAGGGAATTTTCCTGCCTACTCATAACACTGCAGCCATTAGGCAAGGCAGCATTTCTCTGAAATGGACAACAATCTTCTCTTTATCATCTCAACCACAAAGAATATGTGTATTTCATGTCTGTTTTACAATAATACATACATATACTTTAAAGTACAGTGAGATATGTCTAGATATGGGCTTTTTTTTAAAAAAATATATATATTTCCAAAACACATTTTGCATCAGTTTCCTTCACAATTTGTACCAAAAGAACATTTTCTCTCAGATGTTCACATCCCTCCAAAGTGTTGGAACAACTCTCCAAATCAATTAACGTGGGATAAACACAGATTACAGTGTTCTTTTGATCTTTAAATTAAAACCTCTCTAGATTGAGTTGGAATAAATGTAAGGTAAATTAAAGAACTACTGGAGAAAGATAATCTTTATGTTTTTGTGACAGAATTATATATATATAAAAAATTGGGTGCTTTAAGCAGATACTACAAAGGAACATAGTTTTTTTCCTTGTGATAAAGCAATATTTCGCTATTTTGTATGAGTAAAACTTATCAGAACAGGTTTTTTCAATGTGGTCACTGCTGTATTATTATAAGTTATATTCCCATAATAATAATGTTTTTCAGTGCAATTAAAAAAAACCTGACCGTTGTGTCACGTTTTTCTCCTTTCTCTACAATGGAGTGACTTAACTCTGGCTGCAAAAACTTGAATCCATTTTTCAGCCTTAGATTAAACCTGTACAATAGCCCCAGATACTGCACTGTGTTGGTTTCTGTTCTGGATCATGTTGTATTACATATTGTTTCTGGATCAGTTCTAGCTGGATTAGAATAAATATAATAAACTATAAATCATAATAATCCTAATAATAATAATACTAATCTATTTCAAAATATCTAAAAGGGTTAGTTGTACTCACTCATCCATTAACCTGAAACCTATTTGTCCGTCTTTGACACTGTGAGTCCCTTTGACAGCAGCCAGCTTTTTAATGGGAAAAAAATGTCATCCATTCAATAGCTGAAAATGTAGTGTAAACAATGGCAGGAAGGCGGTGGGGGCTGGGAGGCTGCTTTGTTTCAGCAGAAGCCTCGCTCGTGCAATTGATGGCAGGACCTTCCAGTGTTTGTAGTTCTGGTCTTAACAAAATTCTTTTTCGGTCTCCTCACTCATAATCTTCGTCTTAAATTAGCTGTGGACAGAAGCAGGCTGTCAGAGCTCATTGGCTTGGACAGCTGCAGCGAGAAAACATTTATTCTCCAGTACAGGGAGAAAAAAAAAGGGACTTTTTGAAGATTTTTTTTTTTTTTAAGCACACTTTGCTTTTCACCCCATCCCCATGCATCCCTGTCCTGTTCAAAAGGCTTTTTTGTTTTTTTATTTCATGACATTTTAAAGAATATTTCCCAACCTCCTGAAATCAGGTTTAAGAGAAAAAACAAGGTAAGTACAGTTCTTTCATACAGTCAGACAACTTGTGTTCCACTTTATCAAACAGAGAACGCCGTACTTTCTCAACCCTCACTGGCTAATGTTATGAATAAGCCTGATGTCTGCCATCAGTGCACAGCCATTTCACACTCCCACAAGCAATTTCACTTTAAGCACTCTGCAGTCGAGACTTAATAAAACCATTTTTTTCCATCTATCACCCAGACCCTATGAAAGTGCCATATGGCCTCACAATCTACTTTTTACACACTAGTTATCTGAAAGGGGAACTTAATAAGGTCTCTCTTGAGTACATACAAGGTGAGCGTTACTATGGGGATGCACTGGGTGCTTCCCAGTGCTCCGTGGCACCCGGGACGGCTCCATTGTGGAGAGAGACAACAGCTGTCTTTACATTTGGCAGGCAAACAGGCTCATTAAGGGTGTCCATGTTTGTTTTGGTGCCCGATACCTAGCCCTGAGCAAACACTGTCATATCTGCAGTGCGCAGCCCTCGCAGACTCCACATTTCTTTTCCTCTTAGTGCAATGAGGCCTGGCACATTGAACCTGTGGGACACTGTTCCCCCTGGTATCTGCGGTCGAGCTGCCAATAGTTCTCGAAGAATGCATGCTTAATTGAGAAATTTAGCCGTGCCTCGAGCTCCACGGCACACAGCTGAGCTGCTCAGAATGCCGTGTATGTGTTTTATACATAATGTATGTCATTATACTGGCCGATAAGACATCTTGTGGTATGTCAGAAGAAAAGCCCCCTTTGTTTGTTGCGCCGTAGATGCGATAAAGGCGTCATTATTTGGTCTTAGCTCACAGTTAACAGTAAAACTGCTCTGAAAGGTTTCATTGGCATATTATCTCCTCTCTCAGCACTGTCTGTGGCTTGAGTGACATGGCAGGTTGAATTCATAACGCTTTGACGAAAAATTCCATTAAAGAGGGAAAATGGCATTGAATGTCATTCCATTACTGCAGACGGCAAACATGGGAATACTTTAACCCAGGAGGCATTCGCATTTAGCTGGATTTGAAAAACAGCTAAAAAAACATGCTGGCCTTTTTGGCTTTAAGGCACAGTATTAGTAAGATTTTATATTTATATATATATACATATATATATAGGTAGAAAGATAGATTTATATACTGTATATACACGCTGTTGTGTTTGTGAGGGTTACTTATCTTGATTTTCTTCCACATAAGAAGGAAATATTTAGTTATGGATAATACACCCAGTCCAGTAGGTGTCAGTAATGTAACTAAAAAAGATGCGAATGTCCAAAGACCAGCAAAACAAGTTGCCTGACGGCAGCGATAACCTACCTAATCAACACTTTAAATATGTTGGATTAAAATTTGTATTGATTTATTTGGAGTGTAATTACCTTTATTTGGGAGATCATTTAACAATCTGGTTCATTACAGTTTGGAGAAACAGCTTGACAGAGATAATGGGAAAAAAAATGAAACGCAAGTCAGATAGCTAACTATCAGCAACTCTTATGCCGCTGATTGCAGGGCTTCAAACCAGTTCATTTTGCTCGAAACAGAAACGAAACCAGAAACAGATTTTTTATTTTGTTCCAGAACGGAAACACTTATCCAGAAATATCGGTAACTGGTTAATACCAGTTGAATTTAATTCTTTAAAAATCCTGTGTAGCCTTCAATCAAAGTCATTTGTCTCCTGAAAAGCTGAAAGAACAACAACGACACAACGAACCCAAAACCAGGAATGTTGTGATATGGTTTCTGTTCCAAACCAATTGGCAAAGAATTCTGGGTCCAAAGACCTGGCTAGCATAGTTTTCAGGAGATGAAGGACATTGATTGTTGGCTACACAGGATGAATTAAGAACACAATTATACTGGTATTAACCAGTTACCATTATTTCTCTTTTCCGCGAACAAAATTTTATGATTTGGTATTTGTTTTTTTTTTGTCCCTTCACATTTTTTTCCTTCTTGGATTGAACCCAGTTAGAAATAAATTGTTAATTTTATTTAAACAGACCAACTAACTAAAACCAGAAACATCATTTCTTTTAGTTCTGGAATAGCTTATCAAAAAATAATGGTAATCGAAAAATACTGGTTGTATTTAGTTCTTTAAAAATCCTGTGTAGCCTTCAATTAAAGTGACTCGTCTCCAAAAACGATCCAGGAACCACCCTCATAGTGGAACCCAAAACCAGAAATGTGGTTGGTAAAACATTTTGGTTCAATAGATTTTTTTAGATGAATGACTTTGCTATAGAGAATAAAAATAAAACAAAACATAGTTAAGAACGAGTTTGCAATTTTTTGTAAATACACATCTCTGTTACGGAACCTGTCCAAAGCCCTGAGACATATACATCTGTGTAATCAGGTCTCGCAACGTTTTATAAATTTGCAGCTTTTTCAGAGAAGTCCTGCAAAACGTACTCTCTTTTTGATTGAATTCCATCCGCTTTACCATTTGTCAGGCCCAGAGTCACAATGCATTGTGGAATGAGTTCTTAATGTGGAGTAATGAGACTGTCATGGCAAAGCAGTCTCTGCTTGTTTGAATTTGACTCATGTCGAAGATTCAATTAAATCAGCTGAAGTCAAACTGGCCCGCGGCCAGATCGGTAATGGCTGACCTCATTCAAACAATGCCCTGACATATTGAAACAATAAGAGGAAGGACCTTGAGTCGGTTGCAAAAGCAAACTCCACTCAGATGTGATAAGGAGGAAAAATTCACTGAATATATCCAATGATTCACGGTGGCATGTATATTTGGGACGGAGGGTTGGGGGGTCGTGGCGGGGGGACATGTAATTTTTGTTTCCTTACAGTGAAAGACTTATTGGTTTTGATCTGGGAAAAAAAAATCTGAGAAGTTTTATAAATAAACTCAATGGTAGGAGAAATTTCATCACAGCAAAAAAAAAAAAAAAAGATAGAAATCTCTATTGTCAGACTTTCCAGTCCTGATACACTTCTAACTCTGCCGGCAATAACTGCCAGAGATAAACCTACCTTACAAATGTTAAACACAGCTGGTCCATTTCTCCCTTCTTCTGGAGGTTTACTCGTCCCCAGAAGACTAAACTGATTTATTTGGATATTGAAATGCCTGGAATCTAAATCATGACACAAACACACCCAAGGCTAAGTAAACAACAGTCCACAGTCATGCTCTCGGAGCAATAACGTGACTCCCAAGGGCAAATAGGCTTTTTAGTTTTTTTTTTGAAGAAATGTCTCCGGGTGTCGCGCAGTTATTAAGAAGAGGGCAGACAAGAGTTTGTGTAAAAGGGAGGATTCATCACTGAAAGACTTGTTTTTGCTTTCACTGCTAATGTACAATCAATTATGCTCCCGACTTCAGGTCTGTTTACCATTAATTATGTGTGAATTTAAAGCTTGGCATTAAATCAACAACCTGAGTGCTTTGTAAAGTAAACTGGAAGGGGATAAGAGGAGGAGACGGAACGTCTTGCACAGCTTTACTCGCAGAGTTACAGTAAAATAGGTAAAAAGGCCAAACACACACACACACGCACACACACACGCCGACTCAGCCTCTCATTAAGCCACATTCCCTCTGGCCCTTACTCCATTAGAAATTAAAACTTGTGACAATTAGTGGCAGATTGGTCTCAGCTCAGCGCTCCACAGTCACACTCTCCAGGCACAGAGATGTCTTAATTACAGTCTAATCTGTGGCGGAAAAAAAAAAAAGAGAGAAAACGTCGTCGAGAGGAGCTGGGAAACAATACCTACTAGAAAGGTCGGGCTAAACACCTCTGCACCTTCTCTTCTTCGTGGTTTTGAAGAAGCGAGAAAACCCAGGGTAATGACAAGTGGGTAATGAAGACTTGTTTGTGCAACAGTTCTGTTCTGTGGCGGTTGAGACAAAGGGACACCAGACGGGACGAGGCAGAGGCTGAAGGGCAAATGATGGCGAGTTCAGATTTCTCTTGACAGAACACTCATTTCCTTGTTTGCTTCTTGACTCGGAGGTTTCAATTTGTCACTTCCTCTGGACACAGACACAGGTATACTCCTGATAAGACCAACCACCGGTGTTTATGTCCATCTGAGACGCATCTGATTATAATTAACCCTCTCCAGCCCAGCAAGGCCGACCAGTGTCCAGCTGCAGTAACTCAGACGGACTGTTCCGAACAACAGCACGGCCTCAGGAAGGAAAGTATTTCATGGGAACCGTCAATAACCGCAGACATCAAACTTTTTTTTTTTTTATGATTTGATCTTCTCCATCACTCTGCTAACAACAAGGACACAAAGCACATTTTTCTGTAATTGAACCAACTGTAGTTTATGTAACTACTGACCGTTCTGCCCTTCAAGCCACGGAGACACAAAGAGTGATTTGATCGCTCCATGTACTGCCGTCACGTGACACCGTGTCCCATTATATTGTGATGTTGTCATAGGAGGAGAGGAAATGAAATGCCTGGAAGCTATGGGTTTGGGTGTGTGTGTGTGTGTGATTTATTCATCTCCAGCCTCATCAAACCATAGCACCTGTAAGGCCATAAAGATGTCTGGACAGTGTGGAAAGAGCCTGAAGACATTTATTTCAAAAAAGGGAACAATTACAACGAAAATATTTGGACATATTTGTTTCAAGAGATTTTCTCCATGAGATTAGGGTTCTATGAGACAAGCAGATAGACAGGTAGACAGACAGGTAGATAGACAGATGAATGAATAGATGGGTGGATGGAAGATAGATAGACAGATAGACAGATAGATAGATATGTATCTATCTATCTATCTATCTATCTATCTATCTATCTATCGATATATTCATACATACAGTATATGTATAAATTATGTTTCACTATGACAATATTACCACTGACTCATTATGTTATTATCTATCTTAGTGTGTGTATATATATATATATCCACATAAGTACATGTGTATACAAAATATTAATAATGTAACTATAAATATAATTACTGTATATAAAGTACTACTGCATTTACTCTGCCAAAAATACAATCACATCGTCACTAGTTGCAAATAAAAAAAAGCTTTAGTGTCTTATCTGCTTTGTAATAAATTAGGTTGCAGGGATACCCAAATGACAACAACAATAAACAATAAACATTTAAATTGTTAATAACAAGTAATTAAAATTGAAAGCTATTCAATATTTAACTGTAAATATATAATCACGTTGGTTTGTAAGTCATTTCACATAATATTTACCTGTATCAACAACAGATCGAGAAATATTTAGAGCCAGGACATGAGGCTTGAAGTCTCTCCGTATTCTCAGGTTTCACTCCGAGCTATCATTCAATATTTACAGGGAGGGAGAGAATCGATTCAATTCATGTTACAGCTCCATCTGTGGCGCAGGTTTGAAAACCAAGTTGAGCTTAAGAAAACATCAAGACTGAGCATGTCAGGTTTACTAATGAGGAGATTCCACGGACTCACTGACTGGCAACCGGTGCAACCAATCAGACCAGCAGAGCAGGAAAAATATATCCTATATGAACTGTACATGTATTCTACGGCTTAAATAAGAAATAATCCCTATATTCAGGCAGAGAAAAGTGATCACTTTCCTCTGAAAGCGCTCTGACCTCGGCTTTTTTTTTTTTTCCTTCATTCTGCTGTTTGAATGTTTTAAATATGACTCAGTTCTAAATTTTCGACACATTTCTATGCAAATGTAGGCAGCGCATAATCATATAGGAGCTGCCTGAAAGGCTGCGTCCTACTTTCCAAGCCAGGGAGAAACTATTCTTATGAAATACTGTGCCATTTTCCTCTTTGTGTCTGGTTTTAAGGATAATAATTCCTGCTGTTATGGCAACAGGAGATAATAAGGAGTTAATGAATCTGGTGTCATGTGCAGCCAGACGCACATTGCAAAAGTACAGTTTAGCATCTGTGGTCGGAGTGTGCAGTCACCGTGAGAAAAATCAAACAGTTTACCAATACACTTTCTTTGGTGATTCATTCGGTGCATATTGAACGAGGTTTTATGAGTTGTCATTTAAATATAGAGGGCACGCAGTTTCTGTATGGGCAATTTTATGATCGCTTTCATGTCTCCTTTTATGTCAAATGGATTTTTTTTTTTTTTTTTTTTTTTGAAGGGGGTGCGGGGGTTGGGGCTCCGAGCAGACGCGATAAAAAAATTCTCAGGGAAAACGCAGCATGTGCAAACTGTTAAAACCTACTTTTTTATCCGGTGGCTACAGTGCGAGGCAGTGGGCTGTGAAAAATCCCCCGTGCCAGACTCCGTCATTACTTCCCACCTGATGTGCGGACAATTTAATGGAGTTCCTCTCATAATCTGAGGAAGGTTCCTAATTATTCAAGTCCGCACGGTTAAACCCCGCCGCTGTTTTAACCAAATCCCAACTGGGCGAAAGGGAAAAGATGAATTGGTGAGAATAAACGATGAAAGATTTTTTTTTTTTTTTTTCTCCAACAAGTCGCCATGTCAGTTGAGAATTTCCTTTGTGTTGAACTCTGTTCAGGGGACAACTGCATGAATAGAAGCCGGCATTTATAGTTGCAAAAGAAAAACAGCAGCCCCGGCTCCCGTTTGTGTGAAAACCAGGGCTACGGTGGTCTGTATCGAGTGCCATTGTTTTGGTAATAGTAAACCTGGGGCACTTGCCAGCAGGCATTAGTCATTCATCTAACAAGCTCTACAAAGCCAACCACCAAGTGCTCCACTGTCGACTTCCTCTTATTGAATTCACGGCGCAAACGTGCATTTCTGAGCATATAACATATGCAAAAACCTGACGATGATTAGCTACCTCACATCAGGGCTGCCATGTTTGTTTAGTCCCAGTGCTTTAACAGGAAGTTTTTTTTTGTTTTTTTCCGTGCCGGGTTGAGAAAAATAGCAGAGAAGAGGTGGGGTGACAGGTGAAAGGCAGAGAGGAGGGGATTAGGGCGGTGTGCAGTTGTTCACAGGGCCAAGCGTACAACATGATCTCTAATTACCCACAAAGCACTGAGTAACCCGAGAGTACATTATCAGGCTTAATAAAACACGACCATCTCTACGCGTCTCTCCTGCTGCTCCTCCTCCCACTTCGCAGCGAACATCAGTTTCTCCTCACACCGGAGCTGGTGGACGCCTTCCACTGTGTCACTGTTTAACCTGCAACAGCAGGTGCTGCAGTCTGATGAGTCAGAGTCTGATGCGAGTTGAATTCCCTGTCATATCTGTGGACATGTTTAATAAATACCATCTATTATGCAGATGACAAGAACCGCAGCCTTTTTACTTTGTCCACAGACAGTGGAGGTGAACATGAAGAGGTTATCGTATTTTCACGACTATAAGGCGCACGTAAAAGTCTTAGATTGTCTTCAAAATGTGCGGCGCGCCCTATAGTGCAGTGTGTTGTTGTTGTAGGGCGGGTTTAGTAGCCATGAGAACTTTAAAGGGGGAAGTGTGGGTGTGGATTGTATATAAAACCCACACCCAGGTGCGCCTTATGTGTGTGTTAAATATAATAATGGCACATATAACTGAGACTGTACCATTTAGTACAGTGCGCATTATAGTCGTGAAAATACGGTAAAAAGTTTGTGGCAAATCAACATGAAATAGTGTTGACATTCTCTGGAATTGGACAAAAAAATAAAAAAAAAAATATTTTGGTGCATTATATATCAAAAAATTAACAGATATACAATGATTACATATGTAAATTTGGCATTTTTTCTATGCAAACTGAACAAAAAGCACGGTTATCAAGGGGGTAGATGAAAAACTTCAGACTGTACTTGTCAGTAAAACGCTGTTTAAATGTGGAACCTCAAGTCATCCAGTGACTGACAGAGGTAAAGAGGAAACACATTTAACTGCTGAAGCCAGAGGGCTGTTAACAGGCTGGAAAACGACACAAAAAGAACCAGAAGTGGATTTGACTGCCAAAAAATTCACACACAAGCATTTGAAGGGATAAATGCTCACTGTACCTGCAGCATGGGGCTGCTTTATTATGGCGCCTCACTCATTTCTGACAGTTTTTCGCTCCGCAGAGCCCGCTACCAGGGAAAAGATGTAGAGTCTAAATACTGTTAAGTTATTTTTCTGGTTAATACTAGGACAGATGTACTGCAGCCTTATAGGGAGGATTTTGTGTTTTGCTGCACTCACAGCCATATGGCACCATGAAATATAACTATTGAAAGACTGTTGTCCTGCATAACAAGTGGTTTTTGGTTCATAGTCAGAAAAAAAACCCAAAAAACATTGCCAATTATTGCAGAAAAAATATTTTTTCACACAAAAAGTGCAGCAAATGCAAAGGAATATAGCATTTTTCTAGTTTTAATGACCTCATACTTGGCCTAATGTCTGTTTAGTTGAAGAAAAGCTGGTGTACTAGCAGGAATTGAAGAAAGTCACTCAAAAAGATCTTCTTTAACAAGTCTAACTTTCATTTTGGACAGCCACCTAGCAGAGGAGTATTTCATTTTTCTGTATTTAACATTCCTAAAAGCAAAGAAAATCAATTATATGCAATACATAAATGACAGTTTTCAGCCAATTTAATGAAAATTGAATAATTTTCCACCTCTTCCTCTCAGGTCACACCAGTGTGCCACGACCCAGGGGTTTGGAATCACTGGAAAATTGTATTGAAATAAATGTTCTGATGATTGTTGCTGAAACAGGGGCAGCTCATCTGCGTCCACCTATTTAAAAATTAATTCCAACCCTGCCAGATGACAGAGATAAATTATTTAAACACAAACTAAAACAGACAGAGGCCAAAATGACAATATGTTGTAAACATTTGAACCCCAAACAACGCGCAACTTTTGATGCTTACGTCAGTCCAAAACTCCGTCCGTCCACTACACAGAGACTGACGGTCAAGACCAGGTCAAATGAAGCTGAGCATCAACAGTGTTTAATACGCTCTGTCACCGTGGGAACAGGAAAACACTTCCAACAGCTGATTTTTACAGTAATCATTTTTACTGATGGTTGTTTTGGCTACTGAGTAACTGAAAAATAAACAGATAGTAGACACCTGACAACGTTTTATGACATTTTGAAGTCAACTGTACTTTTTTTTTTCTTACAGGAAACTCCAACAGTACATTCATTCTAATACTTATATGCAAATGCTTAAACAGTATACTTTCCCTGGTATACTCTTTGTGAGTTCTGCCAGTAAACGCTGCTAAGGGCAAAGCTTTTTTCTTTTTTTTTTCACTACTGTCTACCGTGTTATTAACAATTCTATAAAAAGATCTGCTCGAGTTCCCTTTTCCTGTATGTTAACAACGTTACAAAGCTGTTAGGAGTTCTTCGAAGCTCAGTTCACACCGAGACACCGTCCTGAATGACACAACACCATTGGCCGGGTGTCATAATTTCCAAAAATTCCACTTTTTTTTCTCCTCCTCTGTTTGTTTTTCCTCAGCGACATCACTCATCGCCAGGGCCCGTCGCCAACTCGAGGCTAAATAGGTCGACAACACAAAGAGAGGGCCTCTTACTTTTGCTCTCCCTCCTCGCTCCCGAGCCGCAACGCTCCTCAAACCTCCTATCTGCCTCACTCGTTTTCTTACAAAATTATTTTCTTCAATGAAAATAGTCCATTTTTTTTCTGAACAATCCCTACATCCTTAAACCAAAGATAACAACGCAGCGGGAGATAAGATCCCCGGCTTTACTGCGGCACTCAGTGTCACACTTTTCTTTCTAGTCCTTGTATATGATCATGGAGCTCATCATTAGCTCTCAGAGAGGAAGAACGAGCCACAGTTTGATTACCTCAGTGGCTCTGCGGGCTCCCGCGGTCTCTGCTGACTGAACTGGATGCAGACGATTACAGCCTCGCACAGGCAATTATATCTGCCTGCTAAATATGTCACACATAATAAACACATACTCCTGACAGTCAGGGGATAAGGTGAAGTAGTCACAGCTGGGGGAGAGAGGACAGAGGACAAGTTTGGGATCATATGGATTTATTAACTCGAGTGGAAACCTCTCGCTGCACAACTCGGTGCATGCCAGTGAATTAATGACACAGACAATGCCGGGATTAGAAGTCCAAAAGCTGATTGTGAGTGGCGACGAAACAAGTTTACGTTCCCTGTGTCAACATTTAAAAAAAAAAAAGAAAAAAGAAAAAAATGATTTCCAGCTGTTTCACGTTGTCCGAACCTTCATTTTTCAGAGTTCTTGTGCTAGTCTCCACTTGGGATGATTGTTTATTATTTTAAATGGGAACTGTCCCTTCGGACCACAGTACAAACACTGCGCTGACACCAGGCCAATAATATTTGCAAAGGATATTCAGTAAAAACAAGGGAGGGAAAGAGCCTCAAATCCCTGGCAAGGAGCTAATTCCATGGCCCATGGTGTTTGCACAGGACATACCTCAGGAAGCTGAGACAACTGGGAATGTTTGTCCAGCTTCCAGCCCCTTCCATGCACACATCAACAGCAATGTGGCACAGTACATACAGTACATACTGCACATGCATGTAGATGTGCGTATATCATATAAGGACATATCATAAATACGGAGGTGACAGAATTTATAGGTCTGGGTGAATCAGTCTTTATATGCTGATCTGTGCTGCAACAGGTGGTTTTCTTTAATAATTCAGAGACTAATACTCTATAATCATTATGTATATGTTGGGAATAATACAAGAACATGTCAAAATGACTAGAAGTTAGGTTTTAAACATTAAAAAGGTTAGTCAAAAAGTTCCAAGACAAGTAAATAGAAGGGCTTTCAGGATTGAGGATCATCACTAACACTTCAGTAACTGCACTCTTAAGGTAGATTCAATAATTTGTGTTTTAAAAATTAAAAAGGTTAGTCAAAAAGTTCTAAGACTAGTAAATAAAGGGGTTTTCAGAAATGACTATCACCGCTAACGCTTCAGTAACTGCACTCTTAAGGTAGATTCAGTAATTTGTGTTTTAAACGTTAAAAAGGTTAGTCAAAAAGTTCTAAGACTAGTAAATAAAGGGATTTTCAGGAATGACTATCACCGCTAACGCTTCAGTAACTGCACTCTTGAGGTAGATTCAGTAATTTGTGTTTTGAACATTAAAAAGGTTAGTCAAAAAGTTCTAAGACTAGTAAATAAAAGGGTTTTCAGGACTGACCATCATCGCTAACGCTTCAGTAACGGCACTCTTACGGTAGATTCAGTAATTTGCGTTTTAAAAATTAAAAAGGTTAGTCAAAAAGTTCTAAGACTAGTAAATAAAGGGGTTTTCAGGAATGACTATCACCGCTAACGCTTCAGTATCTGTACTCTTAAGGTAGATTCAGTAATTTGTGTTTTAAACGTTAAAAAGGTTAGTCAAAAAGTTCTAAGAGTAGTAAATAAAAGGGTTTTCAGGACTGATCATCATCGCTAACGCTTCAGTAACGGCACTCTTAGATTCAGTAATTTGTTGAGAATTAAACTTACTTTGAAAATTTGTTAATATTATTGTTTTTATCAATAAGGCCTGAAAAAATAGGTCCATGAGCCACTTTTGGGTCATGGCCCACCAGTTGAGAAACCCGTCATCTTGATATTTTCTTTTTTCCCCCCTTTATTATATGTCAAAGCTGTTAGAAACAAATGTTATAAGATATGTGTTTCAGATAAAAAAATACATTTTATTACCTGTCAAATAACAATATTTATATAAATGAAACTTTTTCCATGCATCAAAGCGTGAGTCATGATTGCAACGTTACCCGTAAGACAAATGCCAAAGCTTGGTCTTTAAATATACATATTTTTAATTTCTCCTGTCTGAAAAGTCAAACCACCACTCACAACCACCACAATGACAATCTTTGTCAGCGAAATGCAATTACAGCAGAGGCTCTCTTCATATTATAAAGTTAAAGCCCTACGTGAAAAAAATAACCTTGACTGCCACCGTGTTTTCTTCTTGATTTACGACTTGCTTCCTGCATTCAATTATTCCTCTTCACAGTCACATGCAGCCGCACACAGATCTATGGAAGGTTTACACCGTCAGGTACAGTTGCGGCTTTAGCTTCGCCCACAGACTCATGCTGTAGATCCTGTGCGTCAAACTCAAGGCCCTGGGCCCAAATGTGGGCCACTAAATCATTTTGCGTGGCCAGTGGGAGGTTTAGAAAAACATTTAATAAAGTCCATGCAGCAGAGTTTCCGAACCTGACGGATAAATGAACAATATTTATAACTTGAATAAATAATAATTAATTGCAGAAAACTGTGTTTATATTAATATGGAGTGGTTGCATCCACACAGTCTTTACAAACAGCCCACCAACAGACAGTGAAAAATGAGTTTGACACCACTGCTGTAGAGGAGGGACAGTGGACACATTGGTAGAAGAATGATCCTAGAGATGGAGCTACCAGGTAGGAGACAAAGAGGAGATTGGATGCAGTGAGGGAGGACATGGAGGTAGTTGGAGTTAGAATAGAAGATACAGAGGACAAGGAGAGATGCAAGAGGACGATTTGCTGTGGCAACCTCTGAAAAAAAGGGACAAACCAAAAGGGGACAAAGACCAAAAACATTGAAATATATCATTATCTTTTACCATTGTATGGATTATTTTTGGAGCTCTCACAGGCAGGTCAGATCGTCCATCCCCGTCACTATCCCCAGCAAAGACAGAGAAACTGTTGATTCTCCTGATTTGTCTCCATTTGTTCGTTTGAGTCCAGAAACACTGGCTGCGTCTTTTCCAATAATAGTTGAACTGATTCTGAGGTAGAATCCGCAGCTTTTACACTCACCGTTCCAGAGTTTCTATTTTCAAGCCTTATAAATAGACGGGACGGACGAGGAGTTTATTTAAAATAAATGGACGTTCGTTCGTGCCAACAGTTTTCCATGGATGAAAAGACGGACAGACGTACAGAGGAGGAAAAATACATAAATAGACAGAAGGACAGATAGAGTCTTTTCCTTTGTTTGTAACCATTAACAAACATAATCAACATTTAACTAAACACCCGCGGGGCTACTCTGCAGCAGGTGCTGGTGCTGTTTCTTTTTTTCTGCCTCCTTTTTCAGCGGGAATGAGAATGCCACTGCAATGCCCCATGGGAAGGCCCGGCCTGACTAATGTAAGCACACTACAGTGAGGCGGCTGGTTTTAATTACGCTAACAGACGCTGAGGGGAATGCACTGTTACCCACCAACCAGCAAGAGCCACAGCACTGGGAGGAGTAATAATTAGCACATGGTTGCCCCCCCACCCACCCACCCAACCACCATCACCACCAGCCTCCGTCTACCTTCCACTGCCACTCATACACATTCACACAGCAACTATACTATAAATTCTCAACTCCAGAAAAGTCTTTCTAGCATTTTCTCATGATATATTTATATTGAAGGATGAATATATACTAGCAACAGGCAGAAGATTGGAGGAAGAGCTGGAGGTGGAGGAGTTAAAGATGCTGAGGTTCTCTTTAGGAGAGACAAGGATGGACAAGATCAAGAATGAGATGATTAGGAGGACAACACAAACAGGAAGTTTTGGAGAAGACAGATTGAGATGGTTTGGACATTGGGATATAGGTTAAATTGGTAGAAGAATGATCCTAGAGACGGAGCTACCAGGTAGGAGACAAAGAGGAGATTGATGGATGCAGTGAAGGAGGACATGGAGGTAGTGTCAGAGTAGAAGATACAGAGGACAGGGGGAGATGGAAAAGGATGATTTGCGGAGGCACCCTCTGAAAAAGGGACAAACCAAAAGGAGACGAAGAAAAAAAACTTTGAAATACATCATTATCTTTTACAATTGTAAGGATTATATTTTGGAGCGTTTACAGGCAGTTCCTCATTAAAAGTCAACATAGTTTCCAAGAAACTCTTTTTTTTTATGCTGTGTCCCACGGAAAAAAAAAAACTTTTTAAGGATCTATTTACATATTTTAACAAATCCATGTAAATCCATGTATAGGTTGGTGAAAATAACTTTCTTTTTTTGAAAGTTGTGGTGAAAATACATTAGAAAACTAGAGTCTGAAGTTGTAATCTTCTCCTGGAACACGTATTTCTACACTGATACAAAGAAATCCATTCAGGATACCAAATATATGTGACTGTATTACTTGTATAATATTTATATTGACTACAACTGACCAAACTAATCTCCAAAAACCCATCAAATATACGTTACAAACATAGAGAGTAGGCGACCTGCCGCAGCTCGCTTAGGGACCTCTCACACACCTCGGTAAATACACCTACATGTGTAAACATACGTGTGTTTACACAGAGAAATATCAGTGTCGCGGACAAACTCTGTGCCCTTACTCCGGCGCGAACAAATTCATGTTGTACACATATTTTTTTTTTTTTTTTTTTGTAAACTCCTGTCCAGAGTCTCCTGTGTGTTTCGGGGCAGTGAGTTCTGCCCCTGTTGGCTGAGTCTCACCAGGCCTTACAGTGGTATGCAGAGCCTTCCTCTGCACAGGACTATGAAAGCAATTGTGATTGTGATTCCATAGTCAGCAAAACGCTTGAATGGGCCTGGGTTAGTATGCGTAGGCACAGACACACAAACACAGGAACACTGACCGTGTCCCTGCTCTGCACCGTCCGCCGCTTGAGTCTCTCCCATCGCTGTCAAATCAAGACACAAACCGTGTCATCGGCTTATTACGGTAACATGGAGAAAATGTCCCTGTGTTGATTCAGGGCTTACATCACTTGAGAGCGATCAGTTAACAGAAAGCCCATCCAGATGATGCTATATTAAAAAAAAAAATAATAATAAAGCCGAGATAAGACATTCAAATGGACCACATGCTCCCCCCCCACTTATCTGCAGCAGAGGAGAGACCACCGGCCAACAAAGCCAGCTCCTCAATCATGTCCTATCTACACAGATATCAGTTGTTGGGAGGATATATGAGCTGGGTGGGGCCTGTGTGTATAAACACTGGGCCTAGTCTTTCTCTCTCTCTCTCTGCACTCTGTATACTGTAGGCTGCAACTCAGCTCACCTCAGCAGCAGCAGCAGCAGCAGCAGAGATGTTTGATTAGAGTATTCAAATAAAGGAGGAGACACAGTTCCCATTTCACAGAGCAAACCTATGGTGTCACCCAAAACAGCCCCGGTGCAATTACACCTGCACATGATGCATCTGCACAATTCCACTGCCTTTCTGCTATACATTATGTACAAATATTGGTACAGGGAGCGTGAGTAATATCTGCAGCGCGGAGACTGTCAGGCAGCAGAATGCATTACCGCACAGTTTCATATTACCATCAGAGCACAAAGGTTTCTATAATGGCTTTATTTTCTGGGTAATAATTGAAGGAGAGTACTACAGTCATAAGAGACGGACAAAAGCGGGCGCGCGTACACGGTGAAGCAAAGTGACCACTGAAATATTTAAGTGAACATCTCGGCGGTTATTTATAGATCTTCCTCGATCATCTTAGTTCACACTTGAGGAAGCGCTGGCTGTTTGTTACAACTTTTTCTTTGTGAGTCTGAGTTTGAAGAACACAGAACAAACTCAACCTGTTCCATGAAAGAGAACTGGAGGTTCTGACGTATGAGTCTGTAACAAAACCTAAAGTTGACGCAAGCTTAAATTTTCTTGCACGTGCAAAGCAACATGACCCACCTCCACACACTACATGTTTTTCATCAAGTAACTTTGGGCAGTGGTGGCTTAGTGGCTAAGGAATGGGGTCCGTAGGTTTTCCAGGTTCGAATCCACCAACTGCAAGGTCATTACTGAGGTCCACCGAGCATGGCACTGTCCCCCGACACTGCCCCCCAGGGCCTAAAAGCTGACCACTGTTCACTTTGGTGATGGGGTAAATACAGAGGTGACATTTTGTTGTGAATAATAGTGTGTATTATGATGACGCAATCACAAGGATTTTTCATTTTCCTTTAAAAAAAAGTGGGAAAAACGTTGCATTAAAAGATATTTAGTGTAAATGCAACACTGTTACTGTTGCAGTGCACTTGTAATACTATTTTGAGCATGTCTTTTTTTCACTGCTACGCTACAATAATGAGCAATATAACTGTGTTTGTGTTTTTTTTTTTCTAATTTTTTCATGATGATAATATGTTTCTATCTCTATCAACACAGACCAGGCTTTAAAACATCCCCACAAAGTCTCCTTTAAAAGCCAAACTAGGCACATTTTTCTTTTTACTGTCTTTCTACGAACAACGGATGACAATGTTGAGCCAAGAAATCCACAGTAATTATCATCACATTGAATTAGGTTGAAGGAACCGCACCACAGAGGCACTTGCACAGGCAAAATATTATGAATGGAGCAAGTTCCCAGCACTAAATGTGACAAAGCCTGAAAGCATGACAGCCACACATGTTCCCTGGATGTCACTTTAAATTGCTAATTACTCAAACTAGGCTGGTTTTCTTGCTCAAAGCATCCAGAATTAGTCAAGCACACAGAGGAAGGGTTTGTAAATAAACAGGATATAAAAGCTTAAAAAACAACACACAAAACCCAAGCACGTGCTCATTTTATCCAGTTAGGGCTGCAAGACACTCCGATTAACACTACTAATTTCACAGCTATAAAAGGAGAAATGTTCTCTCAGGCTGTAATTTGTTTCTTTGAAAACAAATAAAATCCTACGAAACTCTTCGGGGATGCGCAAAGTGGAACCTGAAAAACATTATGTCTCTCTAGTGTACGGTAAAAAGAAAAAAGAGAGAGAGACAAGGCACAATGGAAAAGTCGCCAAGCCCGGGCTGTCAGCGAGGATTAGCAGCAGGCAGATGTGGTGTGTACATAGAAAAGCCTACATTACAAATCAGACTGCGCTTTAATGTCACCATCAATTCAGCACGCGTCTGAGGAGAGGAACTTGACCTGGTGGTGCAGTGTGTTGTTAACAGGACACCAAATCAGCCCCCATGGTCCTGGCCTCATTTGCATCTCCTGTGAAGGTAGTTAGTGTTTCACATGTGATGATAGTAAATTATACCTCCGCTCGTGGAAAGAACCCCAGGTAGAAGGAGTGGAGGCATTTCAATAATTCAAGTGAACACTTGTAATTTGGAGGAGGGCCGCACTTTTGTGTATTTCACCGCGCTGTCGCTGTCACTTTCTCTCTGTTGTCAAAGCAAAGTAACATTTTTTTTTTTTTGTCCTTTTGTCTGTGCATGTGGATGACACTGTGGTGTCAAACTCATTTTCACTGGGGGGGGGGCATCCACAAAAGGGACCATTGTAAATGGAAGACCGTGACTCTAGCTAATAAGTACTTCTTCATATACCGTATTTTCACGACTATAAGGCGCACATAAAAGTATATATATAAGTGTATGTTGTTGTTGTTGTACGGCGGACATAGTAGAGGACGCCATGAGAACGTTAAAGGGCGAAGTGTGGGCGTGGACTGTAAATTAAACCTGCGTCCTATAATCAGGTGAGCCTCATGTGTGTGTTAAATATAATAACGGCTGACAAAACTGAGGCTGCGCCTTATGGTCGTGAAAATACGGTAACCAATACTGTTAATTGCTGTGTAATAAAACAACTTTAATTTTTTTCTGGTTACAAAACTCACTATAAAATAAATTAAAATCTACTGTGGGCCATAAAAATTACTTTATGGGCCAAATTTGGTCCCCGGGCCTCGAGTTTGACACATATACCCTATGAGGAGATTGTTGGGATAATCCTAATTTATGCCTAGCCCACATCACCAGTGACGTACTCCGCTGTTTTTGAGACACCTGTCCCATCAATATACATTTTACATCCACAACAGTGATGTTTTTTGCCGGTGTTTTGCTGTTGCCGTTCTTGCGCTTTTAGATCTAAATGACTTTCACAGTTAACTACTGGAAATTTCCATTGACTACAGACATGTTCCCATGCCCACACACTGTATGACAAATATATCCCCAACTGATTTTCCATTATTGTTACTCTTTGTCATAACTGAAAAGCTTCATCAACTGGGAAACTTAAAAAAATGTTCTCTTATTTATTTATTTTTTTTCTCTCTCTCTCTCATCTTTCTCTGAGGACTCTCATCTACAGCAGCCGCAGCAGGTCGACATCCAAAGGTGGATGATGCACAGAGTCATGGTAGGAGACGACAACAAGAAATTATTCAAGGGATGGATAGATAGATAGATAGATAGATAGATAGATAGATAGATAGATAGATAGATAGAACTTTATTAATCCCTCTGGAGTATTGTTCGGGAAATTATGGAATCATTATATAATTAAGTAATGGTTAGAGTGACACTTTGGCTGCTTTTCCTATATTTAACCAAGGTAGATGTTGCGTTTAAGGAACCAACATCTACTTTTTTTTTTTCTGCAATTGACATTATGGGTCTTTGGGTCCAATTTCTACTTCATGCAACAGCAGTAATAACATACAGTAGATGATAAGACCTGGTGCAATCCAAACAGCATGCAAGCCACTGCACTTGCAACAGACTTGGTTCAAGTCCCAAGTCCGAAGCTGCGCGGTGTCAACGCTGACATGGAGGCAAAGAGTGATAGTCGCATCAGGGCAGAGACTCCGCGGTTTCTCGTTACAAAGTAATTAACAGTACATTACTGGCACACATCCATTTAATCGTCGAACTCCCCGTGGAAAAGCGTGTGCGAGCCATTAGAAACCATGGAGAGGAGGCTGACTCCGTACCGTATGGATTCCATACCGCCCCTGGTATTCCACATCCACATCGGCCGGGACATTTAATGCCAGCCTGCGCAGAACACAGCCTCACCAGGGGAAATGGGATAATGACCACCTTGGTTACGAGGGGAAATTTCGACCCTTTCATTTCCACCCTCTTGCCTCCTAATAGTAAAATGGAAATATTGCATGGTTTCAGTGCAATATAAAGTGAAAGTCAATTAAACCTGTTCCGCAGTGAATTAACGCCACTTCGCGGACTTTACTCGCTGATATCTGACTTTTTTTTTTTTTTTTTTTTTTTGGTGCGTTTGGAGCGCAAGTGTGCGCATCCGAGGCACGGACGCGGCGGGCGTTTACGGAGAGACAGGTGAGACAGAAAGGGTTCGGCGGGTCGGTTTACCTTGTTCGAGTGATAATAGTCCAACGAGCTCAGGCAACTTGGATCAGTCGGTAGAGAGCATGAACCCACATTTGCCGGGGGTGCAGGGTAAAATCTCACGTCCATCTCAGGTTGGACGAGACTGAAGGCATGAAAATCACTTTCAGCGTCTTGGACTCAACTGTTGTCTTGTCAGCGGCAAACACAGCGGAGAGAAATAAAAGTAGAAGACGGGGGAAAAGAGGCAGAAGAGAAGGGGGAGTTCTACTTTGGCCACTCTTCTTCCCTCACATCCGTTCGCAGCCGAACTTCGGCACCAACTCTGGTGATGCGCAGCCCTCAGTGGCAGCAGCGGCGGCGGCGGCGGCGGCAGGAGCAGCAGAAGTGGGACGTTTCAGGGAAACGCACGTGTTTGACCAAACTATTCCTCCTGGTTGCAAAACAAAACAATGAAGCAGCAAACATCCAACTTCGATCCGCTGTTGTTGTTGTTTGTTTACAGCGTTTTTTTTTTTTCTGTTGTTGTTGTTGCGGGTTTTATAAATTGACAGCAGAGCTGCAGGACGCGCGCGCACAGCCCTCTGGTTCCTCCTCTGCTCTCAGGACTCCACACAGGCTTTGTTGTGGAGGCGCATATCCCTGCATTGGTTCCAGTACAGAAGTGCTTGGACTTCCCTCTGCCATGCGACCTCTGCCGATAATAAACGGGAAAGAGGAGCGGATGGAGACGGGGGGAGGGGAGATTGGTGGCTGCCTTGGCAACCGCTCTCCTTTCTGCAACTGCGCGCTTCTGATTAGTTGGAAATGTAGTAGTGCGCACGGCTGTGCATTATAAAGCGCACTCTGCTCCATCAGGGCTTCATAAAGGATTCCATTTGGGTTATTGTACCAAGAAAGCATGGACGGATTTTTCACAGAACGTCTCTCTGCTCTCTCTGCTCCTCTACCAATTCATTTTATTTTATTTTTTCTATTTTTTTTCAAACCTCCTCGACATGACCAAATAAATACATTTGTCTCAAAACAGAGCATTTAGCTGAAGGCTGCTGTCATAAAGAGTTAAGGAGGAAAATATATCCCACAGACACTATAGGGCTCTGTGTTTTTAATAGTATTTACTCACATTTTCTGAGGAAGTTTACATTTATATATTTCTATTTAAATGATGATGGTTCCTAAACCCACAGAGGTCAACCATATGAGACCAGCCATCAGAACAGATTCTGGGATCATATTTCAAAGACATCTGTCAGGAGTCCAGACTCGGATCATCTCTAACATGGATTTTTACATTTCTGTGGGATTTAAGTCTAACATTTATTTTGGCCTTCAGGTGTCAGTTACTCAGTGATTTTTAGAGTATAGCGCATCTAGAACTCACTTTACCTACATCTCTGTATTCATTGTTTACAGCTGCGATTCTCAAGTAGTGGGTTGCAACCCAATAGTGGGTCACAGACCTGTTTTCAGTGGGTAGCAGACCTTTGCAGGTGAGAAAAAAAAAAAAAAAAGTAAAATATTTTTTATAATACATTTTAGAACAAGTTACTGAATAAACACTATCTACCTTTGGCCTTCAGTGTGGCCCAGAGGCAATGTTTGAATCTCAGGGTGGTCAGCTTTCAGTGGGCTCACCACCCACAGGAAGGTGGTGCAGTGCATTGTGATTTGGGTGGCATTCGTGGAGACTGCTGCTCTTGCAACTGTGTAACAGATAAGCAGGTGAAGATGGATGGAGAAGTCTATTTTGTCATGAAGGTAGAACCTGAAGCCAGACCGTCCGTAAAACAATAAATAGGGGACTGTGTTCTTTGGGTTCTATGTCTCCTATTAGGGGCACCGATTAGAACAGGTAGCTGCTTGGTGCCCTTGCCACTAGGGGGCCCCAGCCAAAACAACATATTTTTTTTTCTGTGTACACTGATAGTTTGAGGGGGCCAGAGATATTTTGCTTTAAGCCCCAGGAAATCCTAGCACCACCCCTGTATGTCCTCTCCCTTTTACTGAAACAAAACTGAGTTTTCTAAAACCAAACAAAGTAAATATCTGTTTTTATTGCGCCTCATTATTTCCATGTTGATCTCAGCATACTTTAATATATAACCTTAGAAATTAGGTTGTAGTAAACCTGAGTTTTACAATAAATCTCTCCTAATATTCTCCTATAGGAAAGTTTTTTGTGCCATTCCTCATTTTATAGGTCAGTTCAAGACAGATAATTATAAAAATAATAAAAAAAACACCTAAATAAAACTGATGAGCAGCAAAATACTGAGTTAAAAATACCTTGTACTGTAGGAGAGCACTTGTGAAAAGCTCTAAAAATAACAACATTTGTTAAGGGGGTCTGATGAGTTCCTTCTCAGCTTCACTTTAAAGAGAACAAATGTCAATTTTACTGATGTAGAGATTTTTTTTGGATTTCGTCAACGCTTGATGCATTTCGTCTTTCAAATCACCTTTAATTAAAGCCGCTCCACATCCCAGTTCATCAAACTCATATTAATCTCATGTAACGTCACACGACAGCCCAGTCCAAACAATGAGCGCATTGAAAACAGCGTCTGTATACGCCGGCGGTGGACCGTACCAGGAGGGTTTAATCTTGTGTTGCCATACAGTTGCAAATGTGTGTGGGGAGAAGCGGCGGCAGCGAGGGCTGCTTCTGACAGCTCACTGAATGTGATGGATAGCACACCCTTGCCCTGTGATGTGCATGCACATTTGATGTTGAAATGGCCTATCCATGGGACCATTGTCTTTCAATCATGTCAAGGCAAAGTACAGAACAGAGCACATTTTCTGCTGCTTGGCGTTATTACTTTGCCACAGTTTAGAGCACATCTCTTCCCCGGGCCCGCTCAGAAATCTTCTCTACTCTCCTGATGCTCGTCTGAATAGAGATACAGAAATTAGAAAACCTCTCTTTTTTTTCCTGTTCTTTGTGATGCGTCCTTGTTACAACAATGATAACGCAGCATTGCGGTCTCTTCTTGACAAATTTGTAGCGGGGCTTCAAACCGGTTCGAGGAACAAAACCGGAAACTTTTGCCATTTTGCTTGAAACGGAAGCAAAAAAAGAACCATTCTAATTTTTTTGTTCCGGAACAGAACCGCAATGAAAAACGTGTTTAATATTGGTATTATTTTGTTTGCTAAAAATCCTGTGTAACTCACAATTACAGTCATTGGTCTCTAAAAAGCCTTTGGTAGCCTACAATGATCTGATGATGTTCACTTCTTGTGACGTTCATGGACCTTCAGACTATATGGGGAGGACTGACTACCAACTACTGTCACATCTCAAAGGCAACAATAAGAGGTTGATATTGTAGTCTGTCAATATAGAAAATGTTAGTTTCAGACACAATATTAATATATTTGTCCATGTTAATGATGGGCTCCGTAAAACTACCGTGGGTTCATGAACACACCACACTGGTACGATCACAGTTTAGGTCTTTTATGTGTTGACTACTTTCTTTTTGATGTATTTGTAGGGCAGTGGTTGAAGAACCACACTGGGTTCCAGGGGGTTCCAGGTTGGAATCCACCACCTGCCATGTTACCACTGGAGCATGGCATCGTCCCCACTCACTGCTCCCTGGGCGCTCAATGCTGCCCACTGTTCACTTTGGTGATGGGTTAAATACAGAGGTCACATTTCATTGGGTGCTCCCCTTCCTATCATTTGCTTTCTTTCCTTTATACATACAGTGATGGAAAAAAAATGATTAGACCACTCTGCTGTTTTCTTCAATTCCTTGTTCATCTTAATGCCTTGTTCCACTAAAGGTTTATCACCTGGGGGAAACA
>JAFBJS010002071.1:5286-39946 GCA_016785265.1 Paraplagusia blochii | reverse complement strand
CACTGTATTTGTCAGTACAATGTTATTGCTAGTGATGTAGGAACGGAAGTGATTTTTGTCACTGTCAATAAAACCATGCAAAATGGCCAGAAATCAGCTCTGAAATTTCACCTAATTATGAGCCTTTTTTCTTGTTATTATATTTGTTCAGATTAATGTAGATACCCATCACCAAAGTGAACAGTGGGCAGCTTTTGAGCGTCCAGGGAGCAGTGTGTGTAGACAATATCACACTCAGGGCACCTCAGTGGTAACTTAACGGTTGGGGGAATCAAACCGGGGACCTTACAAACCAAAATCTGCTTCCTTAACCACTAGGCCACCAACTACCAACTGCCTTTTTTCTACAAAATCAAACAATTCCATTCTTTATGCCAGGGGTTGTATAATTGTTTAACAGCTGACACGGAACATCCGTTCCAGGGACGTCAATTTCACGGTAGAACCAAAAACCAGAATCTTTAAAATACTGATTCTGTTCGGGAGAAAAAAACTATTCTGGTAGAAAGCCCTGAGTTGCGGACAGGCTTTCATTAGCTGAAACTAAGTGTTGAAGCCGCTCACAGGAAACCATTGTTTTTGCACCAACTTTGACAGCAGCGTCTTCCCACCACTGCAGGTCCTGTGTATCTAACCTTCACAAATTCAAAAAGCTGGTCATTATTGCAGCAGGTCTATTATGTTACAGTGTAGGCCTTCACTGGTGGGCACCTCCTGCCAGCCCCCCCACCCGACCCTCCCAGCTCCCCCAGCCCCCAGCACAGCTCACTGAGAGTTAACCACATGGCTCAGTGCCATGGCTTCATGGGAATGGAATGTGGAGTGCTGTGTGTGCAGGGCTCTTTTCCCAGCATCCCTCACTGCCCAGGCGCATGCTAATGATCAGTATTATTGAAGCACAATTGATGGGCGAGCAACCAAACAAGAGAAACTAATTACTACTAAGGCTTTATTGTCCTTTAATTATGGAAGCTCTATGGCAATTAGCAGCGTACAAAGATGCAGCCCTACTTTAATCTCAAATAAAAATGTGATGCAGATGAAAAAAAAAAGAGAGAAAAGGAGAGGAAGATGAAAGGTACATAAGATAATTTGGCTTTAGGTTTGTTCAGCAGAAATGAAGGCTGATTTGTGCAGAGTGTGGGAGGACAAAAGAAACTAGTGAGGGCTGCGTCGATTCAGACGGAAAATTATCTCAAAACAAAATTGGCAAATGGTGCAACTCTGACCTTGGATGCCTAAAATAAGACGGGCAAACGCGGAACAATTTCTCCCTCCAAAAAACATAACGTTGGAAAACACTCTTCACACCGTCCTTTTATGTCCTTTTATTTAAATAAACCGTTTGAGGTGGAAGGAAAAAAAAAAAAAAAAAAAAAAAAGATCTGGTTGGGGTTTCACAAATAGTTTCACACCCACACCAGGTTTATTTCACATTACAGGACAGACTGAGCCGAGCAGCAAGACAGGAAGTGAAAGCCGCTCGTAAGAAAAGGAAAAAGAACATTACATGCTCGCATGTCCTTCACTGATTGAACAGCGAAGGCTACTTTCTTAGGTCACAGGCAGAAAAGTCTTTATTTGCAGCTTGATTAAACATTTACTATTTACCTCCATTCCACTTCAAATGTTCCAGAGTTTTAAAAGCACGCTGACCTTTTCAAGCATCATTTGTCCTGATTCATGGCTTGTACATTATTAAAGTTGCTTCGAAATGAACATGCACCGTACAGTGGATGTGCTGCACAGGCTTTTATGAAGACATTCTGCATTGAAGCAAACAGCAGAGCCATAACACGTCTGACTTTGCTTGCAAAAGCAAAATTAATTCACAAAACCAACAATACAGCATTTACAACCACAGGCCGACACAGCAAGAGTACAATGTGCTGATCACCCCAGCGGTTCCCAGAGTAGGGGATGGGGCCTCAGAGAGGGTACGGGGCTGTTGTGGGGCAGGGGCAGTAAGGCAGTGTTAAAATAGAACTTGATGACTTTATTTTGAAAAACAAGAACTGAGTTTGATCTGACAAAGAGTTTACAAACAGATCAGCAGGAGGATGTATGGTGTAAACACCCCCATAACAATTACATAATTACATAACGATTACATAACAAACCAAAATCTGAGCTATAGATAGATAGATAGATAGATAGATAGATAGATAGATAGATAGATAGATAGATAGATAGATAGATAGATAGATAGATAGATAGATAGATATATAGATAGATAGATAGATAGATAGATAGATAGATAGATAGATAGATAGATAGATAGATTGGGCATTACAAAAATCTGCAATTAGTTGTAAAATAAAGCAAAGACAAACACCATTATATAAACATCAGTAAGATGATTTAGCAGCAAATATTATTTGTGAAATTTGGAAAAGTTTTCCAATCAACTTTTTTTATTAATTTAGATATGATTTTAGATCAATTGCACTACAGTTGACAAGTTCAGGGTCTCCAAGACATTTTTTTGTGTTTCCATAAGAAGTTTTTATTAACTACCATGTGCTGTCAAGACATTGACAGGGTGAGAAATAATAATTTAAGATATAGTTCTTATTTGAAATATATATATTTTTTCTCTCCAAACTTTGCTTTTATCAAAGATTCCTCCAAAAAAACAAAAAAACCCCACCAAAAAAATTTTCAGCATAGTCATTCACCACATTAGCAATGGAAAGAGGGAATTTCTGATTAGTTTAAAACAGTGCTTGGTAGCAGGTTTTACAGGTATTTAAGTAATTAACAAAAAAAAAATATTTTCTCAAATCTCTTCAATGTGAAGGAGCTGAGATACAATCAGTCAGACTTATTTTTATATTTCCAGTCTCTCACTTATAGCACCTATTTTTATTTTTTTTAATATTTTAGAAAACTTAAAATACACAATAGCCTGGTGGCCTAGTGGCTAAGGAAGTGGACTTGTGTCAGCTAGGCTTCAGGTTCGAATCCACCAGCTGCCAGGTTGTCACTGAGGTGCTCTGACTATAGCACCGTCCTGATGCACCTCACAACCCACAGTAAGGCTCAAGTACGGTGCAACATGATTTGGGTGGTGCCAGTCGCACCTGCAACCCCGCAACGGACAAGAAGATGAAAAAGAATGAATGAGTTATACTACGCTGCAGTGTATGTTGTTGCCTTTTTTTCAGGACATTAAAATGTCAAACGCTTTAACATTGAAGTATAATGTTTAAATAAGTGACTAATATGGGTTATGAGCAATTCATTATTTTTCATTTGGACATAAAAGCGTAGGTTGCAATTCTAAAAATGACTGGAATAGAAACATTTAGAAGCATGAAACGTCCACTAATTGACAGAATCGTAACCTACTTTTTTACTATTTAGCCCGTGTTAATTTCATCTGTTCACGCAAGCTGTAAACAACCTGTCATATTATGTCTAATGACTCTAATCCTTTAATATATTTCCTTATTTTCAGCGCAAATGATTAGTCTGTCTCTCAACCCCGTGGCTCTTTAAAACAACCTGACAAAGACTGAGTCTCACAGCGTTTTAGAGGCTGCAAACCACCGTACAGAGAAGGATTTAATGTCACTGTTATAATGTGTTCCTGTGAGTTATGTTTATCTGCGTTCCTCCGCTTGCACCTGTGCCCATCTGTTCCAGGAATAATGAGCCGCACACTAAATAAGCACTAAATGGAGGAAACCTAGAAAATGTTTGGACCTATTTTTTCACCCGGAGAGGAGATAAATATTGCACATTGCTCATTTTATGCATTTTTTTTTATTATTATTATATAAATTCAGATTTTTATGATTTTCTTGCAAAAGCAAGAATCTGGAAACAAAGGGAACCAGTCAGATGTGGACCAGTTGCTGCACCTTGGACCCCTGTACCAGGTGGCACTGTCGTCATCACAGCTCAGACAGCAGAACAGATACAGATAGATCATTTATGGTCGTGGTTAAAGACTCTGTATGGACACCAGAGTTCTACATTGACTGGGCCCAGAGTCCTGGTTAATAGATAGTGATCCCATGAAGACCTTGCTGCAGCTCGGCACACAAGAAGATCACGACCTAGTTTCCCCAGGGTTCAGCTCCTATACTCTGCTGCAGCATCATAAGCCTTTGATATGAGAAGCACTGAAAGATTATGTCCAACACACACGTGTGTGTGTGTATTTATTTACCACACAAAATAATGATGCCGGCCTACTAATAAGATGTGTAATACTGCTTAAGGTAAAGCTGATAAAAATACAAATACAAATGAAACCTAAATAACTTTAAACACTATTGAACAGAGCAAAGATGCCAGAATCACCTTGTAGTTTTTATGGCTGCATTGCATTATTTTTTATCTTTAAGAATTATTGCTGTTACTCTTCTTTCTGGATTTATATTTTTTGTGTATTTTTATTTTAATTTCAATTGCTTTCTATTTTCAGTTCTGTGGGGTTGGGTTTGGTTATTGTTCTTTTTATATTTTATGTATATTTATTTTATTTTTTAAGGATCAGGAAAAGAACAGGGAAATGTGTTCTGTTTAATTTAATGCCAAAGATAAAAAAATATGCATATTAATCCGTAATTTCCAGAAGAGAGGGATTATTAAAGTGCTATCTATCTTTTTATTAAATGCATTTGGCCAAATATATATTACTATATTACTTTTGTCTGTTTAAATTCTCAGTCGTCCAGATTATTTAATCCAAAATAGTAACTTCAAAAGCAACTGGACACTTGTGCCTTGAAGAGGCTTCTTTGGAAAAATCCTCCTCAAGGCTCAGGTTTTTTAGAAACCTACCATGTCCAGTGGAGGTTCCTTCTACTGAGGGAAGCCTCTTGGATGAGAGGTGAAACGTCTTCAAGAATCCCACTTTGTTCAGTTGTCCTTGACTATTTTTGGTCATATTAATTTTCCCTGCTGTCTTTCAAGAGCAGGTAACCTTCACAGCCACCTGTTAAATAGACGCAAAAAAAAACCCTCCTGTTTATGCAGATCAGAAGAAAAAAAATATCTGACAGTTACTGCCTGTGTAAAAAAAAAAAAATTATTTTTGTGCAGATTAATTTGGTCTAAAACTAGAAATAAACAGATAAACACCCTCTGTTGTCATTGTGACATCACTGCAACCACTGGAATGTAACTTCTGTTTTTAACCCATCACCAAAGTGACCAGTGGTCAGCTTTGACCAGCTTTGGGAGCAGTGATGAAGATGGAGATCCGTGGATGTTGGTAAAGATAACATGATCTCAGGATCTTATATAGTGACCCCTACAGGGGACAGTTGAAATTGGGAACAGGTTTTCACTACAAACAGCTGCTGACCAATCAGTCAATGCTACATTCTCAGTGCTGCCCCCATGAGTAGGTTATTGAAGTAGGTCAACAATGTCAGTTGTCTGGAGGAATTTCAACATCAGGGACAAAGAGCGGTGCAGGACTCACTGTAGGACAGTAAATGAATGAAAGTTACTTCTAAAAACACACCTCAGTGCTGCATTCACTGACTCCTCTCAGTTTGGAGTCCCTAACGACAGATGAGTCACTCCTTTTTTGAAGCTTATTTATCCAACACTGCATTCATTTGTTTATTGAAACACAACTGTTGCGTTTAGGTGACACTTTGTTAAACCAGCCGGAACAGAGTTTTTATTTTATTTAAATTTGCTGTTGTTGCAAAAAGGAAATAATAATCTGCTCACTTCCTGTTCAGTTGCACGTGAAGACAGTTTGACTCTATTTATCAAATTACTTTCTTAATTTCATTTAATTTGATTGGATCTCATTGATTTGTTGACTTATTTTGTCACAGCATCAGATTAAAGACTTTTTATCTATTTTATTTTTTTTACAGTGACAAAATTTTAATTGCCTTTTGCTGTCGGTGTCTTCATTGCGGTTCGAGTCAAACTCTCACATATATACAACACACCATCCTCACACCCACACCTATGAAAATCTACCTTCCGGTGTGTTGCAGAACAAATTTGAACTCAGTATAAACTGAAAATAACCAGAAAATTCAACAAGTAGCATCACAGAATATAATTACTTACACTAATTATAAATAATTCCATTCCTGTGATTTCACCACCAGCAGGAAGGCTCACAGAATGGTGGAGTATGATTTGGGCGGCAGAAGTGAATACTGAAGCCCTAAGACCAGGCATGGGCAAACTAAGGCCCGGGGGCAAAATGCGGCCCGTTGAGCTTCTTAATGCGGCCCGCCAAACATGTCCAAATTAAATCATTTATTGATATTATCATTATAGTTCTGCCCTTTGCTTTCAATGCCTGTGTTTCCCCAGTAAATGCCTGTTGAGCTTTTAAATTTGGCCCGCCAACCTTGTCCAAATTAAAAAATATATATTTATACTATCATTATACTTCTGCCTCTAACTGCAATAATGTGTTTCCCCAGTAGATGACGTCATTAGAAATGTGGGACTTTAGGATTTATCATTGACTTTTACATGTAATTTTTCTTAGTTCAAACAAACAATCTACAGTCATGGAAAAAAATGTCAGACCACTCTTTCTTTAATTTCTTGTCCATTTAAAAGTCTGCTTCCACTTAATCTACGTTAATCTGGACAAATATAACAACAACATAAAAGGCTCATAATGAAGTTTAATTTCAGAGCTGATTTCTGGCCATTTTGCATGGTTTTATTGACAGTGACAAAAATCACTTCCGTTCCTACATCACTAGCAATAACTACTGACAAAGTACTGTACAAAGTACTGACAAATACAGTGCTTTTAGTCATTGCATGGTTTTGTGTTCATTGTTTCCCCCAGGTGATAAACTTTTAGTGGAACAAGGCGTTAGGATGAACAAGGAATTGAAGAAAACAGCAGAGTGGTCTAATCATTTTTTCCATGACTGTGTCTTTTCTGCTCTGGATTCGGCCCCTGTGTCCAATTATTGGACCAATTGTGGTCCGTGATCCAAAGAATTTGTCTATGTTTGGTCTAGACACACACAACTTACAGTGGGCTCACGATCCACAGGTTAAAGTATGTTGTAGTGTGATTTGGGTGGCAGCGGTGGAGACTGGAACCCGGGAAAGTGAATGAATAAGTTGGACAATGAATGAGTGGGCAGCAGAGGTGGCTGAGCAATAAGAACGCTTTGATTTTTCTCTGTCATCTAGAGAAAAAGTGAATCCCCAACTGACAGATTTTGCTTTCACGCAGCAAAAGTACTGTCCTCACTGTAGATAAAATGAACTTCTCAGATGAATGGCGTTGGAGAACAGTGGGCCCGTGAATACGTAATGCTGCCGAGGCAGTTTTTTAAGTGACTGACACTGAGTCCTCTGTGTGTCATCTAACCACAGGCCTTACACGCAGCCACTCTTGATGCTGCTAAAGACATGTGTAAACCTTTCCCCTCCGCGTGAAGCTCTGTGGGAAGACAGAGACGCTCAGTGCAAAGGAGATTGTCAGTCTGACCACGTTTCCATCTAGCACTTCATTTCAAGGAAATTCACGAGACTCCTCTAATTGCCTATAGGGTTTGGGCCGAGCTACGAGGGAAGGATGTAACGCAGGCTCTTCTCATATCATTAAAAAGGCCGAGCTCAGCGCACAGGGATAATGTCGCGTGAGTTAAAGTTTCCGGTTTCGCGTCCTTGTTTAAAAAACAGCGGTGCTGTTTAGATCGCAGCTCGTTTGTAGGATATGAACAAGTCCGCACATTTCACCCTTTTTTTTTTTTTTTGCATCTTCATTTGTTCCATTTCAGACACTTTTTATCTCCGTACATAAGTCACTTACGTCCATGCTTCTCCAACCCCATGCAGATAACCTCTTCTTTTCATTCAACCACATTATTTGTTAGTGAAAATTGCGTTTCAAGTGGAGAACTCATTCCCACATTGAAAATTCAAGCAATCAGAGCCCCTTTCAGAGGAGCAATTAGGATTCTTTCTGAGTAGCTGAAATTATGGCTGTTTTTATCAAATGTAAAAAAAAAAAGGAACGTAAAATAGAATGATGCTAATTCCAATGCAGCACGTTTTTTATGCGACCAAGCAGCTATAACAACTTTTAAATGCGTTTTATTCTCCCTTTGATTGCACATTAATTAAATGCATTTGGCCAGAAGAGGAAAATATATAAAGTATATTATTCTTTCACAAGCTGCTAACCTTCACAGCCAGGCGTTTAAGTCCAACTTAAGTCTTCTGTTTATGCAGAACGGAAGACATGATCTGACAATTACTTTCAGTGTAAAAAAAAAATCCTATTTTTGTGCAGATGAAAACATGTAGATTCTTGGTAATCCCAATCATGCACGCTGGTGAAACAATGCTCCCCCCCCTCCCGCCCCTCACCCCTTTCTCATGTTTGATCCACTGATTAAATGAAGCATACTTGGATCTTTATCTGGGCTGAAGGATGATTTCTACCCTGGCCTATAAGGACAGGTCTGGTCACTGCCGCTCAATAAGAGGATCAACACAACAACATGAGATACAGCTGATGTATATGTTTGGCACTTAAATCTTAAATCGTCTAGAATCTATTTATCTTTTTTATCTCTTTATCAATATATGTATATGTAAATATATATATGTATATATATCATAAATATTATACAGCAGTTCTCCTGTTGTGGCCTCAGTGCATTGAGTTTTTAATATTTTAAATGTATTGCAGCGTTGTAGATTTCTCACTCTATTGAGTTTTTGCTGCAGTATACAAACAGTAACATACATATAAACACATGCACTGGGGAGAAATAATCTGTATGAATGCATAAACAATTTGTGAAAATTATTTGTTGTATTTTCAACGATTTGTGAAAATACACTGTTTGAGCCTCAAGAAAGGGTTAAAATATATTTATATATATTTATATACATATATAACTATATATATGTAAATAATAATTATTAGTATTACATCTAAATATGTTTATTTTTTTAAATTTCTGTCTATTTCAAGCATTTCTGTGTATATGTACTGTAAATATACACACGTACTTTCATATAGGTTTATATATATAAATATATATATATTTGTGTGTGTGTGTATGTATGTATGTATATGTACCTGTTCAGCATATATGCCCAGCAAATATGTTTATTTCTACATATATACATACATTTGTATACAGTATGTATATATGGTAACATATACATATATGTACATATATATAAACTAAAGGACCAGGACCAAAATAGAATTTCATTATTCCATGAATAAACTTGTCTACAGATCCTCCTTTATATACAGTATATAGATTTAGATATATCTACAACATCAATAAATGTATATATACACGTTTATTGACGTTGTTTTTACCTCAGTAAATTTCAAAATGCAGACAAAATGACCACCTTGGAGTTTCTAGTGTCTAGGTTTTATTTTAAGCCACAGACAGCCACAGACAGTGGTTGGACCAACTACTTATATAAATACTAGTGTACAGTAAGTAAGTGCTGCCACTGTCATACATGTCAAATCTGTAAGCAACATGTCATTTAGTCCAGAGAAATAATCAATGGATAAGAATACTACAGAAAAAAAATACCCAACTACTTCAGACTAAACAAAAAGATTTTCTAAGAAAGATTCCACAAAATATAAAAATCACAAATGAGAAATGATTCTTAGTGAAAAGTAAATAATCCTCAAAAAAGGAGACGATTTATGAAGAAAAGACTGAAACCTGACCTTGTCTGGCAGGTAATTCACACAGAGACAGAAGTCGGTGTGAATGGACTGACGACCCAAGGTTCTTACAGTTGTATTGGCGTTTTAGGCTGGCTTTAAAAAGGAACACATCATATTATTATCTCACTGCACAAGTGGATTCATGTGGTGAGAAATGTCTGCAAAAAAAAAAGAGGGTTTCATGGTCAAATTCTTCTGAAAACTTCACTGCTCTTTTCCAAGCCTGTAATAAAGGGGACAAACCATCACTTCTTCTCACTGAAGCAGCTTCAGTGTCTTTGTTCCATATTGTTGGATTGAAAAATGCATCGACTGCTATTTTTCTGCAGTACCAGCTGTGGTGGTATGGTCCTGTCAGTGCAGTGGTTTCAAATAGGGGGGCGAGACCCTTCTTGAGGCACACAAATTTGGCTCTAATTTAGATTTTTTTTTTTATTAGTTTGAATGTAACGTAGGAGTCTATTTTGGTTTTGATAATAGTTTACAAACAGGGGGCGCTGCGGTTTGGAAAAACTCTGCTTGGGTTTATGTTTGACTGACAACTCTATGGAACTAGATTGGGTATTTTTTGGACTGTGACTCATAGAAGATGATGGAAAAACTTTGTTTCTTACAGTTTAGTTTTCATTTCCAGTGACTTTTATCAATAAACTGCATATTTTTAACAACAGGGTTTCAGACTGACTCATCTTTTTCTTCCTGTTGGAGTTTTTTTTTACGAGGTAGAACATTTTGTACGAGGTCCAACACTGTACCGCATGGCAAAGTCACTGTATAAGAAAGAAAAGAAAGTTGAACTTTAATGATGGATTTTGAGAAATTATTGTGTTAGCAGCAGCAAACCAGCCACTAGAGGGCAGGAGTCAGTGATTTTCTTTAGTGTTGGTCCCAAGCCTGGATAAACGGTGAAGGTTGCCGGTGTAAAACTTGAAAAAGGGACAGTCCAAAAGGAGAAGAAGAAGATTGTGTTAACCAAAAAAAGGGTTTAGTCGTCAGCAGCTGGACTTCTTCTTGGAGTTGAAAGACGTTTCGTTCCTCAACTGAGGAACTTCATCAGTTTCTGGTTGATGTCAGAGGGAACTCTAGTAGTTCTCCTCCTACAGACCACTCCCTTCACCACTGGACAAAGGAGAGTTGTCCATTCACATGTCCAGATGTGAATGGGAGTCGTTGTTACACCCGTCTAGAGAAGACTGATCTGGTATTGATGAGCAGTTGAACTTCCTAGGTTCAGATCTCAAGGCAGAATGGTCTGTAGCAGACAGTTGATGACGTAGACCTCCACCTCTATTGAAGGTTGGTTGTTCCAGATGAGCATAGATGGGTTCACTCCCAAAATATGCACTGGAGAAATAGAACTACTAGAGTTCCCTCTGACGTCTACCAGAAACTCATGACGTTCCTCAGTAGCAGAATGAAACGTCTTCCAACTCCAAGAAGAAGTCCAGTTCCTTATGTGAATCTTCACAGACAAAGTTGTGTAAACAGCAGCAGTTGTTTTAACCACTGTTAACAGGTTGTTCCTGACAAATGCCAATGTTGTTGTGCCTCTGGGAATCAAACCCAGGACTCTCTGCCCTCTCTGTTTTGGAGGTACGGTAAGCAAGACACAAAGTTCCGACAAAACTACATGAGATAAATTCTTGAATTGGAATTACAAAAGAAATGCTCCTTCCCATTATTCAGCAGTTACCACAGCGAGTCAATAATTTCCATCTCACTCTGTCCTCCGCATCTTTAACTCCAACTCCAACCACCTCCATGTCCTCCATCACCACATCCATAAATCTCCTCTTTGGCCTTCCTCTTCGTCTCCTACCTGGTAGCTCCATCTCTAGGATCATTCATCTCCCCACTGTCCCTCCTCTGAACATGTCCAAACCATCTAAATCTGGCTTCTCCAAACCTTCATGTCTGTGTTGTTGTGAGAATCTCAGCATCTTTGACTCTGTCAAAAGAATTCTTGCATTACAAAAGAAATGAATGTCAAAATACCATGTGTTGCACAGTCATCATTTGAAATGATTGCATTAAAATAGTATGAAATATGACAGAGTCAAGACTTCTTCGTCTTCACAGTCTTGTTCTCACGTGTTGGACTTAAATAGGACTGTCCCTCTCACCAAACACTGTACAGACACACAAGCATCATTGTTGGACAATAGAAAGCAGGGCTGAGAAAATAGTTTCTCATCAGATCCCTCGAGAGATTGGAGATTAGAGTTTTATCGACGCAACCCAACATGATGAGTATTTTTTTTTTTTTTTTTTCTCTCCCTGAGATGCAGACAGAGCGCAGCTGAAGTGGATGCATTGTACGGTCACTTGTGTCAGTTGGACATGGTTGCTCGCATGAATAAAATATGGGAGTTGAACACGGTGTTCGACACTCTTTGGCTACAACAATATCCTTTTAAGAGTAATTCCACTTAGGCCGAGTTATCACTCACTCATTCACTCACTCACCTATTCACCGGCTCACACACACACACACACACACACACCGTCCTTTTCTGTCTCTCGTACAGACACAAACAAACACGTTTTCAGGGTTGGGAGAACGCTACATTGCCATTACCAGTAAACACAGAGGACGGGCTAAGAGTGGAAAGAGGGAGAGAGGGAGAGAGGGAGAGAGGGGGGAGGAGGCGATGGGATAAAATCCATCAGATTTGATGGCATGGTGATGTAGATAATGTTTTCTCTTTTCAGCTCAGAGACAGGAAGGCAGAACACGAGCACTTTCACTCCGCCGTGAATGAAAGGCAGCGGGGTTTACAGAGTTTGTGTTTCCAACATGGTTCTTTGTACGTTAGAATCCATAACAGAATTACTGCACATGCACTTAATCCGGCTATAGCTGAGGAGATGGTCCTGTATGGAAACTAAGGTGGGGAGAGAGAGAGAGAGAGAGAGAGGGGTTGGGAAGTGGGGGCATAATTAACCAGTTTCTCATCTGTTTGCACAAATACGGCTGAAAAGCCTCCTCAGAAAAAAGTGCTCGGTGCTACGGTAATTTGCTGCACAGAAACATGGGAAAACAAGTGCGCTGAGGAAATGGAGATGGTTTTTAAGGTCTGAAAGCCACAGCTGCTTGGCAAGCAGGAGCCAGCTCCTTTGTCTTTTATCTTCTTCTGTAATGTGCACAGGTGCTGCTTAATTCAATTGCAGAACGTTGCCATGGTTTTACATTAATATATTTCCATGTTACCATTACGACTGTTGTCATGGAGATGATAGGACCTATTTGAACTGAAAGCAGAGATGGTTTTATGGGGGTATTGCTCTCTCTCTCTCTGTCTCTCTGTCTCTCTGTCTCTCTCTCTCTCTCTCTGCCTCTCTTTCTCTCTCTCTTTCATTTGGTTGCTCCATGTCAAGTCACATGGCATGCAGCTAGATTTAAAGCTTGACTTCACCCTCCACCCCTTTTTATTTTCCTGGTTCTAACTCAGTATCTCTGAAACAGAAAATACATTTCAGACGTTCTCTGCAGCGGCGCCGGCAACAGAAAAAATCCTCCCGATATATATATTTTTTTTTTCTTAATTTCTGAAGTAAATTCCAAGTGGCCTCACTAATTAGCAGCAAAACATTGCTGAACAAATGTTGCCCTTTTATATAAGGTTGCATTTCACCCCAGCTATGGGGAACAAATCATTAAATTAAACTCTAAATAAAACTCTAGATATTAAAAATATACATTTTAAGCACAAACGTGAATTCTAATGTCACAGGTGAAGGTCTGGTCAGGACAGCCTGGATTAGATGATCTCAAACTCTCCAACCTTTTTGACCATGAATAAAATATTTCAAATCAAATTAGTGGATTTTCCCCATGAGGAGACAAATAAAGCAAATATGAAAAATGAATTGAATTCCTAGGACGTCCACTTCCCCAGATGGGAACCTTACCCCATGTTGGAAACCACTGACCCAGATAAATAGGACATAAAACAATAATATTTGGTCCAAATATGCTGAGAATAAGAAGGAACTCATTGTACCCAAAGAACACTACCCCCATAACACTACCCCCATAGTAAATTAATGTTACTGGTATATATTAACACAGTGGTTACGTCATAATCTGGAATATAAAAACATACAACATGACAGGTGTAAACCAACCTGTCATGTTGGTTTGTTAACCAACTTCTTCCTGTGTCTTTAATTTCTTGTCCATTTAAAAGTCTGCTTCCACTTAATCTACATTAATCAGGACAAATATAATAACAACAAAAAAAGGCTCATAATTCAGTTTAATCTCAGAGCTGATTTCTGGCCATTTTGCATGGTTTTATTGACAGTGACAAAAATCCCTTCCGTTCCTACATCACTAGCAATAACATTGTACTGACAAATACAGTGCTTTTAGTCATTGCATGGTTTTGTGTTCATTGTTTCCCCCAGGTGATAAACCTTTAGTGGAACAAGGCATTAAGATGGACAAGGAATTGAAGAAAACAGCAGAGTGGTCTGATCATTTTTTCCATGATAAGATATTCTTAATGCATTTATGGAAAATCGCAACTTAACTACCAGTCAGTCAAGGATACCATTTATTTAGACCCACTGCTCTGGGATGCAATTATTCAAGTATCCATAAAAACCATGAAGCTTGTTGTTGTTTTACATTCTATCATGTCAATAAACACAAACTTGGACCAGACTGGATGTTACTAACTGGCATCACTTCAGAAGATTCTTCTTCTTGTTTTGGCTTGTCCCTTTTCCAGGGGTTGCCACAGCATGTCAACATTTTTCATCTCCCCCTGTTCTCTGTATCCTTAACCCTTACTCCAACGTCCTCCATGTCTGGTATCACCCGGTAGCTCCATCTCTAGGATCATTCTTCTACCAATGTATCCACTGTCCCTCCTCTGGACATGTCCAAATCATCTTAATCTGGATTTTCAAGCTTTTTCTCCTTCCTTCCTGTCTGTGTTGTCCCTCTAATCACCTCATTCCTGATTCTGTCCATCTTTCTGTCCACCCTAACCCTCTCCTAAAGAGAACCTCAGCATCTTTAACTCCTCCACCAATTGCCTCCTGGCAGTGCATTTCAACCGTAGGCCTTCGATGACATCATAGTTGTGTGACGTCAAATTAATACGCCTCGTAATAACATCATTATGACACCAGGACTTGAGAATCACACATGTACATTATATCAACCTTAATATAGGCTCATCAAGCAACACTTCATTTCCAGAAAATTTAATATCATTTATTTGTAGTATTTAACTGTGCCGGTGGCCAAGTAGTTGACGGTTTGTTTCGTCCATGTCCAAATCTGGTCTTTCAAGCTTTTTCTCCAAACCTTCCTTGTCTCTCCTGAAGAGACCTTTAACTCCTCAACCTCCAGCTCTGCCTCCTGTCCTCTGCCTATTGCTACTTTAGCTAGGTGTACACTGTGCTATTTTGTCTTGACACTACAAGTGAAACACTAGGACGGTTAGTTCACAGCTCACGGCTGGTGTTCTCACACTGTACGAACCTGTGATCTGGTGCGATTGGACTGATCAGACTGTACGATCATACACACAACTCCTGCAGCCAGAACTGTTTGGATAAAAGAGGCTGCCAAATGTATTAGTTATATACTGTAATATAAAAATAATGTAAAAATAATAACGAAAAGGAAGATTTTTTTTTTAGAAGAAAACTCTATTGCCAGTTGTTACAAATGTAAATAAAAACAAGAACACTGAAGAAGGCAGATGTTTGGATGCTCACAGTTTTTCTCTGAGACACGAGAACAAAAAAAGGTGGTGATGGCAGCGTGTATAGACAAGGAAATGTCTTGGCAGTTGTGGTCAGACTGGTCTGTCACTTCCTCCATGCTGCTCTGAGGTGTTCAACTCTTTACTACTCCATATATATATATATCTTTGTGCAGGTTCAGTGTGGTGTGGTGGGTTGGGGTTTGATTTTCACACGATAGTGAGGTGATAATCGCTTGTCATAACCTCATGATCACAATTCACAGCACAACACAACTCAACGCCGATTGTCCAACGATGAGTGTCCCAATCTCACAGTCAAATCACTGGTGAGTCAACAATTTCCATCTCACCCTGTCTTCTATGTCTTCTACTCTGACTCCAACCACCTCCATGTCCTCCCTCACTGCATCCATCAATCTCCTCTTTGTCTCCTACCTGGTAGCTCCATCTCAAGGATCATTCTTCTACCATTGTCTCCACTGTCCCTCCTCTGAACATGTCCAAACCATCTCAATCTGTCTTCTCTAACTTTCTCTCCAAACCCTCCTGTCTGTGTTGTCCCCCTGGCTACCTCATTCCTGATTTTGTCCAAGGATGGACAAAATATAATTGCCAAAAGAGAACCTCAGCACTGGCTGAGGTTCTCAGTTCTGAGTTCTCAACACTCAACACTCAGAACTGGCTTTCAGACTCATGGCACAACTTTTTTAACCGACTGCAAAATCTGCGTTGCTGAAAATAAAAAAGTTCTACCAAACTCTGGTAACTTCAGGTGACACAGTGGAAACTTGTGGAAACAGAAAACAAATTTAACAAAGAATCATAAGAAAGTAAAAGTAAGCAGCTAACAATGAGGACATGAGGACGGGTAATCTGATCACGTATAGGACCAGGAAAGGTTACTCCTCCCTGCGTGTACAGATTGAACCCTGTGCATTGTGCACAGTTCTCATTCAAACATGTAATGCAGCACACAGAACATGTTCCCGATGACTATTTCCATTACCGACATACCGGCAGTGATTGAATGTCTTTTGATTCCCAGGAGAACTGTGCTTGGAAGGGAAATTGCATGAACTAATCAGGTACAGAAATGTGGAGGCTCCACTGGAAATGGAATTTGTTAAAAATCAAAACAACTATGTAAAATGCAGAGATTTTTTTTGAACATAGCCCACGCTACCAACATCTAATCGAGACTGGGTTATTCCAATTAAAGTAATTGCACACTTTCATAAAATCAATACTGCTCCCTGGTACCATAATTGCTTCTTTCAATCAATTTGATGCATTTTCTAGAACAAAAGGCAAAGCAGGGATATTCAATTTACTCAAGCATGCCAAAGTTGATGGAATGCTTGTATTGGCTATTAAAGCATTGGTTGTTTTCTTCTTCTTCTTCTTCTTCTCCTTCTTAAGGATGTCTCTGGAATATCTTCAGAGGCAAGTTCAAAGTCACCTTGTTATCTCTGGATTTTGCTTTCAAAACCACTGTAACTCATTATATCACAGGGCTAGGAGTGCATTAGTAGTCGTCGGAATTAGATGCAAAATGTATCACAATGCAGGGCTGACGTTGTCAAAATCGAGCACGGGTTTCTGTACTAATGAATGGGTCTGTATGAGTACAAGCACGTATACACAAATGCAAACACGCACGTCCGAGATCCAAACAAACACAGAAAGAGGAGAATAAGAGAAGAAGAATCTCCAAAAGCATCAGGAAGGCTGGGAAATTGGGATACGGTGACAGCTTTGATCCATCAGCAGACCATGATACAGAGCAAAATCAAATGTGTCCTACTTTTCTCTGCATTAACTGAGACCGAGTATTTTTTTTTTTCTTCGTCTGGAATTTTTTGCATGTGCAGTATTTCAGTTCTCCTCATACTACTGTTGGGGAACAGAAACAGAAATAGGTCTAGTGCCTTCTCTCATGTTTACTCAGTTCTCACATGCACACCCATCCATCAGACTTTACGGATACATAAAAGGAGAAAAAAAAAAAGGAAAAAAACTTGTGTTTAAGCCATAAAGATTTTCTATATTTTTGGTGTTTCTGATTTTTCTCTCTCAACACTTCTTTTCAGGGGATAATGAAAAATGCCTGATATAAAACTCCACTCTTGCTCTAAAGCACCGAGCTTTATGCTATTCTTATACAAACACAAAGTGACAAGATGGTTATTCTCTCCGCGCACTGACAGTTCATTCCAGACTAGGAAAAATGTCAAAAATGTTTAGTCACGGCTGAGTGGACTTAATTACCGTCCTCTGGGCTGCCACAGAACTCAGTGCCACTAATGGTCCCGAGCTGCAGATAAAATTCCATTTACAAGAATGTTGCACAAGATCAGATTTGGCCCAAATGAAATATTTACTTTAATGTCATTAAAGTGACAATCCTCGTCACCAAAGTCAGAACGTTTCTACAGGAGGAAATATTTAGATCTTAATACAATCATCACGGGCCTTCAAGATCAAACTGAGGCGTAATGACATTTTTTATAGATTAAATGATGAGTGAGGTATAGTTTAGATAATTTTTTTATTATTTTTTTAATGTAAAGAGGGAAGTTTGATTAGATTAGATTAATAAAAACCTTGGCCTTTCTGCCCCCGCCACCAGATAATGGATAAGTGGGTGTATAGCACAGGTGCAAACTTAGGCCCGGGGGCCATATCTGGCCCGCAGTGTCATTATATTTGGCCCACAAGATCATATCAAATATGCACTAGAGTTGGCCCACCAGTATACAGACCTTATATACTAGCAAGAGTTGTAGTATTAGTGATGCATGGTCTTTGTTATAGCACAGACATTTATTTGTTGTTGGTCTGTTAAAAACATTAAAAGAATCTGGAAAGATAAAAGCAAATGCCACTGATGTGTGTTTTATTTCTGATTTAATTTCTCATGTGTTTATAATAGGGCTGGGTTAAAAAAAATCGATTAATCGATTTGAATCGATTTTTTTGTTAATAGGACGATATCGATTCATAAATCCAAAAATCGATCTTTTTTTCCTTCTTTACATGAGCTCATGCACCACAGGTGATTACGTATTTCCATGGTTACGTAAAACAAATGTAAAAACAACATGGCACTAAAATCTAAAATTCAAAACGTCTGCCTTGTAATTTTGGGTCAAGTCATGGTAAATAAAAAATGCATGATTGGATTAATATGACTGCCTTGAGTAAATTTGTGATGGAAATAAATGTAAAAAAAGAAATTTTTTATTAGCAAATGGATTAAGTTTCAATTTTAGCTTTGATTCTTCTGAGAATAATGTTGGTACCAAACTATAATTGATATAAAAAAAACTGAGTCGAAAACCGAAGCGAATCGTCAATTGAATCAAATCGAACCCTTCGAATCGAATCGATTTAGAAAATTTAAATCAATACCCAGCCCTAGTTTATAATATTAAGTGGCTGTTACAGATTCAATGTTCCTGAAAATCAAAATTAAAATCAGAGGTGGCACTTTAGGACGGGCAAGCCAGGCAGTTGCTTGGGGCTGCGGCCACTAGGGGGCCAGGTCAAAATTTTACTTTTTTTTTATAGGGTGAAGAGACCCTAGCACCGCCCCTGCTTTACATATCTTGAGAAGAGGAAATATTTACAGTATATTTTTTGATAATTATTCAGTCTGGCCTGGGACTTCATGACAGTTTTTAATTGTAATTTAATGGTGTATGTATAATGGATGGATGGATGAATGGATGAAAAAAAACCTTAACATTTCAGCAAATTCTTCTGTAAAATCTTCTTTGCTCTTGTATACAGTGTAAAAACTAGTGTTTAGACATATTTGTCAAATAAAGCTTGAATCTACAATGTTATTCAGAAAAGCATAGAAACTTAAATCACAGTAGATATAACAGCTGACATGTCTGTCACATGATAAGCATTTTACGGAGTTGACACAACCTGTCAGTACCTTGTTATTTTTGTAACTACCTTGAATCTCCTGTATCAAAATACTAAAAAAAAAAATACCACATCCAGTAATGGAGAATAAAAACAATCTTGCCAGAACATACAACACATTGAGTGTCTGAGATGAGCTGCTGTCTGCGATGCTGTCCCTCTGTCGTCCTTCACATCCATCATATGAAAATGAGTTTATATGCATCACTGCTACTGTAATGGTCTTAAGAGGCTGAGGGAGAGGCTGGACTAACATACGGAGACGGCACAATGAAGAAGAGCCCACTGACATTAATGAAAATGTATACCATTTAAAACTTGTAGAAGCAGCGACGTAGATGGAGATGGAGCATTACTTATTAATAGGAAATGGACTAAGTGACGGCCTGTTGATGTTTCCTTACCTTGTCTTTTACACTCGAAGCTCCCTCTTCTCATCCGTCGTGTTTTCCTGTTGATAAAGAAGAGACGCTCCATTATACTATGTTGACTTTTGCAGTGAAATACAGACAGCATTTACTTAATGTCCTGCATAGACTGTGAATAGGAAATGGTTGCAACTGACTGTCCTGGACTAAGTTTTGGACTGAGAGTCAAGAAGGGGCTGCAGTGGTGGCCTAGCGGTTAGGGGAAGCAGACTTGGGTCTGGCTTCAGGTTCGACTCCACCTAATTTCCACTGGGCCCACCACCCTCAAGAAGGCTCACAGTATTATTATGTTTATTTTTAAAACTTTATTAATCTCCAGGGAGTATCCTTCAGGAAATTATGCCTCTGCATTTAACCCATCACCGTAGTGACCAGGGGGCTGCTGGCTGGGCTAGCTACCGGGGAGCTGTGGGTGGGGACCATGCTCAGGGCACCTCAGCGGTAACTTGGCGGTAGGGGGATTCAAACAAGTCTTACAGACCCAAGTCTGCTTCCTAAACCACTAGGCCACCAACTGCCCCCCAAAATGAGGAACACTTCACAAATTTGCGTGTCATTGAGTTGTGATTTGGGATGGCAGTTGTGGGGACTGCTGGCCATGAGACGTGAAGATGGATGGATGAATAGGAGTCAAGCAAAGATCTGGAATGAACTAGAATCTGAACACAACTAAAACGCGCTTTGGCCCAGAGGCTCTGTCATTGGTGTAGAACTCCAGTGTTCATCTCCTGGACAAGATTGAAGAAGGTTCCTTCCAGTGGGTTCACCACCAGCAGGAAGGTTCTTGATGTTCAGGTACAGTGAAGCCTGATTTGGGTGGCGGTATAGCCTGCTGACCCAGTGACCCGAAAAACAGATAAGCAAACAAAAATTTATGGTTGGTATGGTATCTCAATGACAAGTCCCAGGTTTGTTTTAAAAGATTAAAAAAATAGTTATAGAAATTCTGATCCTATTTAGAGGAAAAATGTAGATAAAACACAAGAACAGAACACAACAACACAACACAACAACAGAACATTTCCTGTTAGTTTTGCACAAGTGTGCATGTGTTGGTTTTGGTTATTCATGCTGTATATTAGACGGCAATGTCCACTGATGTATAAGTCCTACACTGTCTTCTATCCATCCACCCATTTTCACCCGCTTATCTGTTTCTGGGTCATGGAGGCAGCAGTCTCCACGGCTGCCACCCAAATCACACCTTGCTGAGCCTTTCTGTGGATGTTGAGGCCCCTGGAATTTGTGTCTTCTATTTAACACTAAAAATGATTGCATTATTATCAATAAAACCTACATTGAGCAAAGAACCTGCAGTATGGCTCACAGTATGGTGCAGTGTGATTTGTGTGTCAGTTGTGGAGACTGGGGGTTTGGGGGCACGGTTAGACTGTCAAAATTGGCATGGACACCCCACCTCCATAAAACAGCTTAAAACAAGTCACATGAGTCACATGATGTCACTGTGACATCATGTGACTCAAGCCAGGATGATGGGAGTTCAAAACATGTCATGGGGATAACAAACATGTCAAGATAAGACTTGGCTAAATATCAGCTCAATATTAGAAATATATATATATATATATATATATATATATATATATATTGTGTTTATATATATATATTACTGTGTCTGTACAGAGACGACATCAACGCAGTGAAACTATTAAGAAATATCACATCCACAACCTTCAGACCAACAACCCTGCACCTGAGTGCTGCTCGATGGTCCGTTGCACTGGCTGTGATTTATTGTTGACCAACAAAAAAGCATGAGAGGAGTAGCTACTCAGTCACAGACCCTTCAGCCTCTCTCTGATCCCACAGTAAATATATTGGACTTATTTGTCAAAACTTTGGTTCCCGTCCAGGGCTGACGCCCTGTCACTGAGAAATCTGTCATCAGCTGAAGTTTGAGTTTGATCGTGATGTTCTGCTACTGTATCAAACAACAGTAGAGGTTGGGGAAGTGTCCAATGTCTACAGTAGAGCAGTGGTTCTCAACCGGTGGGTCCCGACCCAAAAGTGGGTCACGGATCTGTTCTGAATGGGCCACAAACAGCTGGTCAAAAAACAGCTAAATAATGTAAATCTGCTGTTGAGCATGTGTTTTATTTTAGAAAATCTCTTATTTTGAAGGCATACTCTACTGAATAAAATGAGTATGTTAAGATAAATTATTTTTCAAAGGGTTTTTTTTTTCTTTAGAAAATTAATTTGCTTGGTCTCAATTTTGTGAATGTGGGTACCAGATTGAGACCAGTTGCTAAACACTGGTCTAGAGGGTTTTAGGTTGAATTCCACCAACTTTGGTCACATGTAAAAGGCAGAGATGATATTTTCCTGTGTACTTGTCATGAACTTCACTTTGAAATGATTAGATTTTTTTTTATTAAAATCTCTTACAGGACCTTGGGTTGTCAATCGTGTTTTTCTGTGAGTCAAGGTTTTTTTTTTTTTGATACATTCAATAACATTTATCTAAGGAATGAAAATAAAAATGTACAACCACTCACCCTGCCTTATTCGTCAATAAAGGGTAAAGTTAAAGAAATAAATGTATGGGTTTTTTTTAGGGAAATTACATTTTCAGTCCTGGATTAACAAACTTTATCTTCTTTATCTAAATGAGACTTTAACTCCCATCCCTAACCCTGACTCCCTCCCTCATCCTCCTTGCTCCTCTCTTTCTTTCTTTCTTTCTTTCTCTCTCTCTCTCCTCATCTCCCTCAGCCTGTAACCTGAATTCAGTCGTGCATTGAACCAATCGATCACTGGGAGTCCTTTTCTTTATCCCTGCAATTTTCCTCTGAGGAAAGGGGGAATAATGTGAGCTAACAGTGTGGAAAATCAATGCCTCACTGGCATAGAATAACTTGGGAGTCTGGCTGGCAGAGAGTGCACGGAGCTCCACGAGTGATAAAGCTGCCCTGTCTACCAGCTCTTATCTGCTGTGATAGGCAGTGTCACACTCGCTCCTAACAGTAGGTGGACGGTTTAATTCCCTAAATCCTGTAACTATGTCACGGAGCAGTACAACATGCTGCATAATGAATGCACGTAAGCAGTGTTATCTGCTTGGTCTACTAGACCATAAAACATTATATGAATAAACCAGAGGTTTGCAGAGAATATATGAAAATCTCTGATGTCAGCATTTACCACTCAGGTGGTTTATGATGTTGTCCAATGGGAAACCGGGAAGTCGTTTACAGGCAGACCTTATTAAAAAACCAAATTGCTACATTTTTTTTTAACGAGGAGAGTGGAACTGTAAAAAGTCTTTTTTTGCACTAATAATGATTTGAGATTTTGTAAATAAATCTTTAAAAGACAAAGAAAGAGAGAATTAGTGTTCAGTGAGACAATGATATATGGTTAGGAGACAGTTGGACTGTCTAAGAGGCAGGAGGCTAAGTTGAATATGCCAATAATTTCTCCGGTCGTGACTTTGACGGCAAGAATTAGAAATGAGCAGATTAGAGGACCGGCGACGGTTGAGCAGTTTGTAGATAACGTTGAGGTGGAGGAGATTTGGACTGGCGCTGAGAAGAGACGGGGGATGATTTAGAAGAATGATGTCGGAGCTGGAGCTGCCAGGCCAGAGGAGGAGAGAGAAGGAGACTCTTGACAGGTTAGATGGACCTTTGTGATGGAAGAGATGAAGACGGTTGACGTAACAGTAAAGGATGTGGTGATCAGGCTGAAAGGGAGGGAGATGATCCTCTGCACGTCACCTTACAGCTGCCAACTGAAGAAGGTGGGAAAAAAAAAGAAACAGTACACAAATATGAAAAGAAAGGAGAGGAGTGTCAACACTGTTGAAAGTTGGAAAAACACATCAGAATCCATCAGCGTGAGTGTAAACTGACACGTAGACACTTTACAGAGGGAGCAGCGTGTGTTTGCAGAGAAGCAGCACTTTATTGTGTGAAATAGGTTTCGTAATCAACATGAAACTGGTTGACACGCAGTCATCCCCCATAAAGGCGCAGTCACAGGTAGGTACACCATAAACTGTCTTCACCCCTGTGTCTGTGCGTTTGCATTTTCACCAGTGTGTCTCACTGTCTTCAACACAACGCCCACACTGACCCAGACGCTCGGCTGCACATTTGCTGAAGTTGCATTAAGTCAAGTGTTTTCTTACAAATGTGCTAAGATGGAAAAAGCCCCACAAATGGGTGGATGGGTAGAGTTAGGGACTTGTGGATGGAGGGATGAATGGAGGGATGGATAAATGTGTGGATGGATGGATGGATGGATGAATGAATGGATGGATGTGTAGCTGAATGGACGGATGGATGCATGGATCGATTGATTTGTGGGTGGATGGGTGAATGTGTAGCTGGATGGAGGGATGGATAAATGTGTGGATGGATGGATGGATGGATGGATGGAGGAACTGGATAGGTGGGTGAATGAATGGATGGATGGATGGATGGAAAGATTAATCGACTGATTTGTGGGTGGATGGGTGAATGTGAAGATGGATGAATGGATGGATGGAGGAGGGAACTGTTGGATGGGTGGATGGAGATAGATGGAGGGATGGATAAATGTGTGGATGGAAAGATGGATGGATGGATGGATGGATGGATGGATGGAGGAACTGGATAGGTGGGTGAATGAATGGATGGATAGATGAATCGACTGATTTGTGGGTGGATGGGTAAATGTGAAGATGGATGAATGGATGGATGGATAGATGGATGGATGGATGGATGGAGGAACTGGATAGGTGGGTGAATGAATGGATGGATGGATGGATGGATAGAAGAGGGAACTGATGGATAGGTGGATGGATGGATGGATTGATTTGTGGGTGGATGGGTGAATGTGGGGCCGGATGGAGGGATGGATGGAGGAGGGAATAGATGGACGGATGGATGGATATATGGATGGATGAATGGATTATAGAAGGGTGGATGTAGGGATGAATGGGTGGGTGGATAGAGGGTGGAAGGAATGGATGGATGAATGGGTGGATGGATGGGTGGAGAAACAATGGTTGTGTTGTGTATGATGGGTTGAAGGAATGAATGGATGAAAGGAACGATAGATAGATAGATAGATAGATAGATAGATTTTAGATTTTAATATGGTACTTTATTAACACAATCCAGGAAAGAACAGAATCCAAGACACTGTCATCAGCATCAGCAAGGTCAAGATTGACAACAAGTCAAATTATTAAACATGGTACACAACAGATAGATAGATAGATAGATAGATAGATAGATAGATAGATAGATAGATAGATAGACAGACAGATAGACAGATAGACAGATAGATGGTCTAAGTCATAATTTACTGATGCTACTTGGAATGTCTGGTGCACCCGGTTTTGCAGAACAAAACAATATAATTATGTGGGCTGTCCATCCTTTCATTAGGAGCTCTGTGTTGTGACAAAAGCACGGATCCACTGGGGAGACACCAGACACATCTCATCGTGCCAATTACACTTTGCATGATTCCTCCCACAAATTAAGATGAGCCAAGAAGGAAAATGATTCCTGGCACATTGCGAGCCCTAATTATTCATTGGACAAAATGGAAATATCGCTGATGTTGTGGTCTTAATCTGGTCGGATGTAAAGAGAGTCACTGCCAAAGGACTGAGTGTTTTTGACAGGGATGCTACGATACTAATGTGCAGCAGTTTGTTTTGATATTTGCTTTATTTTCAGGCAGATAAGGAGAAAAAAAAAAGAATCATGTAGTTGTGTGAGATAACAAGTTTCTTACTGATGTGTGTTTTGACACGGGCGTCCTGAACGTTCTGCGTCTTGGTGCCGAGGAACATTAAAAACAAATAGCATTGTATCACAGCAAGTTCTCAATTGTGCTGTTGACTTTGAAGAGCACAGCTTGAATCACGAGAACATACTCAGTGGGAATATGGGGAAAATAAAACCCCCTCAAACACAGATTGGATTGGAAGGAGAACACATCACCCCATCCACTGATTCAAGCATCACTTCCTCTTTGAGACACAAATGTCCCCCTGCCTGTTATTCATAAATACCCAGAGCAATGAGACAAATATTATTTTAAAAGGAAACTTTAGACACATTGTGCATCTGCAAATTTGACTTTATGGGAATAGCGGTGAAATAACATTACCATAAGCTTGGTGCAATGCATGCATAATAGATTGTTGTTTTCACTCTGCATATGGTAGGAGCTGGATTCTCTTCAAAGTGCACCAAATTTGCATGATTCAATGTGAGGGATTCTGGGATTAGAGAACACCACCCCTCTCCACCCGTCCCTCTTTAACTCAGCCATAGAAAGGTATCACGTTCCCACAGATGGTGGAGGAACATTGGGAAAATATTGCCATTACAATAGAAAAGAGCAAACACTGGAGGCTGAAAACATTTTTTAACGTTGAGGACAATTTACAACTTTCAGATATGTCCACGACGATTGTCAATCATCCAATACATGGTCAAGGTAAAGATCTTTTGTTATGTAACTGGACATATATATATATATATATATAAATATATATATATATATATATACCGAATAATTTGCACACCCTTGATATATACATAAATAAACTGTACATATATATGTGTGTATATATGTATATATATATACTGTATGTGTGTGTGTGTGTGTATTTATATTTCATATATATATATATATATATATATATATTTCATTTAATTATCTTCATTCTCTCATCCGTTACTTCAGTTGCATCAGTCTCCACGACTGCCACCCAAATCACACTGAACCATACTGTGAGCCTTTCTGTGGGTGTTGAGCCGACTAGAAGTTATGTGGATTGGGATGGTTCTAAGATCAGAACTCATCAACCCGGCAACTAGTGACTTCAAACCTGACCCATTCCACTTCCTTAACCTCTAAGCCACCATTGTGTTTATTCAGTCAACCATGAAAGGGCAACCTGTAACCTTAGGATTAACAATGGCATCTCGACTACACCCACTTTACTAATTTACCTGGTTCACACACACACGAGTGTTTCTGATGCCACTGGAGAAGTGAAAGTTTAACTTGGCGATAACTACTGCGGTACTGTACCAGCTGTAAACTAGTCTTCAGGGATGGAGGACTCTTTAAAACATTGGAAAAACTTTAGCCGTTGAGAAAATCCCAGAAAATTATGCACTGTACTGCAGTGTTGCTGCTATATAACTATAATAACACTGCAGTGAATATCCAAACATTTGGACACAACTCGGAATTGTCCAAATCCAAATCACACGGCTCCATACTGGCAGCTTTATGTAGGTCGGGACGATGCTATGCTCATTGGCAACCTAGCAGCTGGTGGACTCGAACCTGAACTGAGCAGACTCTGCTTCTTTAAGTTCTGATATCAACCATCACTAATCTATGCAGCCATTTGTCCCCAAAACTGAGGCAAACTTCTCAGACTTAGAGGATAAGGATAAAGGATGTTGTTGTTTATCCCAAGTTTTTTGGGGAAATTTTCCCTCTGTATTTAATCCATCATCGTAGCGAGCAGTGGGCAGACGACTGAGCCAGTGCCCGGGAGCAGGGTGTGGGAGGATTCTAATCCGGGGCCTTCGGACCCAAGTCCGCTTCCTTAACCACTAGACCACCAACTGCTCCTTCTATTAGTAATTCTATCATGATTCATAAATTTCAGGCGTCATTATCGGACGAGAACTTGATTACGATTCCAATGTCACATGATTATGCTGACGTGGCAGAAATCATGAGATCCCTGAACACAACCAAACAGTGTGCATACAACACTATAGACAGTAAACATCTCCTCTTTTCTCTGTTTGTAAAAGTTTAGACTCTTAGAGAATTTAACCCTCCATCAAATTTTCTACCATCGGAACCTGACATTCCTGCTTATATGGACAACCAAAAATAAATGTGGTCACACGTGGTTCACTTTGACACTCAGTTCCTGGTGTTTGAGAGAAAAGGTGACATTTCACACATGTACAGACAGAGAGAGAGAGACACAGAGAGGGAGAGAGAGAGCGCAGCTACAGCAGATGATTCCCTCCTGTACAGACACTTGTTGTTCACATCCTCACCCTTGTTTTCTGTCATTTTTAACTGACTGAAGAATGGGGAAGAAAGCGAGAGAGAAGTCTGTTTGACTGGTGACAAGCCCCAAGGGCTGCTCCTCAGCCCTGTCTGGAAGACAAGAGCAAACTGATACAAAAACTACCGTCACCGCTCAAGAGCTGCAGCATCGGGACAAAATTTGCAGAAGCGTGAGGCACTTTACAGAGGTGTTTTGTTGAGATCAATGAAATTAGCAGTGTTGGGTAATTAGTTACTACAAAAAAGTAACTAATTACTTTACTAGTTACTGCTCTGAAAAAGTAACTGGTTACGTTACTAGTTACTAAATTATAAAAGTAACTAATAACTAGTTACTTTGCTTTAATTAATAATGATAAAAAAAAAACATTAAAAAGTTTTGCGTTGTGTTATGTAGCAACTATCATAATGAATTGTAGTGGTACAAAAAATAGATGTTTGGACATTTTGACAGGCATCTTTATTGCAAGAAGACCCGCCCAGGCCTTTTCCTGATTGGCTTAGCCTGAAACGTTAACCTATGTCAACCAATCATCGCTCCTTTTCAACGCATGGGTTCAGTTAGTGTGGACGGCCGTCCTATGGTTCACTCATAACTCTGTGGTCTCAAATGGACCACAGATAGTAACGAGTAACGAGACACTTTACACCACCGTAACAATAACTGCATTACTAAATGGGAAAAGTAACACGTTACATTATTAGTTACCGAGAAAGGTAGTTTCGTTAGTCCCAACACTGGAAATTAGTAGAGTTTTTTTTACAGCATTCAGTGGTTTTATGCAAATCTCTTTACCATCAATAATAAGCCACTCCTCTTCTCATCAGATTAAAAGTTGTTTTCTGTTGGATAAAAAATACACTGATAAGACAAAGCGTCCAACTGGTCCCTTGGTTCTGTCTTCTGTTCTGAGTTACAGTGTGAGAGGAGGCTGAAGGAGTAGAGGTTTTGTTTATGTTCCTCTCCTGTTGTTGCTTTTCCTTTATATTTATGATCCCTGGCCTTTCTGCCAAAACTGGATGAATCGGAGAAACTGTGGGCTGAGAATAGCACAGGTCTGAAGTATATAATCCAAGAGAGAGCACAGCACAACCAGCCAGATACAGAAGAACTCTTTAGGAAAAACGACGGGAAGTTTTTGCCACCACAGATTATATGTTTGAGAAAAAAATTGAGGCTTAAGTGTGGGGTCTGAAAATAATTAATGGATGAATAAAGTATAACTAAATCCCCACAGAAATGTAAAACTGGTCACAATAAGGGTAGATGGCTGTGTTAACCAGCAACAAGGATCGTCCGGGCCAGGATTTTCTATCTTCTGTTTCTTTTGCCAATGAAGAACTCTGGGAATCAATTAAAAAAAAAGAGACACAGCGTTTGGAAGGGAAACAACTCGAGGATGCAGAACTTAAGTTTAAATAATGACAAAGGAAGGAGGAGGTTTGGGCCAGATGAAGAATAAAATAAATAAAGTTCATTTATAGGATTCTCATTCTTCTTTTTTAGGTGAATTAAGTTATGTGTGTTAGACTTTTTTTCTATTGCACTTCTACAAACTAGGTCACTTTTCACTGTTCAATATTTCCATATAGTTGATCAATTATTAAGAAGATATATTTCATATATTAGATAAAAAAAACAACTGCAAACTTATATATATATATATATATATATATATATATGCTATAAATATCCAACATAGACTTTCTGTGTCCTATTTAAAACAAAATATAATCTTTTCCTCCCTTCGGCTTGTGCCTTTTTTGAGGAGTTGCCACAGCGAGACAACATTTTCCATCTCTCCCTGTCTCCGTCTGTCCATGGATGGATGGATGGATGAATGGATGGATGGATGGATGGATGAATGGATGGATGGATGGATGGATGAATAGGTAGATTGATAGATGCATGGATGGATAGATGGATGGATGGGTGGGTAGATTCATACCTCCATGTCCTCCCTCACTGCATCCAACAATCTCTTTGTCTCCTACCTGGTAGCTCCATCTCTAGGATCATTCTTCTACTAATGTATCCACTGTCCCTCCTCTGAACATGTCCAAACCATCTCAATCTGTCTTCTCTAGCTTTTTCTCCAAACCTTCCTGTCTGTGATAATTATGATGTTTTTGACCTAATATTGTGAAGTCTGGACCATCAGCGTTTAGAGAGTCTGGTGCTAACTTAGTAGAACCAGGAGAACGATTTCCTCCTGGTTCTTTATCCCAAGGCTCTGCTCTTCTACAGTATGTTGTTCTGTGTGTTTCTATCCACTGGATCTCAGCCGTGATCTGTCACTCTCTGTCACATCCATGCCTTTGTGTTCAGCTCCTGCTCCAGGCATCCTAGAGATTCAGTGTAGGAAGATAGCATTTCGTGTGGGAGGAGAAGAGTTTTTAAAAACAAAGGAAGGTTTCTGAAAGGATTACAAGTGTCCTCTGAAGCCTCGTGGTGTCACAGAGGACTGCTTTGACATTCACTCACGTCCGTCCGACTGCAGTCATCGCCGTCGAGACGATTTCAATGGGTTTTTTTGTCGCTCGCAGACAAATCGCTGCCAAGTGTTTATTACGCCATTATTTGTCCATTTGCCGAGAACGTAGCACATTAAACAAAATTAATCTGTGTTGTTTTCAGAGGTAATTTAATCAAGTGACAAAACTCCTGTACTTTAATTGCAAATATTCGGCTGTTAGCCATTTTCACAGTCGCGTACATGCGCGAGCGTGCACGTCTGAGCATGTGGCACAATCCTTACTGATTAAATTCAACCATAAATGATTATACTCAGTGGAAGGAGAGCAATTAAAGTAAAAGCCTGATCAAATGGTGGCTGGTTGTCAGTCATATGTGCTGACATGTAATTGAAAATGTCCCCTTTCTCCTGCCCTTCGCCGCCCCCCACTGGTAACGTGAAGCCATTTAAACCCAGATCAGGTTTCTGGCAGCAGCCGCAGCAGATAGTGGACGATGCCTCATCAACTAATTGACACAACAAAGACTTTTGTGTGTTCAATAACATCTGGCCTCTCTTATGTTTGACACTAAATTATTTACAGTCGCTGACGTCCCGCTTCGCCGACGACCGCTGATCATCCTGAGTGAAGGCAGCCATGGTGAAGTGGTGGGGAACAACAGGCTTCTTGTATATGTGTCGCAAAGAAAGGGCTTTACTGATACATAGGAGAGAGGTCGGATTAACAGAATGGGTTCAAGGGGCTGCAGCGCCTGGCCTCGCCACCAGGGTGAACTCAGGTTGTTGAAATAAAGACCAAAATTAGTGAAAGTCTGCTTATATGAATTTTGCTCAACTTCAAGTAAATGAGAAAAAATTTGCGGTCAAGGAGCAGGGCCAAAAAAAAAGGAAACTACAAGCCGTAAAATTCAGAAATTATGTGATTAGGGGGACAACAAAGACAGGGATGTTTGGTGAAAAAGCTAAAGAAGCCAGATTGAGATGGTTTGGACATGTTCAGATGAGGGACAGCGGCTTTTTTGGAAGAAGAATGATCCCAGAGATGGAGCTACCAGGTAGGAGACAAAGGGGAGATTGATGGATGAAGTGAGGGAGGACATGGAGGTGGTTGGAGTTAGAGTTGAGGATACAGAGGACAGGGGGAGATGGAAATTTTTGCCTTGCTGTGGCAACTCCTAACAAAGGGACACGCCGCAAAAACAGAATCATCAAAGAAGACGTCCAAACTAACAGCCTACTGCACCAGTGAAAAACAACAACCAGCAATAACCAGCAGTACAAACTCGCCTAAAGAAATAAAGTGATGGTATTCAAGAAGAAACGTGATTCTATCATGAAATAACGTAAAACTTATCACAAAATAACATGATACTATCACGAAATAATGTGATTCTGAGCCCATTTTTTTTTCCTAAGTGTGGCAGCAATACTCTTCAGTACTACAGTACCTACAGGCTACACATATTGCCAATTCACCTTAAACTGTAGTGCATCATGGATTGGTTCTTTGGACGTCTGTGTGAACCAATGTGTTAGTGGACCTGCATTGGTGGGGACACGATATGAAGGTCCTCATCCTGGTAACTCACCTCAGGCCTTAGAAAAAAGTGAATCTGGCCAGAAGAAGAAGAAGGAAGACACGGAAGGAACAAAAACACAAAAAGCCGGGGTCTCATTGATCAGCTGCAGCATTAAGCGTTATTACTCGTCAGCCTTTCTTGGATCAAAAGCAATTATTCATAATTCACCTTTCCAAAATCCCGTGCCATCGCTCTGCACTACAATAGCAACACAGAACACGGTGTACAATTAAATGGATTAGTATTTTTCCCCCCTTTACCTTATGACACAGTCACCGCAAAGCATATTTCCTAGAGGATTGAGAAGCTAGTAGAACAATCTTCAAAAATGTGTCCAACTTTGACTCCCTCGCTCCCTCCGTTCCCCTCATGGTGCTGCAGTGAGTCAGAATATCAGCGTATACTGTAGCTACAGGTCAGTGTTGCCCTGCAGATGAACTAAGTGACAATAATTGAGTTAAGAGGGGAAACAAATGATGTCACGAGTGCATGAAGTGGAAATGGTCCACTGATTTATTTTCCAAAACAATACATGCCAGAGCAAATCAGTTTTATTGAGAGGTGAAGGAGCGGCGGGGGGATGGGGAGGACTCCGGCTGCAGCCTCGCTTCAGTTGGCTTCAAGGCTGCAGCTGAAGATGAACTGCAGCACATCAGAGAAATCAGAAGGGTTTTTGTATGTGTGATGGGAACAAAAAAAAAGTCAAATGTATCCTGCATATTTCCTTAAATATCGTCTGTGTTTGTAAATATTGTGTAAATATTCACCTGATTGCCTGTTTCCAGGTAACACAGCCGTCGCCTACTGTGATAATTCAATGAAACTCAACCAGAAACAAAAACCTGAGGTCATAGAAAGAAAGAAAGAAAGAAAAAACATGCTCAGACCTGTGCGTATGTTTTTGACATTGTACTTTTCCATGCTATCACAGTAAAATTGTATGAAATGTTGCACGATTGTTGCTTCAAACTGGTTCAAGGACTGAAAAACAGAAACTATTGCCATTTTGCATGGAATAGAAACCAAACCAGAAACATAATCATTTAACCGGTAACCGGTAAATGCTGGTTGTATTTAGTTCTTTAAAAATCCTGTGCACACAACAATAAACGTCATTACTCTCCTGAAAAGCTCAAGGAACAATATTTTTGGTTCTAACCAGGTACAGGAACTCCATCATGGCGGAACCCAAAACCAGAAACGCTCGTGGAACGATATTTCGCAGCCTCCAACTTGATGTAAAAGTTTAATTTCTAATAATATTTTATAGATTTCTATCCTACAGTTCTCAAAACCCTGATCCACTGCCTCCTTCTGGTTCAGTGTTGTATTACACAGAATCTATGGGAAACTGATTTTTTATAAAATGTTTTGTATTGAACACTGAAAGCTGACGCGTGTGGGTGTTGGTCCTCAACTTATTTGAGTTTGACACCTTTTGGTTTAAGTGTTGAACCGATTGGCAAAATATTCTGGTTCAGCGCCCTGCTACTGTAGACTTTTTTTGTAGACGAATGACTGATTGGATTTTTGTTGAACCCAATAAAACCGGTATGAACTGGTTACCCTTATTTTTAAATAGACAATTTTGTCACAGAACAAAAATGTATGTTGTGATACATTTATTGTTATATTGCTAATAAAAATGAAGTACGAGAAGATTTGGTTGAAGGTGCACAGCAGGAGCGGGTTAGTTTTGTCAGTTTTTTGTTTTTGTTATGAAGTTAATTATTTCTACGGGACAAACACTAGTTTGATTTATTTCTTTTTTTTTTTTTTATGAAGAAATACATGACATCCCTGACTGTTTCTGTAGAATTATCATTCCAAGGAAGGTTTTCTTTCAAAGATTAACAACACGAACTGGGTGAACGTACAGTAATGTGCAGCTCAGGGTTGGATTGACACTGACAGCTCAAAGAAATCTAATGATGTAAAATCAGCCTAAAGGACACAGTGGGTCGTTGACATTCAAATGTATAAAACTCCTTTCATTCCAGTGCGAGGTGCAAACAGAGAAATGATTAAAGTGACAAAGGTTCCTTTTTGCTCCTGTGTTTTCTTTGACTGGCAACTTCACAGAAGAGAGACTAATTGCGCGGGGGATGAAAGTGGCCACAATTATTTTGCTTTAATGGCACAGATTCATCCATATCAAAGAGAGGCTGCAACTTGAGATGAAGTTCACTTGATTATACCTTAGCCCAGAATATTGGTGCCTACATGTTTTTTTTTTTTCTTCACAATTACATTGTAAGTGATTGAATAGACCATGTTCTGAGTGAAGTTGGTGCACTTGAAAAAATGTTTAAAAAAAATTAAATGTCAATGTGTCCATGGATGGATGGATGGATGGATGGATGTATGGATGGATGGACAGATGTAAGGACGGACAGGAGGACAGACAGATGGATGGATGGACGGACAGTGGACGGACAGACAGACAACGGACGGATGGAAGGACAGACAGATGGATGGATGATGGATGGATGATGGGTGGATGGACGGATGGAAGGATAGTTGACGGACGGATGGAAGGACAGACAGATGAATGGATGGATGGATGGATGGATGGATGGATTGATGGATGGATGGATGGACAGTGGACAGACGGATGGATGGATGATGGGTGGATGGAAGGATAGTTGACAGACAGACGGACCGACGGACGGATGGATGGATGGATGCATAGGTAGCATCTTCTACTCTGACTCCAACTACCTCCATGTCCTCCCTCACTGCATCCATCAATCTC